>OY744477.1:19632387-20004887 GCA_963556175.1 Tipula confusa | reverse complement strand
ATAATAATATAATAATATAATAATATAATAATATAATAATATAATAATATAATAATATAATAATATAATAATATAATAATATAATAATATAATAATATAATAATATAATAATATAATAATATAATAATATAATAATATAATAATATAATAATATAATAATATAATAATATAATAATATAATAATATAATAATATAATAATATAATAATATAATAATATAATAATATAATAATATAATAATATAATAATATAATAATATAATAATATAATAATATAATAATATAATAATATAATAATATAATAATATAATAATATAATAATATAATAATATAATAATATAATAATATAATAATATAATAATATAATAATATAATAATATAATAATATAATAATATAATAATATAATAATATAATAATATAATAATATAATAATATAATAATATAATAATATAATAATATAATAATATAATAATATAATAATATAATAATATAATAATATAATAATATAATAATATAATAATATAATAATATAATAATATAATAATATAATAATATAATAATATAATAATATAATAATATAATAATATAATAATATAATAATATAATAATATAATAATATAATAATATAATAATATAATAATATAATAATATAATAATATAATAATATAATAATATAATAATATAATAATATAATAATATAATAATATAATAATATAATAATATAATAATATAATAATATAATAATATAATAATATAATAATATAATAATATAATAATATAATAATATAATAATATAATAATATAATAATATAATAATATAATAATATAATAATATAATAATATAATAATATAATAATATAATAATATAATAATATAATAATATAATAATATAATAATATAATAATATAATAATATAATAATATAATAATATAATAATATAATAATATAATAATATAATAATATAATAATATAATAATATAATAATATAATAATATAATAATATAATAATATAATAATATAATAATATAATAATATAATAATATAATAATATAATAATATAATAATATAATAATATAATAATATAATAATATAATAATATAATAATATAATAATATAATAATATAATAATATAATAATATAATAATATAATAATATAATAATATAATAATATAATAATATAATAATATAATAATATAATAATATAATAATATAATAATATAATAATATAATAATATAATAATATAATAATATAATAATATAATAATATAATAATATAATAATATAATAATATAATAATATAATAATATAATAATATAATAATATAATAATATAATAATATAATAATATAATAATATAATAATATAATAATATAATAATATAATAATATAATAATATAATAATATAATAATATAATAATATAATAATATAATAATATAATAATATAATAATATAATAATATAATAATATAATAATATAATAATATAATAATATAATAATATAATAATATAATAATATAATAATATAATAATATAATAATATAATAATAATATAATAGAGCTACTTATAATATAATATATTAAGATAAACCAATCGAGGGTGATTCTTGACACAGTTTGGGCCAGTAATAGCGCATTTTTATCATTCCAGCATCCAAACCTACATTTACACAATTAAATCATCACACAGAACTTTTTGAGAGACCCAACCAATAAAAGTACAACTGTATCATTTATATAATGACGTTCAACAAGTACAATAAAAACGTTCAAGAAAAAAATCCAATTAAATTAATTTACTCCAAAATGATTTTCATTTAAATTGAACATGCAAATTTCTCATTTAACAATCGACAAATAAAAAAAAACATAAAAAAAAATCAATTTTCCATTTCAAAATTGCGAAACGAAATTGTATTTATGCGACCTCACAAACTAAAATTGTACATAATATATAAAATTCCAATCTACTTTACACTCAACTACTCATACATTCATACACACACACACACAAACCAAATAAAATAAAAACTTTTCCCAAAAGTATTTTCATTGGGAAATTAAAGAAAAAATTTCATTGGATGGTGTCTCAATTTAGAGCGAACCCAAAACAAAAAAAAAAACGAAACTGTATGCTACTTGTTGTGGAAAAACTACTTGTTGTCCGTCGCTCTATGTATACAATATCGTATTACTTAATCGTAATTCCGTTTTATCATCGTATCTCTTACAGGACGACAAGATTTTATTTTTTTTATCCATTAGTTGATAACAATGCAGCTGTGAGTGTTTTTTTTTATTTGTGTTTTTTATGAAAAATTCTAGGAAACTGTCCTGCGATATTAGTTTCACGTGGATAAACCACAAAGTCCCGCATATATCACCATCTTAAATTTGAAAACTAACACTCAACATACGATAACGTCAAACTGAACATGGATAACCATGGGTACGAGTAAACCATATACATCTATATAGTTAGAAGAATGGTTTGTTAGTTTATTATTATATACTCCATGATGTTGATGATGACTACATGCGAGCATAAATTGTTATTATTTATGATAAATTACGCGTGCTATATAGATATATTGTTTGTTATTGTTATGTACACATATATATAGTTTGTAATTTAATCTGTTTACAATATAATCTACATGTATAACAACACTATTGGATGAATATGGAAAATTATCTATGTTTTTCCTCGTTAGTTGGCTATTCATCATCATCAAAATAAAAATTTTAATTTTTTTTTATTCTTTCATTAACAACATTATCATTATAAATCAACAAAATCATCAACTTTCAATTTATTGCTATATAAGCATAAGGACAAAGACCTATACACATAAAAGACATATTTTTACAAAGGATATAATTTCACTGGAGCGAAGGAGTGTCAATTTTGGTAAATTTGAATTTTGATGTTACTATAACGATTATGTTTAAGGCAATAATTGACAGCCATTTTGTTGAAATATGCCTGTCAAATTAAGGATTAGTAAATCACGCTCAATACTACTGATTAGAGATTAGCTAATTGAGAAACATTGAGCCTCTATAGGATTTAAGTAACACTGAAAATAATTTAACACTTTTGTCATACTTAAATATACTTATATAAGATGGCAGCACTTGTACTTCACATTATGTTATACTTTCCATTTAATACGGTATGATGGCACCACATATCGTTTATCCTCAAATAATTGATTTTGTTTAGTGATTTTAACAAGACTTTTTAGCATAACGGGAAACTGTACAAAAAGCCACAAAAAGTTAAATATCGAACTTTACTTGAAATATTCTTAGGCTATATGACGCTAAAGTAAAAATAAGCGGCCTGGCAATATTAACAAGAGTTGTCACTGGTAGTAATGACAATCCGAACGGGTACATTGAGACTGTGTTCAATTAACACAACATATAGTAGTACCATCATAAGAAAAAAACAGTTTACCCGTTGATGTTCTAGATGTCAGGTCGATGGAATATCGTCAACATTTAAAATAAATATATGACATTTAGGCGATTATACATTTACAAATATTTTGATTATTTTAAAACGATACCAGTAGCGACATCTAGCACGTCAATGGGCTAATATACCATGGTATTACTTTGTGTATTTATATTATGCTGTGTTTAGGTAAGATCTGATTTAGGTAATTTTTATCTAATCAGTATTTTATCTAAATTTGCAGGTAAGGTTCCCGATAAGTACTTAATTGTGCAAAAAAAACAAGTTCGAAAACGTGTCGGAAACAACTTGGCCAGTATAGTAAAAAAAAAGAACAAAATCATGACATTCAACAATAAATAGGTAATTATAACCAACACACTAAGCAACATTGGTCAGGCTCTTTATTCAAGTTGTAAAGGCATCATTGTATGAAAACTAAGGCTAAATTTCACGACACACGAACCAGTACCAATTTTGCTGAAATTTGGTAACAATGGATAGAATGGAGTACTTTCAAATTTCCAAATTTGGAGTACTTCCAAATGTCTGACTTAGGTAATTTTTCCTGTGAGCAGATTGAAAGATCCTATACTAGTTCAGTTATATTTTTTCTCCGTAAAAAAAAAATTATCACCCTGAAAACTTCATTGTAAACAAAATGACTTAAATGTAACTTAATTTATTTGTCCATAAGAAATTCTTCCGAATGGGGAACTTCTGTAAGTCGTCTTCGACGCAAAACTTAGCCTATAAACGTTTTATTTGTATATGATATGTAAAGGGCTTCCTAGCTCCCAAATAATTAAAAAAAAAATGTATTTTTTATATAATGAATATAGCATATCGGGTAAATGGCCTTTAAGGATTGAACTCAGTTTTCTCCTTAAAGACGTGCCGTTGACTTGTTGCGATAATCCTATAAAACTTACAAAAAAAAAAAAATAAAAAATCAACAGCTTTAAATCGCATGATTCATGTCAATTCTGATTAGCAAAACTAATTATAATTTAGCAAAATTATACGACCTAATAATAACTGCTGAACTAATATAATGGTTTCTCGGGCTGTACGGCATGTGGCACCGTCTTTTACCCATAAAAACTGAATTTTGTGAACTAAATGTCCCGAGATTGAGCGCCGTATATATATATATATATATATATATATATATATATATATATATATATATATATATATATATATATATATATATATATATATAAAATAGAAATTTCCAAAACGGATTCATTCATCTGATAACAAAATAGTTGATAGGTTTCACACCAAACAACTAGGGTTGATTTACATATTATCAACTTGTTAAGGCCCCCTCAATTTTAATTCACATTTTGTTGTTATCAAATCAACACACAATATATCGTATCTTATCAATAAATTAAAAATGTTGAAATTGTCACATATTTTGTCTCATTCAATTAAAATTGTGTGTTGTTGCTGTTGTTGAATGTAAAAATTTAATTTGGTAAATTTGCATAAATTCAATCGAAAATTCGTTCATAATATCACCATTCCAATATATTATGTTATTTATAATTCTTGTGTGATAAAAATTAATCGAATAAAGCTTGAGTGCAGATAATCAATTATATATATAGCAGTCTTTGGTGAATCATTCCAATTTTCTAACAAATTTCATTCGTAATTCGCCGCTTTTATAAAACAGAAAAAATATTGCTCAAAACTTGCTTAAAATCTATAGAATATAGATCAATTTTATTTAAGGTATGAATTTTACCTATATTTAAGTCGCTAACTTGAGTGTGTGTCATACCATTGATTACACTTTTTATTATATCATTTTAGGTACTGATTGATGGCACTCGTAAAACATATTATAAATTTAATCTCTTGAAATTTACTTTTACATTTGTTCCTGCATTTTTAAAACATGTTGCTAGAAAATGACAAAAATAATTTTACTGATTTTACCGTAATCTTAAAAAACAGCAAATAAAGCTTACAACGTCAAGCAACGGTTAGCAACGCCTTTTTGAAATTTTATCGGCGTTCTAGATCAGTATTACTTATGAAATTTAGGCTGTGTCCGAAACCCATGATAAATATTTGTGAATAAAAATGTTTGTCATTTATTTGATAAAAACGAAGACACCTAAATTATCACGATCAGTTGCTATGATAATTTTTGACAAATACCAAAAGTTTTTTATTTCGTTGCTATGACAATTTCAATAAACACAATTAAATGTAATTTTTCAACATGTTTTTATACCTCCCAAAAAAATAATATAAAAACAAATAAGGCGGGGAAATATTTCAATCAATTATTTTATTTTTCAGACAGCGTAGTAAAAAATTTGGGAATGTAGGGGAATATTTATTAAATAAATGTCAAAAATTGTATTCACAAATTTTTATTATGAGTTTCGGACACAGTCTTAGTCAACAATATGTTAGAATACAATATGTTCTTATATACTTATAATAAGCACGTGTCTATCTATTGCGTTGTTTGTTCGAAAAGATACCGACTTTTGAAATTCACTGTGAGATGGCTGTTTAGTTCAATGGCCCAAATTTCTTCGATATTAAAGAAAATAACCAAAACCTACATATTGCAATTAATTAAGGTCTGTATGGCAAGATGCTGTTGTGACCACTGTGCCTACTAAATAAAACCTACTGTTACCACGACTGTGGTAATATATCACAGAAATTCCGATCAAATAATTTTCGACAGATTGCGATAATTTGAGAAATGCGAGTTCCTATAAGTAAGCGGAATTTGCAATTTTTTTGTTATACTATCTGCTCTTTAATAGTTTTCTTATAATATTTTTCTTAATATATTTTATGCTTTCTTTTAAGACCTCCATGCTCTGCTTGGAAGGTCAGTTTTTGAGGTCAATTTTTCAGTTTTCTTGTCGGTTTTGATTATCTGCATAGCTAGAAGAAGCTGGTTCTGGATGTTGTTCCTGTTTGTCCCATTTTATCTCCACATTTTCGTTTGCCATTTGTGATTCAATCGGCTTGACGTTTCGTCATTTTTTTGTTTTTTAGTTGATTTTAGTTGTTTCTGTGGTAAAAGTTTTTACTTAAGAAGAAAATCTCGGGACAGATTTGTACAAGGTTTGGATTTACAGATTTGTGTAACTGAACAAGTCTAACTTATCCTGGTGAACATAATAATTAAATTCTAATACGAAGACACTGGTGAAACAAGGTGTTCGTATTGTACACCACTGTGTTCATCACCACTGTGTTTAACACCACTGTGTTGTCAAATATTTCAAATGTTACTTCGCAGACCCTAATATGCTATATTAGGGTTTGCAAAGTAACATTTTGAAATATTTTTCTAGTAAAAGAGTAAAAGAGTAAAAGAGTAAAAGAGTAAAAGAGTAAAAGAGTAAAAGAGTAAAAGAGTAAAAGAGTAAAAGAGTAAAAGAGTAAAAGAGTAAAAGAGTAAAAGAGTAAAAGAGTAAAAGAGTAAAAGAGTAAAAGAGTAAAAGAGTAAAAGAGTAAAAGAGTAAAAGAGTAAAAGAGTAAAAGAGTAAAAGAGTAAAAGAGTAAAAGAGTAAAAGAGTAAAAGAGTAAAAGAGTAAAAGAGTAAAAGAGTAAAAGAGTAAAAGAGTAAAAGAGTAAAAGAGTAAAAGAGTAAAAGAGTAAAAGAGTAAAAGAGTAAAAGAGTAAAAGAGTAAAAGAGTAAAAGAGTAAAAGAGTAAAAGAGTAAAAGAGTAAAAGAGTAAAAGAGTAAAAGAGTAAAAGAGTAAAAGAGTAAAAGAGTAAAAGAGTAAAAGAGTAAAAGAGTAAAAGAGTAAAAGAGTAAAAGAGTAAAAGAGTAAAAGAGTAAAAGAGTAAAAGAGTAAAAGAGTAAAAGAGTAAAAGAGTAAAAGAGTAAAAGAGTAAAAGAGTAAAAGAGTAAAAGAGTAAAAGAGTAAAAGAGTAAAAGAGTAAAAGAGTAAAAGAGTAAAAGAGTAAAAGAGTAAAAGAGTAAAAGAGTAAAAGAGTAAAAGAGTAAAAGAGTAAAAGAGTAAAAGAGTAAAAGAGTAAAAGAGTAAAAGAGTAAAAGAGTAAAAGAGTAAAAGAGTAAAAGAGTAAAAGAGTAAAAGAGTAAAAGAGTAAAAGAGTAAAAGAGTAAAAGAGTAAAAGAGTAAAAGAGTAAAAGAGTAAAAGAGTAAAAGAGTAAAAGAGTAAAAGAGTAAAAGAGTAAAAGAGTAAAAGAGTAAAAGAGTAAAAGAGTAAAAGAGTAAAAGAGTAAAAGAGTAAAAGAGTAAAAGAGTAAAAGAGTAAAAGAGTAAAAGAGTAAAAGAGTAAAAGAGTAAAAGAGTAAAAGAGTAAAAGAGTAAAAGAGTAAAAGAGTAAAAGAGTAAAAGAGTAAAAGAGTAAAAGAGTAAAAGAGTAAAAGAGTAAAAGAGTAAAAGAGTAAAAGAGTAAAAGAGTAAAAGAGTAAAAGAGTAAAAGAGTAAAAGAGTAAAAGAGTAAAAGAGTAAAAGAGTAAAAGAGTAAAAGAGTAAAAGAGTAAAAGAGTAAAAGAGTAAAAGAGTAAAAGAGTAAAAGAGTAAAAGAGTAAAAGAGTAAAAGAGTAAAAGAGTAAAAGAGTAAAAGAGTAAAAGAGTAAAAGAGTAAAAGAGTAAAAGAGTAAAAGAGTAAAAGAGTAAAAGAGTAAAAGAGTAAAAGAGTAAAAGAGTAAAAGAGTAAAAGAGTAAAAGAGTAAAAGAGTAAAAGAGTAAAAGAGTAAAAGAGTAAAAGAGTAAAAGAGTAAAAGAGTAAAAGAGTAAAAGAGTAAAAGAGTAAAAGAGTAAAAGAGTAAAAGAGTAAAAGAGTAAAAGAGTAAAAGAGTAAAAGAGTAAAAGAGTAAAAGAGTAAAAGAGTAAAAGAGTAAAAGAGTAAAAGAGTAAAAGAGTAAAAGAGTAAAAGAGTAAAAGAGTAAAAGAGTAAAAGAGTAAAAGAGTAAAAGAGTAAAAGAGTAAAAGAGTAAAAGAGTAAAAGAGTAAAAGAGTAAAAGAGTAAAAGAGTAAAAGAGTAAAAGAGTAAAAGAGTAAAAGAGTAAAAGAGTAAAAGAGTAAAAGAGTAAAAGAGTAAAAGAGTAAAAGAGTAAAAGAGTAAAAGAGTAAAAGAGTAAAAGAGTAAAAGAGTAAAAGAGTAAAAGAGTAAAAGAGTAAAAGAGTAAAAGAGTAAAAGAGTAAAAGAGTAAAAGAGTAAAAGAGTAAAAGAGTAAAAGAGTAAAAGAGTAAAAGAGTAAAAGAGTAAAAGAGTAAAAGAGTAAAAGAGTAAAAGAGTAAAAGAGTAAAAGAGTAAAAGAGTAAAAGAGTAAAAGAGTAAAAGAGTAAAAGAGTAAAAGAGTAAAAGAGTAAAAGAGTAAAAGAGTAAAAGAGTAAAAGAGTAAAAGAGTAAAAGAGTAAAAGAGTAAAAGAGTAAAAGAGTAAAAGAGTAAAAGAGTAAAAGAGTAAAAGAGTAAAAGAGTAAAAGAGTAAAAGAGTAAAAGAGTAAAAGAGTAAAAGAGTAAAAGAGTAAAAGAGTAAAAGAGTAAAAGAGTAAAAGAGTAAAAGAGTAAAAGAGTAAAAGAGTAAAAGAGTAAAAGAGTAAAAGAGTAAAAGAGTAAAAGAGTAAAAGAGTAAAAGAGTAAAAGAGTAAAAGAGTAAAAGAGTAAAAGAGTAAAAGAGTAAAAGAGTAAAAGAGTAAAAGAGTAAAAGAGTAAAAGAGTAAAAGAGTAAAAGAGTAAAAGAGTAAAAGAGTAAAAGAGTAAAAGAGTAAAAGAGTAAAAGAGTAAAAGAGTAAAAGAGTAAAAGAGTAAAAGAGTAAAAGAGTAAAAGAGTAAAAGAGTAAAAGAGTAAAAGAGTAAAAGAGTAAAAGAGTAAAAGAGTAAAAGAGTAAAAGAGTAAAAGAGTAAAAGAGTAAAAGAGTAAAAGAGTAAAAGAGTAAAAGAGTAAAAGAGTAAAAGAGTAAAAGAGTAAAAGAGTAAAAGAGTAAAAGAGTAAAAGAGTAAAAGAGTAAAAGAGTAAAAGAGTAAAAGAGTAAAAGAGTAAAAGAGTAAAAGAGTAAAAGAGTAAAAGAGTAAAAGAGTAAAAGAGTAAAAGAGTAAAAGAGTAAAAGAGTAAAAGAGTAAAAGAGTAAAAGAGTAAAAGAGTAAAAGAGTAAAAGAGTAAAAGAGTAAAAGAGTAAAAGAGTAAAAGAGTAAAAGAGTAAAAGAGTAAAAGAGTAAAAGAGTAAAAGAGTAAAAGAGTAAAAGAGTAAAAGAGTAAAAGAGTAAAAGAGTAAAAGAGTAAAAGAGTAAAAGAGTAAAAGAGTAAAAGAGTAAAAGAGTAAAAGAGTAAAAGAGTAAAAGAGTAAAAGAGTAAAAGAGTAAAAGAGTAAAAGAGTAAAAGAGTAAAAGAGTAAAAGAGTAAAAGAGTAAAAGAGTAAAAGAGTAAAAGAGTAAAAGAGTAAAAGAGTAAAAGAGTAAAAGAGTAAAAGAGTAAAAGAGTAAAAGAGTAAAAGAGTAAAAGAGTAAAAGAGTAAAAGAGTAAAAGAGTAAAAGAGTAAAAGAGTAAAAGAGTAAAAGAGTAAAAGAGTAAAAGAGTAAAAGAGTAAAAGAGTAAAAGAGTAAAAGAGTAAAAGAGTAAAAGAGTAAAAGAGTAAAAGAGTAAAAGAGTAAAAGAGTAAAAGAGTAAAAGAGTAAAAGAGTAAAAGAGTAAAAGAGTAAAAGAGTAAAAGAGTAAAAGAGTAAAAGAGTAAAAGAGTAAAAGAGTAAAAGAGTAAAAGAGTAAAAGAGTAAAAGAGTAAAAGAGTAAAAGAGTAAAAGAGTAAAAGAGTAAAAGAGTAAAAGAGTAAAAGAGTAAAAGAGTAAAAGAGTAAAAGAGTAAAAGAGTAAAAGAGTAAAAGAGTAAAAGAGTAAAAGAGTAAAAGAGTAAAAGAGTAAAAGAGTAAAAGAGTAAAAGAGTAAAAGAGTAAAAGAGTAAAAGAGTAAAAGAGTAAAAGAGTAAAAGAGTAAAAGAGTAAAAGAGTAAAAGAGTAAAAGAGTAAAAGAGTAAAAGAGTAAAAGAGTAAAAGAGTAAAAGAGTAAAAGAGTAAAAGAGTAAAAGAGTAAAAGAGTAAAAGAGTAAAAGAGTAAAAGAGTAAAAGAGTAAAAGAGTAAAAGAGTAAAAGAGTAAAAGAGTAAAAGAGTAAAAGAGTAAAAGAGTAAAAGAGTAAAAGAGTAAAAGAGTAAAAGAGTAAAAGAGTAAAAGAGTAAAAGAGTAAAAGAGTAAAAGAGTAAAAGAGTAAAAGAGTAAAAGAGTAAAAGAGTAAAAGAGTAAAATAGTAAAAGAGTAAAGTTAATCTGAGTTAAGGGTATCCGTAAAAAATTTTTCCATTTCGGAAGTGCACCGAACGAGAACCTTAGAAAAAAGAGAGTTGCTGACAAGATTCTGTTAAAAAAGAAATCGTTTTACCTACATATGCAAAACTAATCTAACGCTCCACTAATCAGCACGAATCCGAAAAAATATATAAATTTTGTTTTTGAAAAAAACAGTTGTGTGTGGCCGGTTGTTTTTCTTTATAAATGAAACTGCAGCCTTATAAGTATCCATTGGACATCGACACAATACCACAATACCTCTCTCTGAGTTTGGACTATGGTTAGCCGGACCAAGAAGCGGATCAAGGCGAAAGATACCAATTCTACTTACGGACATCCGTAACAAGCTTTTTTTCAATTAGCAAGGAAGGATTCTTGAAATGTTGCCTGATTTTTATTTGACTGCCAGAAGAATATTTTGCTATCATTTTGCTAAGTTTCTGAATCAAGCCGCTTATTATAATCGGCAGTTGTATTTCAATAACTCAGCTGTTGTTTAAGTATCCTCTCGGTCTCCACTTAAAGCATATTGTATTCCTTTATTTGTGAACTTAAAGTATTCGGCAAAAAGGATGTAAAAAAATCACTTCAGTAGTGCATCAAAGATTAGTTTATACTGGTTTTAAAGTGATGTAAGATGTAAAATTCGATTTAAATTCGAAGAATACGTTGGTCAAAATAAAAATTATTTGAATCAGACGGGTATTTAAAGATGTACAAAAATCATGAAACCCTAATCGAACATGTGCGTTTAATGATTGTCCAATAAAAAAATTGGAAGAAGTAAATCGCGAAAAATTTTAAAGTTGCTCTGTGCAACTCTGTCTTAAACGGTAAAAAACTATGTTGCTACCAATTATCCTGAACGAGTAGCTTAAAATAAAACCAGAACAACTTTAGAAGTCAACAAACAAGAAGGATTTTCTTGCACAGTACTGTATTCTATATATTAGTGTGTGAGCAAGTGTGTGTAAACTATACTGATATAATCAACTCAATTTATTTATTTTGCATATCAAATTTATATGTAAATCAAAATAATAATTACGAAGGGTTGGAAACTACTATATACTATATACTATCACATTTTCCTATTTATTTACGTCAATAAAAATATTTCATAATAATTTTATCAAAATTTAATCTAAAGTGAAAAATTAAAAGATGAAAAAATTTAAAAATTTTCTACTCAATTGAACTTTGAGCAACAAACAAAAATTTCCATAAAATTATAATATTTTCCAACAATTTAAATTTTTTTGTTTTAAATTTAACTTGTAACTAAATTATTATTGCTGTTTTAATTTTTTGTTGTTTGATTTAATCGACCAGACACAAAATATAATTATTATTTAAAATTATTTTAATACAATCTATATAGAAAAAAAAAATGGTATTAACACAATTGTGACCGGTGTTTACTATGGCTGTGCAACTTGCATTTTGGCACAACCATTTAACGTGTCAGAAACAACTGAAACTAAAAAAAATTAAATTCCTAACTATAAAGTTCTTCATAAATATTCATGACTAAAAAATTTGTATCATTATTATTGCTATATAAAGTAATTATGGATAATGCCATAAAAGCACTGTATACAGATTTTTAAATGACTTAATTTTATCTTCAATCTCGAATGAAACTATTACAAAAACTAGTAACGATAACAAGTCCAAACACTGTATGTATGCATTTTAGTATAGAACAAGTGGTTGGATACATAAAATTGAACAACAACTTTACATAGTTTTAATAATTACTAGCCAAACAAAAATCATGATCATCATGGATTTTTTTTTTTGAATTTCACAGAGCCTTTCAACAAAAAGTTTAAATTATATTTAATATGAATAATAATTATGGGTAAAGTTTATAATTATGAAAATGGAAAAGTTTTAATTTTTGTGTATAATGTCAACATAGAATTAAATATTTTAGGGACAACATCACATCAGGTTGTTGAAGTGCCAAGGTCCGAAGAGAATTTCATTTTTATTTTTGTCTTAAATCTAAATAGAGAAACCATCGCAAAGGTAATTTAAAGTTGAAGACATAACGAAAATAAAATATCTATATCTAACTGTAGTATATAATAGTAATCAATATAAGAATTACACCAACGTACTAGCATCATCAAATGGTCCCGTACTTAATCTTTCATTTCATATAGCGTGGCTACAACAATTTTTACCTATCTGATGTCATCTCATCAGGCCATAGCGACCGAGTGCTATGTGTAATATCTATTTTACGCTCTATATATATGTATGTACAGTGTACATGTAGCGTTAGCGAATTATATGAATGTGCACGAAAAATCTGAATAATTGTTTTTTTTGTTTTTTTTTTGTGTAGCGAAGTCGCTACAAGCCATTATACAAGATCGGTTTGAATAACAGTATGAAGCTTATTCACTATTTGCATCAAATCGTTTTTTGAAATTTATGGCGTTATCGGAATAAACTTGCCTAACCATTCCTCGATCGTCATTAAATATCTTGAAGCGCCGGATGAGCGTTTCCGTAGATAGATCGGCTGCAAAATAAACTGGTTTTGGTGAGAATCAAATAAAAAATGCACAAAAAAAAACTTTACCAATATCATACACCGCAAGTGTAATGACTGCGTACTCATAGGACCAGCAAATTCTAAACAGCTCACTTGGAATGATCGAAAGTGTAGTTATTTTGTCAACTATTCTCGTACCAAAACTGCCATGAAGCATCTATTCATCATGAGATGCGGCTTCAAACTTCTGTTCCTCATAAGAGATGAGGCTGAAACAAAACCTGGTAGTATAGGTATACTAGGGAAAAGCACTCCAATTTAAAAGCCAAGAATGAAGAAGAGCAACATTAAAATGGCGGTGTAGGGATTCGGAACCACAGTACCAGTAGATTTAAGGCGTGAGCGAGAGGACTTCTGCTTCATTAAAATTCAAATACCATAATATTATGGTAATATTATTTACAGCAGTGGAAAACTTGGCTGCCGAAACAAAAATTGTTACAAGTTCGTTTATTTTATTACGTTCAGCTAATCAAGAAGCGGCCACATTTTGATAAAGTTCTGGGTATTGGGTCCCAACTAGTTGGGTGGATCCATTCAAGAAAAGTTAGAGGCTCACATCATGAGATCACCTGCAGAAACACATATATTTAGAAGAGCCTCATTTCCTGATCTAAATGAGGACCAGGTAAAAGAAGGCAGAAGAACTGGGTTCAAACGTCCAAGTGCATGTCAAAATAAAGATGATGCTATCCTAACGGACTAGTGGGGACCCTACGTTCCAGCTATTTGACACTCCATTTTTGTGCAAAACCAGCAGACAGTTCGACATATTAAGATAAAGAGATAACCAAAACCCTGAACACATCTGATGTAGACACTAACGAGAAGAGAGATTCACCGCCTCAGGCTGTTTAGGAGCTGGTTTTAGAACTAGAAAATAACTGAAGAAAATTGATTAAACAAAGCTGAATCGTATGTTAAACTGTTGAGGAAAGTGAAGGCGGATTCAGAACTTATTGGTCTGAGCCGTAAAGTTATTCATATACTATAAACTAGAAATTGTTATATTTTTCTAGAGTTAAAAAGCATTGAGAATCAACCGTAAGTTACCAAATTAGAAAAATTTCAGGAATCCAGCTGATCTTAAAGCCTTGTTACAAAAATCCCTTGTAGAAATAAAGGACATTGATGTAGTAACTACAAAGGACGAAGTACTTCAGAATCTTGAATCGCTAGTAGGAGAAACAAATATCTTTTTCTCCATGAAAACGCTAAAAGATTTTTAACGGGCGACACAAATACCAGTGGTTAGCCTTCCAAGCCAAATAGCAGATGTCGGAGTTTGAATAATGGGTCTTGGCTGTGTAGGAAGTGCGAATATCAGGATCATACTGTAGAGAGCTGCAGCAACGATCCGAAATGCATGTTTTATAGTGATGAAGCCATGGGAAGAATCCGACATTCCGCTGGTTATTTAAAAGGTCCAATATATCAGAAGGTGCCGCAGATCAAACGGAAAAGGGTTATTGTAAGCAAAAAAATTCAGAATGCTTGATTGTAAGACTTGGGCAGCAGATTTATTAAATCGTCTTGCTGTTTTGGTCAGTGAAAAGTTACAATATTCAAGCTGTGCTGAATCTGTTGTTGAAAGGTGTAATATCGATGGTATTCATATCTATAACTGCTATGCAAATCTCAGTGCAACCACAGAGAAGAGCCATGCCTTTCTAGGTCGTCTGATTAGTGACGCACATAATCATAGCTCTTTCTCGATTGTGGGTGATTTTAATGCATGGACCATTAAATGGGGAAGCCAAAATACTAATAATAAAGGTAAAGCTCTACGTTATTTCCACATAATCTTGTTTATGTGAGAAGTGGAGGTTCTTAGATCATGTGGTCAAGTGGGAAACAACTAGGCTTCCGGTCCTAATAAATTTCATATGCAGCGTTGACAACTGCGATTCATGCATATTCAGAGCGGTTTGTTCGTAGTTACCTAGAGAGAGGACTATAATACTTACCTAGATAGAGGAGTATTCCTTTTATCTAATGGAGAAATGAAGGTATTAAGAAATGCATCATCATACCGCTTAATATACTTACGCACCCTACCACTTGATCAAATGTGCAATCACGACCCATTGTTCACACACAACCCCAAAATAAATTATCGCTTGTACTGTTAAGACAAAAACAACAAAGGAGCAACATACTGATATCCTCTTTCATTCCGCATCCCCAACCTCACTCCAAATGATGTGCTAACCACCGTCTCAGCCCATGACCCAGAACTAAGGCTGCAGAAACCATAATGACCCATTACAGTCCGCGCTGACGACACCATTTCTACAACCCGGGACAAAGCGGCCAATTCCAACATGAGATCCCAATACCTTAATCAACCTTTCCCCCGATTCCATCCCAGCTGGAATCCACCTCAGTCGTATATACTTATCTAGCCACATACTTATCTAGAAATCCGAGCCGATCCCACACTGACGAAGACGCCACTAAGCACTAGGAATCGCTAAGCAGATGCAAAATCATATAACGAAAAAATAGCCCCTCGTAACGGCTACCATAATGCACAACACTGCAATACTCCATATAACAACACATGGTTCAAAAAATCTTACTGGGGACAAACAAACCGTCAAATTATCGTAACCGTCGCCACGATCCACTGTGCTGGTCGATCTACTTGACGAGTCCGATCGCATTCTATCCGAAAAAAGAAATTGAAGTCAGGCGATGATTTTGGTTTCTGTAAGAGCTACCTTTAATTTAGCGCAAACCAATTTTGATGCAAATTCATGTTCCAATAGATGATCGCTATCAGATTTCGTCTTCCTGAGCTCAGTATGTGTAATTTCATGCAACCGCTATATCGTCTACGTAGAAAATCTTTCGAAAAATTCGTGCACCGGCAGGAAATTTGTTGTCCTTAATCGCGAGGTATGACTTGACTGCAGTACACTATAAGTTACTGTGTATATTCGTAATCATTGTATTGCTTAATTTGCTCACAGGGTGATACCTTGTTTAAAATATCAGCCATTGTTCAAGCTTTTAGAGCCTCAAAGGTAAAAAAAATATAAATAAATCGTTTTGAACATGATTTTACTTATGCAGGTTATAAAATATGGGTACCGGTCGAAACTGGATATTTTACAACTGGATTTGACGAAACAGGATAATTCAAAATGGGATATTTTAAAACGAGATAAGGTACAAAACGAGATATGGTACAAAACTGGATAATTTAAAACTGGATATTTTAAAAAGAGATAAGGTACAAAGCGGGATATGGTACAACACTGGATATTTCAAAACAGGATGTTTCAACATGTGATTTAAATTTAAAAAGATTTTTTAGGAAAGTTCTGGAATATAGCCAGTAAGGAAGGAACTCGGCGAGTTCTTAACCGATCATGATGAAATTAGATATGTAGGATGAAAATGTGATTTTAAAATGATTTTAATAAGATGAGAAAAGCAGCAATTAAAAAAAAACCACTAAGTGAAGGAAAATTCTATCTCTCTGCTTAAAATTATTCAAGTATGTAACCTTACTGGCCATACTCCAGAGGTTTTCCCAAAAAAGGTTTTAAAATCAAATTTAATTATACAATTAAAGAAAAAACATTAAATGAGGGAAAATTCTATTTCTCTCCTTAGAAATATTCAAGTATGGAACCTTACTGGCAATATTCCAGAACTTTCCCAACAAATCATTTTAAAATCCCATTTTCATCCTATATATCGAATTACATTATAATCGGTTAAGAACTCGCCGAGTTCCTTCCTAACTGGCCAAATCCAAGAACTTTTCCAAAAAACGATTTTAAAATCCTATTTTCATCCTACATATCGAATTTTATCAAAATTTGTTGAGAAATCACCGAGTTCCTTCCTAATTGGCCATATTCCAGAACTTTTCCAAAAAATCATTTTGAAATCTCATTTTCTTCCTACATTAGAATTTCATCAAAATCAGTTAACAACTCGCCGAGTTCCTCCCTAATTGGCCATATTCCAGAACTTTCCTAAAAAATCATTTTAAATTTAAATCACACGTCGAAATATCCTGTTTTGAAATATCCAGTGTTGCACCATATCTCGTTTTGTACCTTATTTCGTTTTGAAATATCCAGTTTTAAAATGTCCAGTTCTGAGCGGTTCCCATAAAATATCATTTAACGATATGACGGGCGAGGTCTTGCACGACCTATCAAAAACCACACGCAATTTTTTGCGTTAACTTGACATGCAAAATTAAGTTAGGTGGAAATTATACTTCTAAATTATAGTTACCGGGTTTTGTAAATAAAAAAAATTTAAAAAAATCTTGTTTGGGAGTTTTGTTCTGAGTTTTGTAAAGAAAGTTTAAGCTTTGCTGGTTGATGAATTTGTGTTTGCGAGTGAAGCATTTTGTTGAATTTGTGTTTGAGGTTGCAGCTGTTTTGCGGTTGGGTTAGAATTTTTTATTTTTTTTAAAATAAAAACAACAGTATAGACAGTTATTTTTTTTTTTCGTTGTAAAGCTACTTTCTTTATTTACGTGTATATGTGTAGGTACATGTGTATTTTTTATTATTTTTTTTAAACGCGTGTTGACGTAATTTTTTTTAGTTCATTAGGCATGGTAAAGTCAAGGAGCGGCGTGTATTTCTCTAAAATTTAAAGCTTCCGGCCAGAGCTTAAAATTAATCTACGACCAATTTCGTCACCGAACTTGCTAGCCGATGTCGTGGTTCCTAGTGGCTGGGTTGCAGTATTGAAAGTGTTGTGACGTGTTTTGTCCGTTTATCTTGTGTGCCTCAGAAGACTTTTCAAACTAAACTTTCCGCTAAATTATTGAAGTAATAGCAATATGTTAATAGATGTTACTAGCACAAAAGTCTTTGCCGGTGACACAAAGTTTAGTTCGAAAACTTTAGTTTCGACTTTCACAAAAGTTTAGTTCGAAAAGTTTTTTGAGCCACAAAGCATTCAAGGTTATTTCATTTAATTTCGGTGCTAAATAATTTTTGTTGAATCTATAGTTCATATATATTTTAGAATTTGTTTTGTGCATTAAGAGTGTTATGGCGTGTTTTGTCAGTTTATCATCTCGTTAGATTATCGGTAACCCTATCGTTCTATCTTTATACATTCATATGGGTGTCGGTGGCCGGACTTGTTCGTATATTATATAGATGTATGAATATTCGTGAATGTGTGCAGATGTGCGTACTCAGGCATCTGCATGCGTATTTAAATAATACCTTTCACTTTCTTACTTATTATTTTATTATTTTACGTAAAACGGTTGTAGGAATAGACCCGACGTTATCCGGGAGTTGAGTCTAGAGCTTGGTCATACAGTCTAATCAATCAATAAGGCTATGTTTTATAAAACGTTTTTGGAAGTTTATTCTATACAAGAGTCGTTTCGCTTCCAGACTAATTATTGTTAGCTTTGACACTGAGAAGGATTGGTTGCTGTAATTATCCTGGATTACTAATATTAAATGAAATACATAAAATACATAAACATTAGTAGTTCTAATTTAATTATTTTTGGATAATTTACCTACCCACAGTTAAGTTTTTTAATTAATAATTCGCATTATTGTTTGTTTTGCACAAAAGGACTTTTATGGAAATATCCTATAAATTTAACTCTGGTCATATGAATTTACATAACCGTATTATTTAATTTTAATTTTACAAATAAATAGCTGTGTTAGTATATTTGTGTAGGACTACAATTTTAATAATAATACTAATTAAACTTAGCGAATAATTAAATTTGTTCACCGAACCGGTATTTTCAAAACCGAAGTACCAAATAGACTAAAAAACTACAGGAAACAATGATCATTGTAAAGGTTGGTTGCATAAAAATGCAACATAATTGAAAACATAATAAAACCAACTATAAACAAATAGACACAAAAATGTATTATGTCGTTAAAAAAAATTATATTGCAGAAATTTTTACTGACAAGATTTTGATAATGAATATTCTTAAGTTCATCATCTTATTTGAACTTCATTGTTGAAACATTTGTGTGTGTGAACAACAAATTCGACAGCAAATTAATAATAATTCAATTTATTTCTAATTTATAACAATAAATATAATTTTAATCTGACCCCGCCCACTTGCATGTCATATCGTCTTCATATAATTCAGTGAATTGAAATATTATTATATGTTTTTGTATGTCGCCCCCCTTCCAAAGATGAACATACACCATCTCCACCCTAAATAATGTGTAAATAATGAACCATTTCACACCATCTGAGTGTATTGTTTTAAATTATTTCTATCATTATGATTTTTTGACGATAAGAGATGAAAATATGTAAGATGAATTATAAGGGATGTATTTTATTATGCGAAGAGATGGAAAATAAAAGAAAACCAGTTTTACTTGCCAGATTATCTTTATTGCTATCCAAATAATTTGTTTTTATGTGTTTAGATAATTTTATTCAAAACGGTTTTTTAACATAATCCAAATTATTTGGTACATAAATTGACAAACAATTTGTCTTTGTGTATGGGTCTGATCAGATCAATGTAACGTTTATATGCAAATATTATTTGTTGGACAAGTGTATGATTGAGAATAATGTCATGGAAACTTTTTAGCTATTTTATTTTAATTTACAGATCGTGCCCTTTAAAGATGAAAATAATGAGTTTGAATGACCATAAGAGGTTAAATGCTTTTAAATAAGTGGCTCTCGTGGACTGTAAAGAAATAGTTAAGGAAGTTGTGTAATTTAATCAGTATCCAGTGAATTTTTTCTGTCTAATCAGCCGATTTCACAATTTTACTGTACGAACCCAAATTTTCTGACAGTTTCAAAATATTAAAAAATTATAAAGAATTTTTAAAATTAAGAATTAATGTCGAATTGTTTTGTGTATATATACAGTTGTTTTGGTCGGATTCTGCTTGCAAGAAAATATTTCTCGAATGCAATTATAAAATTACATTACTTGCCACCGTGCGCCACCAAAAATGACAAATATTCCTCGGTACTATCACAAATATTTAATTTGATCAAAATTTTATTTTTTGACAAAAAATTTAATTAAAATGTTCATCCGTTTAAAAAACTGGCAAACATAATTTTCAATTTGTAAATTCTCATACTGGGATATATATATATATATATATATATATATATATATATATATATATATATATATATATATATATATATAAACATATATGTTATTTTAAAGAGTGATCCAAGTGATATCAGGTAATGTCATTATTTTAAAGTATTATTTTAAAAGAAGATTCAATAAAATTGAAACAGTACTTTGGGTAATATAATCGATCTAATCAGTTAAGGGTAGATCGAAGAGAATATTTATTGCTCATCATCGTCCAATTAATTTAAATAAAAAGGTCACCACGAAAGATCTTCATTTTTAATTTTTAAATACCAAATCACTCAATCATTAAAACCATTGGTTCGTTCATGGCGATGCAGATTTATTGATTTGATGTTGGTAGAAAGACTTTTTTTTCGGTGAAGAGTATTTCGTACGAGGAAGCATATTTTTCCTCGAAGTTTTAAGTTCAAAACGTTTTACCTTATGTGTCGCATAAGGGTGCAGCCTTTTTTCAGTGTTACCATGAAGGAGCCCGTAAAAAAAATTTAAACTTGTAATTATTGCAGAATTAGAAAGCTATCAGACAAGTATCAGACGAATCAAGAAATTATTAAATGGATCTGGTAAAAATCTAGTCCGAAGGTTTTTATGTTTATAAAAAGGAGATCACAGAATGAGCCAAACTATTAGCACAATTTTTAATGAAAACGTAAAAAAATCTTAAACAGAAAGGAATTAAGTGATGATTAATGTAACTGTTGTTACAAAATATGGAGTAAGTAAGTTATACAGTCGGTTAAATGTTTTGAGATTAACACGGAACCACTAAACAAAATTAGTTTTACTGAGCTAAATGAAACCACCTTTAAAGATGCCGGCTTTAAAATGAGCTACCTTTAATCTCGTTAGCTTAAACGGTGGGCTACAAAATTTGAACAGCACAGTCGTGAAGATATGTTCCCAATAAAAAAAAGAATACGAAAGTTCAATGGCAGTCAACACGTAAGTAAATTTGGTAAGAAAAGGTATTCTAATCAAAAATTTAAACAATAAAAATATTGGGCTTTTACGAGGCTGACATTGTGTCTTTGCTACCACAAAAAAAATGAATCAGGGATATCAAACAAATCATCTACGTAGCAGAACATAGACGTCTTGCCAAGAGCTGCAATTTCCACAATGATAGCCTATGTGAAATGCTATGAAAACGTCTGGTTTGCGGTTATGGAAATATTAGCAGTTCTTTCTGGCTGAAAAGGATTTACAGTTAGACACAGCTATATATCTGAGCGTTGCTACAGAAGAGAGAGAATCAACAGGTCATCGCTGAGGCGTATCAAGTGAAATAAACCATACCGAAACATAAAATAGCCCCAAAAACTGTATTCAATAGAAGCCGTTACTATCTCAAGAGTGTTTTAGCTCAAGTGAGGATTATGACCGATCCACTTGCCAATACCGTACCACAAAATGTTTTTTCTATGGTGTAATGGGACACCTTCAACAGGTTTGTCGTGCGATGGCCAGCAGACAAAATAAACCGAGTCACAACAAAAGGCGTTCGAATCATAATCACAGAGAAGCGAAAATTGTTTCCAATCCTTCTGCTGTTTATAGCCCTACTACCGTTAACGTCAACCATATTCCATGTCGTTTCGAAGTGGACTCTGGATCGAGACACACTATCATTTCTGAGACAGCATTCCTAAGAATTCGTAAATTGCCACCACTTCGATGATGATTTCTATTATGAGGTAAATCTGAAGCTGCCAGATTTGGAATTTGATCGATATTTGAAAAATCGACTTTGAACAAAGCCCTATCACCACATTGACTTCCAGTTTGATTAGCAAATCACTTGTTGTTGGCAATACCAAATGGTTCCGTGTTTGCAAAACTCGCACTTGCCCATGCATATATGTACCAACAGCTCAGTAGATGATGCATCCATGCTGGTACAAACAATTACGACACAGAAGAGTGCGTTTAAAGTCAATCGACTCCAAATCGGTATTAGTATCACGCCAGGAATTTTTTAAAATTTCATGGAGAAGCTATTCCAAGCGATTCAACGAGCCAAAAGTTGATCAAGATCTTCTAACTGCTTGATCACCTTTGCGGAACCTTTCCACCAGCTGCTTCACAAGAATGTCCTTTGAAGATCGGGACCAGTCGAGCAGCGTAGTTTTGATGCTCTTAATATCCTTGATGACCAACAACGTTCTAATGCCATTTAGTGAGAAATATCCATTGTTGCTGGTATGTAATGCATTCCCTTTAATTGCCATCATACTGTCACATCGAATTGGAACGAATAAGCATCACATAGCTTACCGATGGGAGTCATAAAGTTCCACGATTTTCTCTACACAGCATCAAGTTCGTTATTGTGACGGACAATAAACCGTTTCTCGGCACATATACCCCAACTCTAGATTAATAAATACTCCAACTATATATATACTCCAACTCTAGAGATCCTGTCCAAGAATGATCCGTTGGAGACTTTTCTAAATGCCGTTATCTTATATTACTCGTCTACCGAGCTGGGAAGAAGGCATTCAGTTCCCTGCACTATGATCATCACTGAGGAAGAGGAAATACTGCTAATAAAAACGGTTCACAAGCCAACTGTGAATGCCGAGGCCCTAGCCGCTTCGACAACCAAAGAATCGGTTCTTTCTTCGCAAAAAATGCAGTGGACACTGCGAGGTTGACCAGAGAGTAAACCCAAGTAAAAGTTCCAGCAATTTTGGACACTTCGTGCCGAAGTAAGCACACTGAGATGATGCATCCACTGAGGATATAGAATAATAATTCATCCCGTGTACAAAATTTGTCCATTCTACATACTGCGGGGTAGAGGAATTAAGTATGGTGGCCCAAAATAGACGCAGACATCGAAAAATTTGTGCGTCTTTGTACAAAGTATTAATCGAGTATACCAGAGATGGCACATACTCCTGTGCACCCTTAGGAGCAGACGTCAAAACTATGGTCGAGAATCCATATCGATTATGCTGGACCTTACACCATAGTAACACTTATTTTGTTCCAATGGATTCCTTTTCTAAGTAGTTAGAAGTAGTCCCAGTGGCCACAACAACAGCTGATTGTGGCGTACGAGCTATCCGTTAAATATTTGAAATTACATCCCCCAGCTCCATCAACTGCAACCGGCAAATCACTTGCCGGAATCCTATTTAATTGTCGAATTCCAACTTTTTTGGCCATTTTCACCCGGAAAACATTCGCGTTCACAAGACCAAACCAGTGATCGACCAGCCGTGATAACTGTCTGCCAGATACCACAGTTTGGGCTCGAATCACGTGATCGTCATAAACCAATCATGCAAGTCATAAATGTCTAATTATTCTAGACTGGTAAATCAGTAATAAATTTTGTAGACTGGTAAAATTTGCTGATTTTTCATTTGCTTTGTACAATCACATCGTATAAACAACCAGCACAAGACAGTACGCAGACACCATTCAATAAAATCCACTAATCCACTCAAAAAATTATAGAGCATACTAAAGTCTATTATGTCGTTTGTTAACAGCCCTCATAAAGCAAAAATAAAATAAAAACTTAAAAATAAAAATTCTCAAGTCACCTAAAAAATTGACGGTGATAATAAATGACATAAAATTCACTCATTGCGAAAATCATAATACTAAAATTCGAATACAGTGACGTAGTGTCACCTGGTGATGCGTAAGTGAAAATCTTAATTGGGAAATTAAAGTTATATACACTTGAACCTTTGTAGAGAATGGTCGTGTTTTGTGTAGTATAATTGAATTGTGCGGTCAAATTGCGCATATTTCTTATTTTAGAAGAAATAAAAATAATTTTAATATTGAAATAATTAAATCAAAACAAAATGTCTATTAATATGTACAGTGATAACTTTAAAATCATTTGTGTAATGTGTTGTGTTGTTTTGTGTTGCTAAAGAAAGACAAAATGGTCAAGCACGAAAATGCAAAATCGAAATTGTAAGTAAGCACTGTTTTTGAGTGGTAAAACAAGTAAGAAGGCCATTATAGTATTAAATTAATTAAATAAAACTAAATACAACAAAATAAAAATAAAATAAAACAATATATTTTAGGTTATGTTTCAATAAAAAAATTGAAGCGCTTCGTAAAAAGTTACATTACAAACATTTTTGTAGTATTTTGCATGCAACACATTTTATTTTTGACATATTACTGCACCTCGCATTTAAAATTAATCATTGTCACCGTAAATACCGTAAATTTTCTAAAACAAAATTCACAAATAAATAGCCAGAACTAGCACAAATTAATATTTACCTTAATTTTTATTAAATTACTGAATTTAATTATCGAAATGTTAATTAGTTTAGCAACGAGTTATATGATGACGTAACCTTTCCCTTGTATTAAATTTATTTCCTTTTATGTGCTGTAGCCTTATGATACGCAACAAAATTAAAACGCCATCGTGGTGCATTAGATGCAGCATTTCTTTATTTTTGTTTCCCATGTTTTTTGTTCTGCTGCATGCAGAAATCGGTACATTGATATCGAACAAAACATCTTATGTTTGTATTTTTGATTGTTGTTGTTGAAGAGCTAAATTTCTGTTGTATACTGGTAGATATACCAAAAGTTGGAAAAACTTGTGATGTATGGAACATTTTTTACGAGCGATTGATGATTTAATACACTGACGTATTTAAGTATCGATTCAAGGTAATTTATATCGTTATCGTTTTTGTTTGGTTTTAAAATCTTTACTTCTGCTTCTTTCCGCACTGCCTTGGAACGTTTCTTAATCTAAACGCAGCATTGATTATGTGTAGAAGTATGTGTATAGTATTGGTAGTTTTTTACATAGGCAGAACTTACGTGCTATAGGTTTTTTAGCCACCATTTCCAAGTTGATAATTGTTAACCCTGATGTTATTTGAAGGTTCGAGTGGAGTACTCTGCCACTCTGCTTGTTGTGTATTTTCTGTTAGGCTGTCAACATCCTCTTTAACGTGCATGGATTTTCTTATTGCACTTGAAGATTAATGTTTTCATTGTTCGGTTCACGAAAAAGGTTCCAATTGGTTAACTCTTTACGCCATTACAAGTCAAATCGAGGACGCGCGAATACAGGTCCACTTTTAAATATCCATCTGCATATTGCATTGCTCCAGCCAGTCGGAACTGGCATGAACGATGGTTTTGGTCACCTTATATCTCCCATCGAATTGGCTTTTCCAATTCTTAGAGATATCGATATTTTGTTACCTCTCAAAAATGAGTCTCGTTTTCCCTTTCAAAATTTACTGTTACGGCAGTCAAGTTTGCCAGAAATGCTCGGACCATTTCTAGGTACGACACCTGGGTAATTCCATTGGCAAAAAGCAAATCAATGCCTGCCCTGCCTATCAGTGGTTATACTTTTGGCGTTACCCAGAATGCGGCGCGAGGAGCGTGTACAATCGACGCACTCCTTAATTTAGCGACGTATTAGGCAATCTTGTAAACTGGTCAATGGAATGATTAGTAAATTTTGCAGATTCTTCGATTTGCTTGCGCATATATTCATTTATGTTATTAATGCTTAAATTTCGATGGTACCTGTTAGATCACCCTTTATATGCATATAATATAATTATATATATATATATATATATATATATATATATATATATATATATATATATATATATATATATCCTTAACAATGCGAGATGTGTCCCTCATATGATGATGATGATGATAATGTTGTGTACTTCTTTATGAAAACCATTTCCGCATTTCATTTATTTTTCGTCAGGAATTTTATTATCAAAAATTTTTCATATTTTGAAAAAAAAAAAAAAAAAATTGTGTATAGCGGAGACACAAAAATTTTAATTTAATTAAGACGATTGATGCATCATAGCCTAGCAAAAAAATTCGTTTAGGTATAATTATAACAACAAAAAAAAATGTCAATGATTATTTTTTTGACGGTGGAAATTATTGTAGGGGATGGGTGATTTTAAAATTACCTGTCTAAATCAAAAAACAAAATTCAATCTGTGATATCAAATTATATATATATGTGTACAAGAGATTTATGCATATACACATATTTTGCAATATGTGGAATGTAATTAGCTTTGTACATAAATTCTAATTTTATTGGGGGTGGTTCAAAATCGCATCAATGCTCCCTCCGGCAGTAAATAAACTTATATATTGTTACTAATTTCTAAAACTAAATTTTCACATTCTTTTGATAACAGATATATTAATATAAACTTATCAGTAAATAATTTATTTATTAACAGGTAATACGATAATAATTATTGTTGTCAATTAATCATATTTAGTGTATGATGTAACAAAAGTAAATTAAATCTTTTTCATTCCACTTAAATCGTTTCTTTAAATTTGAAACTATTTTCTTTGAATTTTTTTGTTTTTGAGAAATACTCATTTCTATATCCCACCCACTTCTATACCACCCCAACAAAACCAATATGTACACTCTTACCTATATATAATTTCCTAAATATATTTTATCAACTTAGAAATATTCTACCTCAGTATAGATGATGTATACATGTACGAGTTGAAAAACCATTTTTCATCTTTCATATATACGTATCCTTTTTATCTTTTCAAAATACAAAAAAAAATAAAAAAAAAATAAAAATAATTTCGGTTTGTTGTTGTGTTGTTGGCTTGGAAATGAAATGTTATGATTTCCTTTGAAAATAAGCATAAAAATAGCAACAACAGTCTACGATACGAATCTATATGGCGAAATAAAGAAGAGCTTTTGTTTGATTTCTTCAGTAAACTTTTGATGGCAAAATTATTTTGTATGTGTGTGTGTGTAAAACCTATATATTTTGTATATATTTCGATTAGTAACAATTAACTTTGTTGCTAATAATCGAATGAATAGCTTTTTGATTAGTCTAATTATTAAATGTATTTGTATGTGCTTATGTATGCGGCGTCTTTTTAGTAAACTTTCGTTTCTGCTAAATACTACTAAACGATTGTCATAGTTTGATAGGTGGTTTTTGGTTGTGGATTGACGGTAAGAGAAATTAAAATCCAATTTCAATGATTAGATGGGGAAAATTTTTATGATCTCTATGAAAATACAAAATTTTAGCATGAAAACTTCAGTACATTAATCACATTTAAAAGAATTTTCTAAGTACGATTCTAATGAAGACTAAGACTGTGTCCGAAACCCATGATAAATATTTGTTAATACAAATTTTTTCAAGGACACATTTTTTTATATTTTGTTTTGCTTGTCCGTTTTAATTTTAAAATATTTTTTTATGAAAAAAATCCGGTATTTTGTTGATTCGTCTAAACGATGAGGGAATTTATTGCTGAAGAATCCAGAATAAAATAAAGTGAACATATGGATTCAATTATTATACTTTTCGGACTGCGTAAAATAAAATTAGTAATGTAGAAGAATATTTTTCAAATAAATGTCAACAATTTTATTCACAAATATTTATCATGGGATTCGGACACAGTCTAATGGACAATTTTTAGTAAACTTTTTATAAAAAGGACCATTATGCCATACTCTATCAAACGTTCTCTAAATATCTAATCTTCTTTCAATAAAAGTTGTTTTTAATTTGTGCAATAAGCAGGGATGGCACGTAGAGTGATAGCCGTGAAATCCGGAATCCACGTTTGGTATTTAATTTTTACTTTTAATGTGTTTATTGGTACGTCATAAAATTAGCATTTTTAGTAGTTAAGAAAGATTGTCGAGCATATAAATTGGTCTATAATTGGCTGGAGTTGCGAGATCTTTGTTCGGTTTACCAATTGTTACAACAATGGGTCGCTTCCAAAAAGCTGTATATTACCCGACTGTAGTTTTGGTAAAATTTCTAGTACTAGTAAAACTTTAAAAAACTAGTGTAATTTAATAAGTGGTATGGTATAGGTCAATTATGGCATTGCATTTGTTTAAACCTCTTGCGTTTTTTTTTCTTATAATTGATAAGATTATCTGAAAAGGAAATTAGCCGTAGAGCTATTGTTAACGCTGGCATCTTTTAACCTGATTGTTGATACGGTACAAAACAACGACCTGTCAAACCATTTTTAATAATAATAGTTCCATTTATGTTATTTGATAAGCTTTTACCGCATTGATTGAAAAAGCACAACAAACAAAAATATTTCCGGATATATTATTATTTACAAATTTTCATTCCCTTTGTTGAAGCTAACATATTGATTAATCCATAAAAGAATAAACGAACCTTTGTAAACACAACTTCATATTATTGTTTGCTATATACATATATGGTTTTTCCGTTCTTATTTGAGTGGGGTGTATAAAGGGTTGAACATCAAACTTCTATAAACGATAAATAATCAATCAAATTATTATTATTGACAGGGCGAGTTATAATCCGGTTGTCGTTCAAATTTTTATTTTTATATTTCTTTCTATAGGGACACTTCATGGATTAGATTAAAAAGTGGTCGAGATACATTGACATTAACTCTTTTAAATTGAATTTATCTAATGGAAATGACGAAACCATAAAACTATCCACTCACTTTGTAATTTTTGGCACTTAAATGCATGTGCTTGTTTTCAAGAGCAGCCGTGATGGAATTCCAATGGTATAAAAAGGATGTTTTTATCATTTGTTTCCGATGGATCAATTCACGTAAGCATGCATATATATAATATTAACTATTGTCCGCCAAACTGTCTATAAGCGGGTTGATCTTAATTAAATATCTAACTGTCCTGCCCTATCATTCCAAGTACATGTAAAAATGTCGCTCACATTCAACTTCAAGAATCCATCTTATTAGTCACAAGAAGTATTTAATTTGAACAATAAAAATGTGGCAATTTAGTTTCTTTGATACAATCTCACTCTTTAGTAGAGTAACTATAGATATTTGACTCGAGGTTTTATATTTTCACCATCTAGAATCAAATATATCTTACATTTTATGCAACAGACAATAGTTCGAGCATATCATTTTTCAAAGTTATACAAGGAAGCACAATAAAATTCGACATAATATAAAAACGAAAAATCAAACAAAACTATTTAAAATTGAATAAATTTGATATATACAAGAAGTTATCTTTTTGCAAAAAATTTTGCAACAATTTTCAGTTGCTTGTCAAAAGACATTTTATCGGTCTTGTAATATTGAATTTTAACTTTTCTTATTTGATACGAGTAGCATTGTTTTGAAGTCTAAATTTGTTATTGATGTGTCTGGGTGTGTGTGTATTAAATTTCAATTGTTCTGATTGTTGAAGATATCTTAGAAACAATTGGGGAATACATGTTGATGAACCAATTATATATTTTATGTTTACACTTCGTACATGTGTTCTAAAGATGATATCATTGTACATATTTTAAACAAGTTAGCATTTCGGTTCCTAAGTGTAATAGAAATAAAATTTTAAACCTAAAACCACATATAACACCCAAAAATTGTATTTCGTATTCAAATATAATATTTCACTCAATTAAATTTATTATTTCAATTATACCGGGAGAGCTGTTTAAGTTGATACTTTATCGAATTGTAATAAATAAAATTTTAATGGGAAATTTTTAAACTGGTTTAAATTCAACGGCATTGAATTAAGCCTGTTTATCGCTTCTGTATAACATTTAAGGGAAAAAATATCGCTATACTAGAGATCTTTGTTTTTTATAAAAAAAGTATGCAAAGATCGACACAACATACCTATTACAATAAAACAACAATTACTTTAAATTTTTTCATAATTTTTGGTAACAATAAAAAACTTACTAGTATAGCGATTTTTTTTCACTAAAATTAGTACGTAATCGCTATACTAAAATACCTTTTTCATAGATTTTTTACATCAATTTATATTCTAGACATACTAAATAAAATGAAATGGTTCGATTCCTGTTTTTAAAACTTTCAGTTGAAAAAATGTTAAAGGTTTTCAAAGTATTAACAATGAAACAGCTACCCGATGTTCTGGTTCAAAATATACAACGATAGCGTGCGTTAAAAAAAAAAACAATTAACTGCCAATATTTTTATTTTTGTTTTTTTTACTCTAAAAAAAATAAAAAATAGTTCGTATGGTTATGTGATGTCGGATGAATTAATAAAAAAATAAATAAAAACATAGATTAAGATATAAAAAGATGTTCCAATTAGAAAAAATAATAAAAGTATGTGATAGGTATCTCTAATATGCTGACGGGTAGCACTAGTTTGAATAAAAATGTAAAAGCATTTATTGGTTTACTGTACAAAGTTCAAACATATATTTTTCAACTATACGGTGAAAGAATTCATAGTATAAAAAGGCTACTTGGTTTTATTTTTTATTAGTTCATTGTCAAATCCATTCATAATTTACAAACTTTTATTATACAACAACCAAAAAAATGATTTTCTTTTTGTTTGGTGCTTGTGTATGGGCCATCTTTATTATATCTTAATCTATGATAAAAGTGATAAAATTAAAATTATGTCTAACACGTTTGCTGTGGTAACAATTTTACACAAGTTACAGATCAGAAAGGAGATATAGAAATGGGATTCACAAATGGGGCGTGAGAGATTTATAATCTAAAAACCAAGGATCGGTAGACGTTCATTAGTGTCAAGAACAGTCATTAATATATGACTTTTAGTTATGGATCGATATGCAGTGAAATAATTAAGGCAGGAACGTACTCTGTAAAAGAAGGGTAAAACTGATGTATATTTAAAAAATTAAAAGGCGGATTCAGAGGGTGATCAAAATAATAAAAATTCGGACTTGAACGAATCACTGGAATCTCTAAATTCTACGTAAATGCTTGTAAAAGCACAGTGAACATCACACAGATTCATCACAGCTTGAGTGAATTGATCCAGTAAGTGATTTAAATAGTTTTAATGAGATTAATATATTTGCATTTGTATCGGAGTTCATTGGCGAATTAAAACTTGAACGAGATCATTTAGATCGAAAAAAACGATTATTTCGGATAAAAATTCGTTTATTCCGGATTGTGGGTACAAATCGTGTTAATTTAACATAGCGCGATCATTCTCGAAACTATCCTCAGAATTCGACTTGGCAAACTCAATGTCAATTACAAGCAAGGTTTCGAAGATTAATTGGTTAATTATAGTGTACGAAATAGATAAACAGGTTGTTTTGTCCACAATTATATGCTAATTAATTGAAATCGTCCGCGAAAGTTTAGTATATACGGTGACACAATAAATTTCGTAACTGGGGTAAATTATCAACATGCATTCATAAGGTTAAGGTTAAAACAAATCCATAGTAGATCGTGATAATTCAATTTACAAGCTGGGTTCGTGCAATCAATTGGAGTTGGGAAAACCGCTGAAACACTGACGAATCGCCATTCATTGGTTTATAGCCCATATACAGATTATCGTTCCACCAAAAAATTAATGTAAAGATGGGAATCGATTAGGTTCGAACACAACCAATTAAATGAAGCTGAGCCGGCCTTGAAATTACCTCAAATTAATAAAAGAAAAGAAAACCAGTTATATTGTTATTTTGCAATTAAAGAACTTATTTTACAATAAAATTAGTTTTGCATCAAGTTAATTGTCTCACTCAGTATATTACAAGCACAAACACACACCCACATCCACACAGAGATTTATCAAAATCATAGAAAATTGTATTATTATATATTTTCATGGTTTTTAATTTAGTGAAAATTTTATTTGAAATAATTTAATTAAAAATTGACACCATTTAAAAAAGAAAATATAAACAAAATTTTATTAAAATTCATAGAAAATATTTTCATATTTTATATGAAGTGTATGTGAGACTGATGAAAAAAGAAAATATGAATTGGAAATCTTTTTTATGGTATAGGATCAGTGTTAGTATTATACTATACCTAAAAGGGTTTTCCACTGTCAAAATCTGAATTTTAACATGTTAAAATTTATTATTTTAATTTTAACGTTAATGTTCACCAGTTTTTAAAATTCTGAGTTCATAATACCTAATAGGATCGAATAAACCAGAAGTGAAGCAAGATGTTATAAGAAGTATATTTACACACACACACAATCAAGATAAGTTCAATAATGCACCTGTAATGGCAATATCTTTGTAGTTGAGTGGCACTTCCATGTATTGTAAAAGATTATAAGCAAAGAAGATCCTTCCAAGCATCCTTGGCTCTTCGTAGGAGGCGATTTAACAAAGGTTGGATTGTTGGGCTGACGACTTGCATCCATTAAAAAATTTACTGATAAAAAATCAACAAAAGGCCAACCTGTCAATTATTTGTGTTCATGCACTGACTGATGTAAACCAACCTAAAGATAAAGACTCATTTTACAACAATCTGGATGATCTAATGGGATCCATACTGGAACACGACGTCAGAATAGTGATTAGTGACTTTAATGCTGGAGCTAGCAAAAATCAGGTTGACTTATGTGAAAATATAAGCCCGCACACTCGACACGATCTAGCAACCGATAATGGGGAAGGAATGATGTACTTTGCGGTTGCGCATGACCTCATTGTGGCTAACGTATTTTTTCCTTTTAAAAATATCCACTTGGAAATATTGACACCTCGTAAGACGTATTTCTATCAAATTGACCATGTGATAGTTTCTAAGGGAGGTTCTTGGATCATCTAAAATGTGAGATCTTACCGATCTGCTGGCAAATTTAAATATAGATAAATGAAGGTGAGAAAGCGCAATATCAAAATCTTGTTAGCAGTAGCATTATGGAAATCAACATCCGTTCAAGTCATGATCAGAAATAGCAGGAACAACAAGTTGAAATAATATACGTGCAACTTCAGAATACAGAAATGTTTTAACAAATTCATTTTTTCAACATAAACAAAAAAAGTTAATGTTAATGTTAATGTTATGTCTAGTGGCTGTGTTGCTCGTTCGGCAACATTTTCTGTTTTGTAAAATATATTCGTTGTCCATTTTCCAAATAAATGACTAAATGTGCTACTGAGGGATATCTCTCATGAATTGCAAAAATGAATATGCGCCATACTGCTGCATTGCTATTAATGTATCTTCCCATTTGATATTGGTGCTACTCCGAAAACGGCCTTATCACTTCCTTTATTTACATACTTTTAAATGCACTTGATTGATTTAACTGAATTTCAATATTCTACATTTATACGAGCTTTGTATATTTTTGATAATAAAGATGAATATGGTACTATCCAACGGTTATCAATTTTACCGTTAGTATCTAGTACTTGCAATGTTATTGATCTGACATTATCCTCAAGGAAGTATCGGCGGTACAATGGATATCCATCATCGCCTGTAATCGTTTCAGGAAATAATTGTCTAGGATATCATTTAGAGCATTTACCATCGATCATACTGGGCGAATTTTTGTTATATGGTCCACATGGGCTATGTGCCATATTTTAAGTAATAATTTGAAAAAGTTCAGGATCATTTGTTGATTCGGGTATTTCGTAATCAATTGTTGAATCATATCGAAAGGCAAGTCGTTCAAACTTAATTCGATTAGTATTGCGTCTTGCGGCACATACCTGTATTTGTTTGCGTTCTTTTTTTATCACGAATACGCGCTTTTCTTCTGTTAAACTAGCTTGTATAAGTGACTCTCTGTTTGTCGAGATCGTTCTATTTCTGCTGCACGTTCCTTTGAAGTCTGCTGTGTTCGTAATGAATGTACGTGGTTTGTGTGTCGTGTACAATATTTGCATGACGCCTTGGGATTTTGATTAAATCTTTTTGTAATTCAGATAATGGATGTAGTTTTTTTTTGTTAATTTAACTTTTAATTAATTTTAATTCAATGCACCTACATGTGGTTTTAATGAATTAAACTGAAAATCAACTATATGAACGATATAAATCCTTTGTTTTGACATTTATATCTATACTTATTTGTTAGAAATTTTATAATGTTTGAATAATACATTGGGTGTGTTTTTTTTTATATCGGAGAAATCGGAGAAATCATAGAGATTATTTATCGGATATACCCGATAATTTTTTTCTCCGATTTTTATCTGTCAGATCAAAAAAATTATATTTTGTGTTATTTTTTAGTATCGGAAATAATAAATTTTTTAATAAATTTCAGTATTAAACTCCCTAAATTGAAGTTTTATTTGTCACCTGTTAGCTCAACATTAATCGGAGTCGCCATTTTAGAATTTACTAAAAAATATAAAATAATCTGCACATTTTTTCAGAGTAAAAATATCGTATCTGATAATTCTGATCGGAGCGTAAAAAAAACGACACAGAGAAATAATTTTTTTCTCGGATATTAAAAAAAAAAACGCATATCTGAACATTTGACAGTAAATTTATCTCTTCGATTTCTCCGATTACAAAAAAAAAAAATAAAAAAAACACCCATTATATATCGTACGTTTTGAGCGCCATCTATACGGTATTAATTTATATTGAGCAAACAACTGATATATTTTCTTAAAAACCAAACTTTTGTATGGGAGGTAGCTTAAGATACTGCAAAGTATTGAATAAAATAGCCAAATTTTTGAGTGTCAGTTAGACACATGGACAGTGATCTCAAATATTATATCACTGAAATTAAGTATAATGGAATTTTTGTTGTTTTCTGTTTATAGTATCTCGATTAAAGGTGAACACTAAATTTGGAAAACCCTATATATATATATATATATATATATATATATATATATATATATATATATATATATATATATATATATATATATATATATATATATATTAAAATCACAGAAAGATATTTGTATAAACAGGTTTTGACAAGTTTTATTATTTACACGTTTAAACATTTAAATTCACCCAATTTAATCTTAATTAACTCACAAAAGGAATCATGTACTGTGTAGCCTTTCAATATATATACCAAAAATAAATATCCATCTTCAATTTATTCATATTTCGTTAATATCGGTTGTATACTTGAAAATATATTTTCCAATAATTTATCCATATTTCCATAAAAGGATCATCAATTTAATAAGGATTATAAATTAAATGAGAATTGAAATATTATTATACAAAGTGTAACGAATTTTTTATTTTTTTCAAAAAAATATTCAATTGGTTTAATGAATAAAACAACGATGATTGAAAAAAAATCTTTTTGAAGTTTCTGTACCATCAAAAGGTACGGTTAAATAACTTATAATACTGTATAAGAGCAATTGGGATACTTTTGCATAGTAATATTCGCGGCTCAACATAATTTCGTTTAATATTAGTATAGGAGTTGATAAACTAATTATTTTTTACGAACACAAGGTAATGGTTTAGTGTAGAAGTATAAACATAGTATGAAGTCAAACAAAGGTTACTGGTCAAACAAGAAGTTACTGAGAGCATAAATAAAGGGACTGTCCGGATTCCATTGCCCATCACGGTATATTGCTTGTGGTAACACATTTTGTGTTCCGATTATTTAATTTCAACTTAATCAAAACAAAAGCCATAAAAAGAAAGAAAGAATTCTTTTGTGTGTTACATACAAAGAAAAAAAGAAAATTTGAAATTTTCCATTCTCTTTAAGAAAAAAAAAATACATTTTAAAATTTAAATGATTTCTGAATACATTTTGTTGTTGATTTTCGATTTGAACTTGATGAATTGTATCTAACGTATATGCAGATAAAATACATATATAGACATAATCTTCTTGTCAAGTTTTCATATTTTCTTCAATAAAATATACTTAGCTTTTATCACTTACTTGAATTATTTAACTTGATTATGAATATACGAATAATTGTGAGAAAATATGATTTGTTTGTCTTCTTACCGATTTTGTGGTATTCTTATAATAGAAAATCAAACAAAAAATTTTCATTAAAATAAAATTTAATTAATTTCCTTCTATTTATTATTATTTTTCTAGAATATTATTATATTACAATTAATTTAGTTTTCGTATAAATATAAAGGTAATATAATTATGGTGAATAAAATATCATATAAGATGTTGAGGTAATATCTTTACCTATACCACGCTATATTATACCTTCTTACCGTTACTTTTCTATGAAATTAAATATAATGATTATTTTTTATCATAGGTTTGGTGTCTAAATTTGTAGGTCAATGCATATATATTTGAAATTATATTCTGGTAAGCATCAAAAGTTTTTTGTACATCTCACTTAAGTTTCATGTGGAAATGGCAGAATAAAAGTATTTTTTATCCTCATTTATCGGTTCTTATAATAAAATATTAAACACAATTTTTTAATCATTGCGTTATACAGGGTAGATAAAATGACCGCCGGTTTACTCTAAAGCAGCTCAACATATTATTTGGGAAAATAATAATTTTATAAAAATATGGATTGATCTTTTGCTCTATACTTTAACGAAATATTCCTAAGTTTTTTTTATAATCCGTCAAACATAAGTAAAAGGACGTCGTTTAAATTTGAAAATCATCTTTAGAATTTTTTAACTTTGATATTAAGTTAGAATTAATTAAAACCATTTATTGAAAGGATATATTAATATTCAATCACGCACCTGGCAAATAGTCAGGCTCATAAATAAGTTCCCTTAAATGAGGTTTTCAAATACCATCACATTAATATTTTTTACGATTAATTAAGCGGACGAGCGTAGTTTGCACGTCATGTTATGGATGTTTATTGATGAACGATTACTGAATTATTACTTCAATAAACAAAAAACATTTGCGAAGGACCAAGAACAAGAAGCAAGAAACAAAGAAAACGAGAGAGAAAGAGCACAACAATTTATACGAGAATGTGCATTTAAATTTATTTAAAGTATGACGTCATCGTTGTATTTAGACTAACTCAAAAGCCGTCATTTTTGATGTGATAAAACCATAAATTAATGTTTGACCAATTTAATGCAGAGCTCATAAAAGACAGATAGATGCATAACTAACTTCGGCAGCGGGATGAATGCCTTTAGGATGAGGGAATAAAAAATAATAAAACCCACGCGGATTAATTAAACTGTAAGCCCCTGTCGATGTCTTGCATGAATTAAACGTGGATGCCTTCACCAACGCCATAATAGATGACTGCAGATACAACTTCGTCTTAGAATGCATGTAAATAGAAAATTTTGATAACGTAGTGGTAGCATCTGCATTGAAATACGAAGTAGCCAGAGCCACCGTAAACACCGATTTTGTTAAATTTCAGAAATTAGACGTAGAAGATTTTGAGCAGATACAGGCCATGGTTGATGCAACGCTGAGAAATCAACTCAAGGCTTCCAGATTCTAAAACGCTAAAGGTTCAGTTCACGGTCCAAATCTTCCAACGATAAAGAAGATTGACAATCGAGGAAAACAACAGGAGAGATTGCCTACTCGTTGAAAACTGAGCACTTATTGCACAACAACGTCAATGGAATTTCCTGGAGGTTGTGTGCAAGTGTCTCAATGTTGAAAAGGATAGAGCAAGGTAGAATACCATTGTGACAAAAAATTGCGATCGATCGTACAACCATAGCTATTGGTATATTAGGTACACTTGTTGTCGTTAAAAACCGAAAATGAATTGCTCGTACGGCTTTGAAAACCGACAAAAAATCATATTACCGCGTCAAATAAATCCTGTAGGAGATGCATAATGCGGAAATTCTTGATCACATTATTGGGCGTTAATATAACATTGGCCGAAGTAAGAGGTTTGTTCTATTACGTCAATTGGCAAAGAGATTTCGAATAGTGATGTAGTAAGTTTGAGGTAGGCGCTGCCAGCAAAAGACCCAAACAAGAACAAGAGGGTGGATGTTATAAAACAATAAAACTTTGGAGCACCATTCGATCGAATTTCATTTTTACAACTTCATGTAAACAAAGACTGCACCATTGCAACCATAGTCAGCCGGAATGGTGGAAAGATTATGATAGCGTACTGTATAGTTTATGACACAAGCAGAAACTCTCTCTAGCTATATTCGTCTTTGGCAGAGAACTTCGATTGTCTTACGATATTAAATAGCCTGAAACAAAACGAGCCACCAAACAGTATTAAGTCATCAACCTAAGATGAAAGAAGATAATTATTCTTGCTTCAGTAAGGAATAATTCCGTGAAGGCCAGTGGTTGAATGAAGACTATGTTTGACTTGCGGTCAAACAGTAAAAGATTTATGGAACAGATTTGGATTGGCTATATACAATCCAAAAAGAATAGGGAAGGCAAATAGCAGATTTGGAACAACCATTTAAAGTAATAAAGAGAATAAGTTTCGTTATCTTCAGATTCAACATAGCCGTTTGACGAAAATGAAGGCAGTCCACATCAACAGGTTGTCAAGTTACAATACTAAAGGAAAAGAAGAATCTGTTCGAGATGAATATAATTTAAGTGGAAGTAATGTGACGATTATGATGAACGTAACAGCAACTAAAATAACATGCCAGAGTTTATCCGAGAGTAAGAGGCTTTGGACGTTCTAGCGAGGTCGAGATGCAAAGCTCGAGCCGCGGTGACTTTTTATTAGTTACTTTTGAAACATTTGAAATTGTACAAATTAAAATTTCTTATTTTGTAATAATGCCTAAAAATGAGTAAAGTTTTTTTTATTTTTAAATTGAACCACACAACCAAATTGCCTTTTTAGTCTTCCACTTACCTAACCATTTACCGTTTATTTTTATTTTTTTATTTAACTAAAACAAGAAATTTTTGGAAAACTAATTCATGTAATGAACAAAATTTTCATAACAACCGATAATATATTTCTATTTGATGTTCCCTAGGGATAAAAAATATTAGATAAACTACTGTAAAATACACAAAAACAAAACTCATTAAATAAATCATATCTCTATTAGACGTATGTACCGATTATATGATACTATAAGAAAATATGTTAAACTTTTTTTGGAAGACAGATAAAAGACAGTAAAATAAGTACATAGACAGAAATTTATTTGTATTAGATATACGAGGAAAATATAGTAGAGTGACGATAATTCAGTTGATGACTTGAAACGAAATATAAATAAGATAGAGACAAAGTAAAGTCTTTATCTACTACCCATTGTCTAAAAACCTAAAAAATAGCAACCATCAGCAGTTTAAATAATCCCATGGTTGTTATGTAATAATAATATATAAAAGTTACTTTTTTTGACAATTTGCGAGCCCAGCACCTCCGGAGAGTTAGTAGCATGACTCTCGAAGAACTTTCTCAATACCGTGTTCACTTTAGATTTTTTCCTATCGAGCGTCACATTCGTAATTTTTACTCTCAAATGTTCACCTTCCTTTAGATGGATGATAGTCTTGCAAATATTGCAGTTTTCTAACAACATTTTAGCTAAATACATTTTTTTTTTAAATATTTTTGACAAATAAAGTAACCAAATAAATAGAGGAACAAACTCAACATCCTAAAAAGATCCTTATTTTTTTTAGCTTGAAAACAAAAACCACAAAATATCTTGGTTCTAGACAATTGTGGTAAATACATCAAAGTCTAAAACTGGGAACAGTTATCAAACTTTTACAAATGTCGTAAATTAAAGATTATATAAGATATTATTAGTCATTTTGCACGTGCCATTAAATATTTTCGCCTAAATGACGATAAACATTTTAATTAATTTCTTTTAGACAAGATTTGTAGATTAGTGTTCCTGTGTGCCATTTCACTAAAGTCATAATCTCATAATTATTATGTCTTACAGTAATAAGATCAAAAGCAATCTTGGCTTGAGCTCGGTAAATTATTCATTGAGCAAACTTTTGATGGAATATCATATTCGACTGAATACTCATATCAATATGGCACCGAAATACAAAATAACCCAACCTTTTGAGTGGATGGAGATGATTTAGATAAAAAGATCTTCAAAATAGAGTGCGAAAGATAACGAAATAACGACCACCTTACAAATTAATCGACTTTTTGAGTATGTAGCCAAGAAGAAATATTTTATGGTGACGAAATCAAGAACATTGTTAGCACCTTTTATCAAGTAAGTGGTTTTCACCATAATATAGTGACAAAAGCACGCTAAAAAAAAGAACATCGAGATAAATATTCAACCTGAAGAATGAAGAAAGGTTGTACTAAAAAAGCGTATTCAGAAATCCAAAAATTTGCAAAATAACGATAAGGGTTTTTCTAAATACCAGCTGCTGGATCTATTGCTCCGGAATATAAAGTATGATGGTGCATTTAGGCTTTAAATAGCTTAAAATATAAAAGTTATAGGCTGCTTAAATGATATCGCGATTGTATTAGTGGCTAAAAATAATCTAGATTTGAAATTGGATCATGCTCTCTGTCGTTCAACAATAGGCTGAGCAGATAACATAATTAGTGGTAATCACCAGCATGGAGGTTCAAAAAATCAAAACTTTGGAGATATCAACGAAAGTAGGATTTTTGGATTATCCGAGAATCTGTTTTCCCGACCATAATCGGATAATCGAGACTTTACTGTAATATAAACTTGTACGTAAGTCAAATAAAAAAATAGAAAAAAAAAATAGATCGGATGTCACCGTTTGACAAAGTTTTCTAAAAGTAATTAATCCACAAAAAACGGAAGCTGAAACGAGAGAACATGAAATTGGGACATAAAACCATCGTGGTATAATATGTGTGGAGTCAATTTTGTTGTTCATTCTAACTCAATTTATTTGTTTGTGAGCGTTTTTTAAACTTTTTTCTTTTTTATAATATTTTGCTTTATGATTATTTTTGACATGGTTAAGTCACTTGGAAAATTGTTTTTCTCGTTTCATATAAATTTCCATAATTTTTTTCGTTTTGTGCTCATTTTCCATTTAACAAAATATATTCATGTTAATGTTTTGTTTTTTGGGATTTCTTTTTTTTTTTTTGTTTTGTATACTTTTGTAAATTAAAGTACAAGGACTGTTAAGTGAAAACAATTTTCTTTCATCTCACAGTATGGATAACATAGAAATGGATTTTTGTTTTTTTGTTAATTTTTTTTATGTATATATATTTGAAGGACTGGATAGCTTATTGTTTGGTACAATTATATAAACCGTTTTTGTCAACGTGATATTCGGGTAAAAATAATGTTCTTGGAATATTTTGTTACATCATACGAACACACGACCATATGAAACCACTTAATTCGCACATTTTTTGTGGTATTTTATGCAAGAAACAAACGAAGCACTACACAACGAAAAAAACAGTTCATATTGTTTAAAATTCACAATTGAGTGTAAAATACTGAAAAACTCACTTTTTTGTGATACACGGTAGAAACAAGCCATTTTTATGGTTGTAACATGAATTTTGTGTTTTATTTTTTACTACTATATACACTTTTTAAGCTTTTTGGTTTATTTTGATTTCATCATCTCTATATGTACATAATACGTTGTTCATATTATTTGAATTGATTCAAATTCAATTGAGCTTCAAAAGCTAACAAAAAAAATTTGTGGGTATTATATTATACTTAATTGCTGTTAACAAAATAGTTATTTATATATATGCGTGTGTGTATATATGCTCGCGTGTATTTGTGTTTATGTGAAATTGAAATGCACGAGTAAAATGATAAAATAATGAAATAAATCAAACAAATAAAAATTGGCACAATGAAACACTTGTTGGAACCGTTTTGATATCAATCAATGCTTGTTCTATTGAAATGTATTATCAAAGTGATTGAATAGCCCAAATTATTGATTTGTGGGATTAGATAGATATTCAATTAATGTTTTATGGGTTAATAAATATTTTTTGCGGATGAATAATTCGAGTCTTTTCATTATATGAATATCAGCATACAGGGTGAATCACTACTTCAAGGTCAATTATTTTTTTTAAAAACCTAAAATAAATAGTTGCAAAAGATGTTGGAAGTCTTATTGAAATTTAAAATTTTTAGACCGGAAAACATTCAAAATCTAACAGATTTAAATTGGTCTATAGCCTTTGAACAATTCTGAAAAGTTCTGAAATGTATGTAGATTTTGGCTGGCCGTTCTCCTAAGAATTTAATAATAATTCTAGAAAATTTAGTTTAACGGTTCCTCATTACTCGATGTACTAGTTGATGACAAATACCAAAGTGCAGTGCTGCTAATGTATGTTGCCTTAACAGGAAGCAAATGCATTGAATCCAAGGGTTCATTATAATAGTTGGATATTTCTTGGAATTCGGAACTAACAAGTTGTAATTTATCAGTTCAAGCTATGTTTACTTTGATCTACATACAATTTGTTTTTACAATTCGAAAGCAGGTTTGCCCTTGGAATTCTAAGCAATGTAGACAGACTAGTTTACTTTTGATTTTGTCTAAACCAACAGTATATAGGTATCTATTAAAACAAAGTAAGCGAGTTTCTTAAAACTATCATGGCTTCAATCATTGTATGCAAGGTTTTATGCATCAACTTTATCTTAGCTATAGTTCTGTCAAATTTAATAATGGAGTTAAAGTCTAGTTTAAATGCTTTCACAGCATGAGTCGAAATTTAGTTTCGAGGAGCAGAAAAATGATAAGACACTCGATACATTCATTAGAGGTCTAAAAACAGATTTACCAAAATTCTTTAGTATTAGAGTGCCGTCAGACCTACTACAGGCTCTTCAGTTATGCCTTAAATTACAAAATATGGACTACCAGACTCAAAATGCCACCAACAGTTCTCAAAACGGAGCCAAAGTAGATCACCAATTCATTCGCACCTCATCTTCGAGCGAAGGCACATATTCCAACCCAATCAACCACATTTAACTATCAAATTCTACAGCTCCCAAAAATCACTCTAACAACCCATTAGACAACAATTCGGATATCCACATAAAGCATCCACATAAAGCACAAAGGATATATCACTACGAATAATTTACAGAAGATCCAACTTTACAACAGTACCATGAAGAACTGTCGGAGTATGACTTACAACACGAACAGACCCTCGTTAATTATACTAAAGTGGAAAATATACACAATTACTAGACGAATATGATACTTACGATACGAACAAAATGACCAACAAGAGGTATCCCAAGACCTAGAAGACATCATTTTTTAGATTAAAGAACTGTTCGCTTCCTTTTCTAGAACATCTTTCGAAGAGCGGAAAAATAGTTAAGTTTTTAATAGATGCAGGCTCCAATAAAAATTTCATATAACCTCAATATGTCCGCATTTCTATTTTAACCGAAAAACCATTTTTTGGCCGACTTAGTAGCGAGGAGCATTTAGAACACTAAATTTTTCATTTTGCGTAGCTTGGAATCATTTGGAAGAATTATTAGCAACGATAGTTTGCAAACATTCACACAAATAGTGGACTTATGATCATTAATCCCATTATTAGTGTTCCACTTAACCAGCATATGTCGGACTCTGTTGGCAACACAAATCTATTAAGGGTATCACAACTCAATCGTATATAAAAAAGGATACGGGACAAACTAAATAAAGAAAATTCAAGCTTACTCGCCGACCCAGAAGAAAAAGTAACATTTACTACCATGGTAAAGGGAGAAACAAGAATCCAAAGCACGGAACCAATATACTCTCGACCATACCCTCTGCACTTTGTATGTTTAGGTCGTACCCAAAATCGGTTTTCCTACGTGCTCTGGACGATATTCTTCGTGACCAGATCGGAAAACACTGCTTCTTCTACATCGATGACATATGGTCATATTTGAAGTAAAAAACGAGAAAGAGAACTTCGAGAACATGGAGATCATTTTAAAAGATTTAAAGAAAGCCAACCTTAAAATCCAACTACACAATTGTGGATTCCTCAAACCAGAGCAAAAACAAAAGGCAAATTTAAATCAATTTTTGACATTTATCTGAAGTGAAAAATACCATTCGAACACCCAATTCATTTCCGTAGCTTAATTATCTCAATAGTAACTCAATTTAAATTCTGTTGATTCATGTCAATCGAAAGCATAGATATTACGTGGTATCACCGATTAATCAAGAAGAGATGTACCACGAATTAGACCGTATGCTTAATGTTGAAGTTTTAGAGGAAAGTGCCAGTTAAGAAGGCGACTGGAAAAGTTTCTTTATTTCGACGTGAGCAAGGTTCCCTCGAATACAATGAAGAACACTTATTTTCTGGCATTGATTGAGGGGATGCTAGGTCAACTAGATAAAACACGGTTTATTAGCATCATCGACTTAAAAGACGATTTTTGGCAAAAACCTCTCGATCCTTAAGGGATAAAATGGATTTTACTATACCGGAATGTCCACCCTACCAATTCACCGTCATGCCATTTGAACTGAGTAATTCAGCTTCATTAAAAAGATTAAGCACAAAATGTGGAACACAGACGAGCAAGAAGCTTTCGACAATCTAAAAATGGCTTTACTCATATATTTATATTATTAGATCATTACAGTCGTTTCCTAACAAAGTTTCCACTCTGGTGCAAAGGTAGTCGAAATTCTTGAAAATCATGAATTTTATCTTTTTGGTGTTCATGAGAGTATTTTAACGAACAAGTTTAATTGTAATGGTCAACTTTATACAAAGATACAGCAACATACTTGTTAGCCACAGGCTAAATCAATCGCTCAGTGATATCAGCTATTTGAGCATATATTAGAGAGGATCATCAAATTTAGGACTAACAACATGGTGAAATTACTGGCGCACTGAGAAATGTAATTATATTCTCAGCACGAAATATTGTGGTAAGTACTCTACGCAAAGCACACGAAAAAACTATTCTAGCAAAGTTTTAGGAGTTTACCACACTAAGGATAATCGTTGAGATGACGTAGTAATCCTATGCTAGACATACCTGTAGTTTTGTTTAAAAATATGAATACAAGCCCGGCTTGTGAGTATCTCCTAGGTGTGGGTCGTCTCTACGCTTGTTACAAATTCGTTGTTACCAACAATGTGCTGCTGCACCAGAAAAAACATAAAGAGTCTGAGAACCCAAATGAATCGGTGCAGAACAGAAATCCAAGAGCAAGAGATCGATTTTAGAAACGAAACAACATATAGATGGCACGATTATTAGATCTCTTGTTTTAGGTAAATAATTTAAAATATATGGCGGTTAAAGTCCAGCTTCTTTTATATTGTTTTCAATTTCCTAAACTGGTTTTGATGGAAAACCAAAGAGGACATATCTCCCGTTTTTATTCTCTTCTAACGCATACAACAAAATGTTACTTAATTTTTTTTCAGTTCATCTACAAGTTACGTAGTAAGTAGCCTCAGGAATGTAAACTTAAAAATTTATTGACCAGACAACAATTAAGTAATAAAAATGGGGAAAAACTTTAAGTTCATTAGTTCACACTTATCGTATATCTTTACATGACACTTCCATATGTTAGCAAACAATTTTTTATTTTTCCCAAATTTCATCGAAACTAAATCCACCCCGTGCAGTGAATGAGTTAATTAATCATAATATACATTTTTCTCCTTTTTTTAAATCCTACCAACAAATTGTACTGTGGCGCCACTTTTCTTGATCAATTAAATTGATTTATCTGTACAACAAACCAAAAATAAAATAACTTTATGGTCTCCCACCGATGTTTTAATAATGGTAGCATATATTTGGTATTAGTTCTGTTGATTGAAATAAATTAAAATTTTTTTATTGGTTTTTCTAATCGAAACTTTTGTATTTTATCAAATTTTACAAGGTGTTAATCCAATCCGTTGTATTGTGTGAGACAAAAGCCGCCATTTACAAAAATTTATTATTAATCATTAATTAAAGATCTAACATTCATATCTCCCAACACAAGTCAAATGTCCATTAAATTTATGTAACCAAAAAAGACAAAAAAAAAATATTTTCCTTTAAAAGGATTCATTTTGATTTTTCATTATGTGCTGTTGACTGCGATTATAATAATAATTATGATGATGATGGTGATGGTGAGTTAAATGTACATAGCTTTCATAAATGTTAAAATAAATAAATTAATATTCAATTTATGTATTACGTACACACACACATACATATGTACATATAACATTACAGGGATGCCAATTAAATTATATTATTATTTATTAAATTTTTTTTTTATTTTGACAAGTATATTACAATAAAATTGGCGGATTCGATCATTCAATAGAATACACACATAAACCCATCAAATTCACCAAACACATTAATGAAAGCCACAAAAAATAAAAACAGGAAAAAAGCATTCGCGAGCTTTTTTTTTTTATTCAACAAAAGTATATTGGTAATAAACATTAAAAAATGAAAAAAAAATTATACATTTATGTACATAATCGTAAATATAATATGTGCTCGATATATATATGTACCCATATATACAATGAAAAATAAGCTACAGTGGAAACATTAAAAAACGTTAAATTGATAATAACGCTTTTTACAGATTTTTATGTGCTATCTCTCTATAGATGTTTGTGGTGCTGGTTTTACTTCTGCAAATTTGATTAAATTAGTGTGTAATGGGTTTATTAACATGTTCATATTAGTAACAACAAGTAAAAATTGTATACATTCATCATTTCTCGTGTGGCTTGGGAGTGACATCTGCTTTTCGAAACTTTTCATCTTCGAACGTGTTGTCGTTCCTATAATTAATTCCAATTGAGAACAATGCAATTATAATTATTGATTAGTTACATTCAATATACACAATTCTTAGTAAATATGTCTTACAATGTATCTAACTATATATAGCTTCAACTATCTTTATACTACCAGGTGAACTATTTAAATTGATGCAACAGGATATAATCTGTTTAGAGATAAGTACTCTTTGCAATCTTTTTGTTTGTTTTAATCTTAACCGATTTCCTATCGGAAATTGCAACCAAATTTTTCAAATCATCAAAATTTCAAATTTTAGTGGAAAAAAAACTCGCTATACTAGTAAGATTTTTTGTAAGCGTTTTTTGTGTTGTAATTTTAGTAGTTTTGGTTGCATACAATTTTTTATAAAATTAAATTTTTTATACAGAATTGTTTTTATACAGAAAAGCGAAGGTAAAGTGATCTAAGAAGTTACTTGATTAAATTTTAACATCGCAAGCACATCAAGTTTTAATTTTAAACGTGTTAGCCATTTTGGAAAACTAATTAAATTTAAAAATTCAATAAATTGGCAAGAGGTACTATATAACAAGATGTATATAGATAAATTTTCGGCGTTAAAGCTAAGCGGTTTCCTTTCCTTGTCACACTCGTGGCCACGCCCGCCCCAAAGCTAGACTTCACTTCTAAGGAGAACTCTATGGCCACATCTTTTTCCTTTTCCACATCAGATCGTTTGGTTTTTTTCCACTACATCAGCCCATATCAGTATTGTTGATTAGACCGTTGACAAACAGAGCACTTCTAGCGTGAGGGGACACTCGTGCTACCAAACACATATTGTATGTGTTCAGCAACAGATTAGTCCATTGCAAAATTGCACCGTCAACGAGAGTATCAATATCAACTTTGGTTGGGTTCTCCTGCAGCGCTTGCCAAACCAGCCCGAAACTCTGAAATCGTATCATTTAATGTTATGGTAAACGCTTAAATCATAATACCTCGACTTCTTACCCAGATGTAGCCACTACCGGAACCATAGTCCTCAAGGCGGATGAGAAAAATGTCAACCACCCATTTCATCTCATTTCGCAAAAGATCTGAGAACCGGGTCAAGTGGTTCCTTTCCCGGTACTGGTCGCTTACAACCACTATCTGAGTTTCTATTTCACAAACCAGCTGCTTTAGCAGGTCATCGCAGCCATGTACCCATTTAAGTATCTTTGCTGAAACTTAGTCATTTCGGTTTGCTTCCCTCTTCAGAAGAGGCTTTTTGAAAGCTGAAATTCTATTTATGTGAACAGCTTTTCCTGGAGCTGGAAAAACCAACCATAAGCAAGAAACAGGTTCTTGCTTATGGTTGGTTTTTCCAGCTCCAGGAAAAGCTGTTCACATAAATAGAATTTCGGCTGCATGTACATGCCTCAGCTTTATGTCGTACCTGACCGCATATCCAATAAATCTTGCTCTGGTGTGGCCATACCTCAGACCCTCGTAGCACCTTGAGATTTCAACCCTCTTTCTGACAGCCAATTTCCCCATGTCTAGCAGTATTAAAGTGATTTACCTAAGTCGATGATCGCTCCTGTTGTTCGGACACCAGGGAGACTTTGAAGGCTCCGATCTCATTCCCGAAGTCACGATGGAATGTCGCTTTGACCTCATCCTCCATTGTGAGGCAGCCCAAATAGAGGATTGCTACCTCCATTCGAGGTTTTAATTACCTAACTTCTTCATTATTGGCGATCGCTGTTAGTAAATGGCCTTTTGTTTGGTTTATCGGCAAGTGAAAATAACATCGATTTCCTCCTCTAGCTTAACGATACAATCTCTCATCCATATAGTCATTTTCGGTCGTAGGTTAGTCACTGTTCTCATCTTTTAGATTATTTAATGATACAAAGCGTTATCATTCTCATATTTCAATTCAGCAACGAGATTGTGGGCAATGTAGTTTAAGTTTTCTTCACACAGCCTTTTTGACCTTTGATTTGTTTGCCAGAAACTATCATTTTCATCTTCCGTTCTTAGGTTCAGAATGGAAGATTGATCTTCTCTTGTCGTATGATCAGCAACAGGAACCAAGTGGTCAATCCCTGAAGAATTACGATCATTGAGTAACGACAACGTGGAGTTTACTTGCACGCTTCTACCCATCGTCGGTACTAGGGATCCATCGTAAGGTCAACTTTATACGTTACCTCCATAGTTGTTTTGTTGTTTTGGGAATCCGTCCTATACCCTGCAAACCGGTTTCAATGAGGGCATCAATAACCTTGGACTTTCTTCTCGCCACATTTATGTAGCACCCAAACCAATGGGATCCATTTCATTAACTAGATAGACGTGTTTATAGGATCCTCCTTTATCCAACATTCATACACCATTCACATGGAGACCCGTTTATAGGGGTGCTCCTGCAATCGTCCTTCATACATATTCACTTATATTAATCCAATTTCACAAATACTCGTATACCCAAAATGACAAGAGGTTGGTCAGTGCTCCAGTGAATGGTTTACATCGAGCTTTAAATGAAGCTTTTAGCTGTCTAAGTACGAGAAATGTAGTTGCCTTAGTTGTCGTGAATTTTTATCATTCAAGAAGACTATTGCAAGTACTTTGTGGTCAGTATAAACAATAAATTGTCTACCTGCAACGAAATATTTGAAATGTTTAATGGAGCGGTAAACTCCGAAAAGTTCTCTGTCAAAAGGGAATGTTGTTTTTCTACTTCACTTTATTTGCTGAAAAAGACTCGTTACCAAGACGTTACCAACAATAATTATAAAATTGCTGCAACACAGCACCTACAGCTACATTTGGCACGTCAGATGCTATACTGTATCTGGAATCGTCAATGGGGTGAGCTAACATAGTTACATTGGCATTTTGAAGCTTGGATATTGACTCCAAACACTGGCCAGTATCTCCAAAACATTCTTGAGATGTATGTTATGCTCTTCTTCACTTTTACTAGACACAAGTATGTCATCAATTTATGAAGCGTTGAAAGATTTGTACAGCGTTCCGAAGTCCGAAAAGCATTCGAATAAATGAATAAACCAAAAGAGGTAATAATAGCCGTTTTAGGCACGTCTTCGGGTGCAACGGGGATTTCCAATGGGTCTTTGACGATTACATGCACAGCGTGATCTATTTTTGGTCACATTTAGAGTAACAACGACCTAAATTTCGATGGGATACATAGGAAACATAAAAGGTGTGTAATAATGGTGCCCAAAGACGATGCTATCATGAATACTTACTCCATTGAATGGGATTGTTTTTCAAACAAGAGATATATTTTCAAAAGAAAAGAATGTTTGATCTTATCACCCAATTAAAGGTGTTAACGACCATTGCGGTGCTTTTAAATTAGAGTGGAGTCGTTTCATGATTTTCTTGCTTATGATGCCAAAACTGCAGGATTTAGTTCTTCTGCTAACTTTTAAATGATACCACATTGCAGAGGCTTGATAATTCACCAAGATTTTGGGGAAAAGAGACTACTATAAAAGATGATTTTTCCACCAAAATTAATTTTGGTCCATTTTTTCGTTTTAAAAACCAACTGATGCCTGCAACGATGCAAACAAGACATTTATGGACAAACTAGAATAGCTAAAGTTTTATGCAAAACACGGTTTGAACCAATAGATGATTTCTGAATATTGTACTACACTAGATGGATAAGCTGGTGTTATGATTACATGTCAGCTCCAATACTTTAATTCTTGGAGAATAGGCCTAGTAGACGTTGGTTTACCATAGCTGTGGATATCTATATGTTTTAATTCGCCGATAGCTCGATACCATCTTTGGGGCGTTTTGAACTAATGAAATCTAGGGCTGCCATTCCAAACTGACTTGAAAAAATATTAATCGTTTTATCATTTAAATCACCAGCTTCAAAACCTGTTTGAAATGTTCCACTTACAATTTCCACTTGACTTTTTATTAACTAAATATTGAAAGCTCAGCGAAGCACTTTTCATTCCATATTCATAAACTTAATTTTGAAAAGCCCAAAAGGAGCTTAAATAGCACTGTTGGAGAAAATTTTGAAATTTAGAGATACATTAAGAAGTTTTTAATATGAAAATGGGATACCTATACCACTTAACGTATAATAACTATATAACAATGCCGTCAACCGAATCAAAAATCTAAACCCAAACAACGAAATCTTGTTACTTCCAGCTCTCAGGTGCTGAAGAAAATCGCTTGCCATCTAGCATTCATCATGCCAAATGACTGTTAGTTTGTGATTCGCATCTTCAAATGAGACTAAGTGAGATGAAATGGAACTATACCTCTCTTGATTCTTTAATTTCCAGCCAAATTAAGTGATCCTTGTCTCCCATTACCGTATTAATGACTTACTTGACTGTTTGTAACATCTGTTTGATTTCCATTATTATTGGATATTGCTGTTAAGTTTTCCATTATTATTGGATATTGCTGTTAAGAAATCATGATAACTTCTAATAATTGAAGTTCTTATTTAGTACCATTATTTGTTTTCAATTTATAGGGGGCGTATTTTGTTTAACGTTTTGTTTAGTTTAACGGTTATTTCATTAAATTTTAGTGTTGAATAATCTTTTTTTAATATTTAATTAATAAAATTTTTAGACGTTTTGTGTATTGAAATGTATATAAATTCAATTTTCTTGTAATTCCAACGAAGTATTAATTGGATTAATTGGGTCTTTTAAAGTTAAAAAAATTGATGCTTTTTTTTTAAATACACTTTTAAATTAAGAAATAGGCATTCGTGTCATGTTTAAACACTCACCCTGTGTAAATTAAGCAAATATGTATTTCTACATTATTCTCATGAACATACCGGACACGTACAACTCAGAGTAATGAATTTAAAAACAAAATTTAAATATGTATATATATATATATATATATATATATATATATATATATATATATATATATATATATATATATATATATATATATGTATATATATATATATATATATATATATATATATATATATATATATATATATATATATCAACATATAAATATAAACATTTTCACATTTAAAATTATTTCGAATATTACATTTTTAATTAGTAACTTCTTTCTGATATGTAGATACGACAACATACATATATACATATACCTATATACATAATTGTAATATAATAATTTACATATGTACTTGATATCGCACAGTGGATTCGTAACGGAAATCAAAATATAAAAACACACATTAAATCCCCAATGTAAAAACACTTGTTTGGCATAAGTTTTGATTATATTTATTATAATTGTTTCCAGCACTGTATGTGAACCAATTCGTAATATGCATGGTAATAAAAACGTTATCATTAACTTTAAATTAGTAACACAAAAAAAAAACATCTGGACTAATTATAAAACGTAAATTCAGAAATGAATTTAACATTCAACATCATACGCCATCACCAACATCACCACCCGCATTTATCGGATTATTTTAATTGTCAATGTACGAATGCCAAATTGATATGTGTATTTAGTGGCCTTATACGTGAAATAAGTTAATTATAGTTCAATGAACTAAATCTATATAGTAACCTAAATCTATTTAGCAAAACTGTTGATTGTTAAAATTTAAAGTGGAAACATCTAGGTGGGTGACAAACTAGGTAAATGCATCGGTTTCGATTTATTTCGGCAAAAAATAAATACTCGGTTTTACGAATCTAATAATTGATTGATTAAGTAGAGCTTCTGCACAATGTTTAACCAGGAATTCCCGGAATGCTGGGCACTACCGTACAACTATGTTACAATCAACAAAATCGAAGTTTCGGATATGAATAAAAAGGAAGGATAGGAAGGTATGTCAGAATTGACAGGATTGGTTCGGTTTCTCGGTAGCAAATATTTAAACTACTATTGGCATAAGACAATGACATTTAAAATAAATTGTTCTGCATTCGGCAATCTCTTATCAGCATTTCCAGTCTGCAACCACTCATTTGCAATCTTCAATGTTTCTTAAAAATTACAAATTAACTAATTCGTCCCATTGTTCCAAAAAAAAAAAAAAAAAAATCAACAGCATTACAGGCCAAAGTTGCCCCTTATTGAGATCTTTTTTAAGATCTTTCAGACCATATTTTTATAATTGGTGATCGTTGTAGGTGATCAGCCCATTGAACGATTTTACTCACTATTAGTCACGCCCGCAGTTATCACTTGGAGTGTTCATAACAAAGGCGTCTCTAATTAATTCTTTGACAAATGGATTTTTCCAAGTGTCTTTAGAGCATTGAATAATCAATTTCTAGCCACACCACGAAAATTTGGTTCATACCGATCTTACTATATTCATATCGTGCCGCCAATATGTGAGTTTTCAACATAAAATATTTTGTTAAAATCCCACTTAAATCCTTAAACGTTTTACCTAAGTCTCCGTTAAAATCTCCAACAGATGCACGAAAAGAAAGCACGTTTTGGGTTGTCATTCTTAACACGCATTTTGTTGCATGCAACATGATGCAGCTAAAAAATACCTTACCTTAGTTTTTTTACATTCCTAATCATTTAACACACTCCCTCTCCCAATGGTATTTGAAATCGATGCCTAAAATTATGGAAATTAATTAAAATTTCGTGAAGTTTGACGCATTTTCCATTCTATATCGCAGAACAGTACAAATTAAAGTATTCCCGTCAAATTTGAAAGATAATTTTTATCACATAGGCCTCGACTAATTTTTGATGACATTACCAAGTAAACATTTGACTAGGTACTTTTTTTTATGCTACTTTTATATTTTTCTACCAAAAATCATGTATAATCGAAATTTAAGTTTGATTTTGCAAAATGTATGCTCGGTTGGACCATACCGCATAAACATAACGAAACCCGACATTTTGAATTCGAAATTTTTTTTGTTTTATTCGTGGTGGAATAGAAATCCAATACTAAGTTTATCGGCTAAAGAAAATGTGAAGTTTCAAACAGAAACACCACAAAGTCCGATTTTTCCAAAATTGGTAAAAGACGAAGGTGCAGAAGAAAAATGTCATTTGTTTCAAAGAAAATCATCGTGTTCAATATGTGATGATGGGCCGAAACAGATAATTCCGGTAGATCCATCAAATCTGGAGCAAGACAAATTAGGTCAATGGACGGTTTTAAAAGTATTATGTTTGGTGACTGGCATTGTTGTATCATTATTAGGTGCATACTTGTATACAACCTGCTGCTGATAATAATGTAATAACGTATTGCAAAACTGCTATAATAAAATTCTAATTTATTGGGTTTAGTTTTGAATCAAATTTTGTGTTTCTAAATTTTTTTTTTATCGCATAGTCTCTCAAAAATTTGTATTACGCATAAAACAAAATCCAAATTTTCATTGTATTTTGGTGCAAGGGGTTGTCATAAATTATGTTTTGTCGAAATATAGTTTTAAATTTGCGAAATGTTTGGGCAATCGGATCTTTTAGGCTTAACGCAATCAAGCCACACTATTTAACTACAAAATTGTATTCGAAAAATAAATTTCCGACGTTAGTTAAATCAGAAAGTGCAAGTTCTTCGACACCGAAAAATGAAAATTCAGAATCTTCATGTACTTCTGAACATTCAAAGGAATACTGTTCTTTTTGTGATGATTTAGATAAAAAATCAAAAGAAAGTGGCAAACCGGTACTGGATGAAAAGCCCCAAGAAAATTTGCAGGCGAATGCACAAGCAGAAGAAACATTAAAATCAGATTCAGAAAAGAAATCAATACCAAAAGTAGAGTTGAAACCTGATCAAAATCAACATTTAGAAGAAGCTTCGAAACGAAAACTAACGGAAATAGGGAAGCTACTTGATTCAAATTCTGATTTAAAATCTAATCCACATCCAGACCAAAATTCAAAAGACAAGACAGCACCAAAACTAAAATCGGACACTGAACCAAAACCAGAAATAGAAATAAAATCGCAGATACAACAAAATCTGCAATCTATAAAAGTTAAACGGGATCAAAAGTCAGATTTAGACACAAAACCTCATTCAGATCCAAATCTAATAGTTAAATCAAAATCAAAGCCACAATTAAAAGCGCAGCACGAATCAAAGGCTGAGTTAGATACTAAATCGGAACCAGAGCAAGACTCGACGAAGATGCCACTACCACAACTAGAAGATGTGCATGATCAAAAGCCAGAGCCAGATTCCAAACCACATCCAGAGCATAAACCACATGAAGAAATGGAATCGAAAGTTGAGCAAACCGTAAGACCAGGGCATGACCATGAGTCAATACCAAAGATCAGTGTAATGCCAAAGGCGAAACTAAATCAAGATATAAGAAACGAAATTAAACCGAGCTACCAACACAAGCAGTGTGTTACCAAAAAATCTCCTAAGTGGACTGTTCTTCAAATATTATATCTTATGTCTAGCTTACTAGTCATTTTCGTGATTGCAATTATATGCACCACTCGGTTTTATTTATAAAATGTAATTTTAAAATTGTCAAAATACAAAAAATTTTCAAAATTTTTATTTAAATTATTTAGAGCATTTAAAATTTCAACGGCGGGATTCGTTATCTCGCATAAAATAAAGCACTATACTTTATGATTGATGAGAAGCCTATTTTTTAAAAACTATGATGACTTTTACTATTGGAAAATGGTATTATCGACCAACAATTGCGCAAATGGCTAGAAGAAGGCATAATTAGGCATATCATTTAAGATTTAAGATGACATTTGAATTGGCTGAAAGACATGGACTTAAGATAAAGTGTTCGAAAAGTCAGTTTTCGAGTTCGTGCATTGAATATCTTCGCTATAAAATTGAAATTGGATTTATTCGACCATCGAAGAATACAAAATGAGCAATATGGAAGCATCCACAACCGCAGGTCCCTAGGTAGAACCGTAGGTCTAACTGAATATTTCCGCAAATTGGAAAAAGGCTTTGAAATCTACGTAAAATCACTTTCGGACCATTTAAAGAAAACTACGATGTTTTAATTCGGAGAAGCGCAGAAAAGGTCCTCCGAAGCTGAAGTGTGCATTCAAAAAGAGTCGGTTCTACGGAGTTATTCCATAAGTGCAGAAATACAACTTCAGTGAAATTTCTGTTTCGTGAATATTTTAGTACTATAGAGCAGGTGCAAAGAGTTGCAAACACAGTCAAACTAGCTTTAGGGAAAAATAATAATTTTCCTGGATATTGCATAAGCTTTTCATGTAAATTTTCATGTAATCCTTGAAAATCACTTGAGTTAAACAAAATGAAGCCATCACTGAACTAAACCTGATAAATGCAGGGCTTCCTCAAAGAAATTTGTTGGTACCAGTGCTGTACTTCTCCACTGATAAGGACATCCATATTATTTTGCCAATGAGACTGCTATTATGTATTCACACAAAAAACTGAAAACTCCGTCAAGAGAGTTACTATATCACATATACAAAATTAAGTACTGGAAAAAAATGGCGTAACGCGGATACGTTGACACTAAATAAACAGACATGTCCATCGGTGCATGCAAAAATTAGTCCTTTCGGTTGCCGACAGTTCACTAAAAATATTTCTGAAATCTCTCGTTTGGTTCTTCTTCCAATGCATTTCTTAGAGTCTTAAAAGCGCGATTATTTTCCAGTTAAATAAAGGAGATTTCGATTGCTGCCATTATATTTTTATTTATCGCTTTTTTTGAACAAGGTTCTGGATGCCACGGGCTAGCTTATTAACATTCACCGTTGTATAGTCGTCGGATGTAAATGTTGGTTTTTGCTGCAAAACATCTTTTAACATATTTTTAGCCTCATCACTATTAGTTGGTGTACGCAGCAAAAAATCTCGTGAAGTACCTTGTCCAACTGTGCAGTTTCAGTTTTCGTGAGTCCAGCCAACGAGATCCCAAAAGCAAATCTTTTCCTTTTTTATACAAAACACATGCCACAATTTGTGAAGCGTAAAATTTGAGCCTACAAGCGGCCTACAATTTACAAAAAGGGTAGGGTTTGTGATGCAATCCAGATCCTTGGGTTGCATAGTCCTTACCGTTTGATTTTTTCTAATTTAAGGTACGAGACATAGCAATTAGCTCAATGAGGAAGCGAAGTCTGTTTTTGGACGCTTTAAAAATATTTGATCTTTAGGGCTGGCTTTCACCTTTTTAAATTGCAGTGGAAGTCATCCTTCATTTTGGTTTTTTCCTTACATTTTATCTTTTATCTTTAAACGATTATAAATGATAGAAGAAAATTCAACCAAGTAGTTCGAAAGTGTGTCAACTGAGCAAGATATAAACGTCAAATCCAGCTAGATCATTTGATAATACTATGGTTTAATCAACTGGCTCCATCCATCTGGCAAATAAACGAGGTTACAATTATAGATTATTAAAAAGCTATATTGCCATCTTTATTTGCACGTTAAGACATATGTTTTTGCCCCATATATACAATGGAACTAATTTTGTGAGCGCAGATCGCAAAGTACCTGGCACAAAACCAGATTTTATTACATTACTCCTCATTTCATTGGAATTTGGGAATCGGTAGTAAAGTCAACCGCTAATTGAAACTTGATGTACGAAGAGTGAACCACCTTGAGTCCTTAACGTAACATTGACTCTCAGTCACTTTCTGATCGGCAAACTAATCATAAGTTTGATAGAGCCTTATACAAAAATGGGCCAGCCATTCTATTAAAGATATGACAACAAATCATAGCAAACGTTTAAATTTTGAAAAAGTTTCAATGTTTTTTTTACAATCTGCAACAGAGAAATAAATAGCAAGGTCTGGCGAAATACTTAAAAATAGATGATGTCGTTTTGAGTAAGGAGCAATACTTGCCATCATGTAAATGTACTTTTAGGTCTAGATGGTCACGTAAGGGGGTACAGTAAAAACTACACTCATTACAATTAAGCGACCATTGAACAAAATCGTATTACTACTCATGGAAGATGTCAAAAAGCCGACGTGACATACTGCCATCTTACAATGAATAGATGAACTATGGTTTTTTAAACTACTTAAATTAAGCTAGAAAAGGTTCAACAGCATATTGCGCTTGTCAGATTTAACAATAAAAACAATAGAAATGACAATTTTGTGGATATGAAAATGTGGATATGAAGTCGCGTGCCGTGAAGACTGCTACTCATATATCAAATGATTAGAAGCATAAAGCATAATCCAATGGTTGGTTGCATTTACCATTTAGATACTAAATATGCGCTGTTGAGTTTCTTGTTGCGCAACAGCGAAATCGCTAATTCGCTTTAAGCTTGATTGAATATCGTAGTTCCCATTGGGGAGATTTTCCTACTTGTTTAAAACTATATTTTGTTAATAAGGCGAAATATTTAGTCGCCTGCACCATATTCGATTGATGTGATAATTTGTGGTTGAGTAGTGCCATGATTTATTTCTGGTACTGCAATTATTGCCAACAAAGTATAATACCACGTGAAGGACACCGAAATGGTAATATCAATGATTATATGCTCTGCTACATATAAGCGTACATTTGCTATATCTGTGTTGTGCTCTTTAACGGTGATAAACAAACTCTGTGTATTATGCCATGGGCTCTCACCTTTATTCGCATTAACAATATTTTCCAATCGTTTTATTAGTTGTCACTTGGTGGTGCTAGATGACTATTTAGTTAGGCTGTCTCTTTTGTCGTATATGATTTTTATTACGTAATTTTTACAGTATTTGGAAGCTTGTTGTTTTCGTGGATGAGCTGTGAAGGTATCGTTAAAAGAGATGTACTCCTCATAATCCCCGTGAAATGTTCCTAATTTGATTTTAAGCAGCTGTACTTTTGTTGATTCGATTGAAGTCGTTGGTTCGGTCCGTTGTTTTACAGAAATAATCCGATGTATGCTCTTCTTTATCTATTTCGACGATGAATCCATCTCTTTGATTTCTTTGGTAAATTGGTTCATTTTCATTTTGAGGTCCGTGTTCTGTTTCTTGTTGGTATTCAGTAAGCACTCTATTTAGGCTATAATGACTTGTTTCTTAACCCTTTTGCTTTTATTATCATTAACTTTTATATAGCTAGCCTTTTATATAGCTACTTATATTTGTTGTCGACTGTTTTTGGTTGCTATTGGTTCCCTCCTTTTGTTTTTAACTGCTTAGGTTGTTGTATAGCGTGTTGGAATTTGCAGGTTGCTCTCTGATTTTTTTTACTGACGACACATCAAGTAGCCCATTATTTAAACGGAGCCGCATAAAAAGACAAAAGCCTCGTAACCGGTTTGGAATTGGGTGTTTATAAAATGCTTAGTTACCACAATACGCAATACATATATATTGATCTAGGTGCAATAGTACAACTTTTTTAGGAATGGACAATGAAACATGACAATTACCAACCTCAATTATCATTCATCCCATTCGATACACTTGAACCGTTTATATAAACACTCCACAAAACAATCGACAAACACAATATAAACACCAATTCACAACAATACCAAAAAAAAACCTCGTCAAAAATTTAACATCTCATTCATTACAACATTAAAATTGCATAATACTAATTTACCTTGACAAAACATTTATTCTAACAACAACAACACAAAAAACATAAAAACCAACCCCTAAGCATATAAAAAAAAAACGGTAACAAAAAATCACGACACTAAATTAAATAATTTTTCCGGCATTTTTCCTTCCAACAAACTCTCAACAACCAAAAAATAAAAAAAAAAAAAAATCTAAAACGAGACAAGTAAACCTTAAAGGTAGCGCAAAATATATGCAAATTTAATAGAAAAAAATCGAAACACACATAGCATACATACACACACACACTCTCTACCTTTTCATATTCAAGAGGTTTCTAAATTTATGTATATGGTACACACAGCACCCTTGAATATTACTTATCTTGTTCGTATATACACATAATATTCATAACCATCGGTAATAACAATAACAGTAATAATCATAATAATAATATTCATAAGATTCGATGAGGAGATCAAGGAGTTCCCCTCTTCCTATATAATGTTTGCTGCGTCTTTAACAAAATAAAAAACAGTCCCAAAAAACATTTCCAAATAACTCATATAATATGGTGTAAAGAGATCATTTTACTCCATCCATCCTTCACCAAATAAAACAACATATACAAATAATAACGGAGGAAAAACACTTACCATCCTTCTTGAATGATTCTTATACACTTTTCTTCTTTTTTTTTCGGTGACGGAACCAAAAAGCAAAATAAAAATAAATTTTTATCTCATTTTAACTTTGATTCAATATATGTGTATATATATATATATATATATATATATATATATATATATATATATATATATATATATATATATATATATATATACGCCAGGACTTTGTGCTTCGTTTGTGTAGCTCGTGCACACCAGAATGAGTCAGCACTATATTACGTATTTCAAAAAAAATTCGTGCTCGCCGGATGAGGGTGGGTTGAAGGTTTGACATATATATAAAGAAAAACATTTTTTCTTTTTTTTGGCTGTGTATCTATGCAACAGTGTTTTCCATCCCGTTTTAATTGAATCGGGCTTAATATAATTCTATTTCATGTTTTTTTTTCATTTTTATTCGTTTAATTTCGTTCATGCTATATAAATTCGTATTATGTATGTGATGTTGCCACTTTTAAGGATTCGGTATATGGTAAAAAAAAAATAAACATCGGAAAAATATGTCTTGTAGTGGGGATATTCGGACTTTTACATTTATATCGTGACATGCGTACTAGATGTCGTAACGAATCCCCCACTCGTAAACCATATAGCAAAACGTAATTTTTTTTTCGGCACCGCACCCTATTGGAATATTTGTTTGTGATACCCAGCGAATTTTCGAAGGAGTTTTACACCAAAAATTCGGATTTTACTGAATCGTTTAGTTGTCGCCGTACTGTTATCATAACAACACGCTTTACTTTTTTTTTGTAAACATTTTACTTGGCGAAAATTCGTTTGTTTGTCTCTCGTACCGTGGTATAACATTTTGTGTTGCGGGGAAATAAAACAAAAAAAAATTTTTAAGGGGGAAAACTATTTTATTGTATATACTCACAAACACTACGATAATAGATAAGAACCTAAGTGTATACCCGACAAATTGTATATTCAGTTCAAAGTTAACCGCGATCCGAATTACATCATGGTCTAATATTTTTAACTTTAATAACAATTTTTTTTTTTAAATATGTAAAAATATTTTGGTGACAATTTTTTGTAAATTCGCGGAAATTTTTAATTTTTTTTTTTTATGTAAATAAAGTGTAACAAAATAATGATAGTGAAAATATCACATAAAGTGTTTCGAATATATACATCGAAATTACGATACCAAATTGATTTAAATTAAAGTAAACATTTTACAATAAATTTTAACAAAATAATTAATCCGAGGTAAGAAGTAGTTAGAGTAGTAACCTAATTCAGTAGTTACAGCACTATTCCTATATAGAGGACGTTCTTATAGCACACACAATCATGTAATAGGTGTGGTAATTTGCACTACCCATATAACACAACCATATGGTTAAATATTTTAATTAATTAAAAATTTTTTCAACTTTAAAAACGATTTTCCCATTTTCATCGAAAACCCCAAATTTTTTAATTAATTTTGTATTTCATCAAAATTAATTTATAAATTCATAAAAATCCAACAACATATGGAAATTTTATGGTTTGCAATTTTTGAAATTTTATTTTAATGTTCCCGATAACTATACGGGTAGTTTGTTACGTGTCACATTACTTTACCACCTGCGTTGATTTATATAGAATTTGAGCTTCTAACTTTAAAAATAGTAAAAAAAATTAAAAATTGTTGATAAACCGGAATAATGATAACAATTAAAATTAATTATGTATAGTTAAACCATAACATTACATATTTTTCGTTTTGTTCGAAATTAATTAATTTAGAGTCGGGTGTTGTGGAGAAAAATGAAACTTTCCATTTTTTCTGACTCTGGTTTTCGTACTCGTTTACCACCACAACATATAGGCAACAAGTATATATACAACAAAGCAATTTTTTTTTATATAATTATAAACTTTTTATACACAATTTTACTTTTTTAATTATTAATTAAAATAATCAAATAAAAAAAGCTTCCGAAAGTTTACTGCATGCACACGAACATAACACAAAAAAATGTGTTCTGCATAAGTAGCATATGGAATTTTTGTACAAGACACTATATAAAATGTATAAGAGAGGTATATGTGTGTTATCAGAATACACCATTCTTGTGTTCTTTAGACTGGAAAATTATTAAATTTATTATACACACACATATACACTCACGTACCCAGTATAAGATTCCCTAAAGGTGATTACATTTTTTTTCGAACTATCGAATATGATCCATATGGAATTCTCAAACGCAAGAATTTTTTTTTGTATATATTTACCATCCCTATAGACTTTGATTAATTGAAATAAATCGTTAAGATTTCATTCGATACTCTAACCATATGGAATAAAATAATAAAAAATAAAAGCTCACGATTTCCAGAAGTTTAAAAAAAAATCCACGCCACACCTTTATGCACATTCGCCCATAAAACGTACCATATGCACTCATATCGAGTTTATGGTTAACGAGGCATATTTTTTCACTCCGAAAGTTTTTTGAGCTTTAAGCTGTAAAAAATTTATGATGTGGCAAATTTCATTTAAAATCGGTTCAACAATTTTTTTTTCAAATATCATTTTGATATTATTTTAATATCATTTTTACATTACAAAATTAAAGTGTCAATATGCATTTTATGCAATGATATTAAAACGTAAAAAGTTTAGTAACCTTGAGACGAGCTTGATAGTTTTAAGTGTATAGTAAATGCTTCATTATATTTTAAGTAATGTTGTAATTCTGGGTTCAATGAACATTAATCAGGGCAAAACGTATATATATATATATATATATATATATATATATATATATATATATATATATATATATATATATATATATATATATATATGTATATATATATATATATATATATATAAATATATATATATATATATATATATATATATATATATATATATATATATATATACATATATATATATAAGTGTTGCTATAAAAACAAATTTAAGTGTACGATTGTGAAGTGAATTTTTATTTTGGTGATAATTTAAAAAGTGTTAATCAAAACAGTGATATTATAATTTTTTTTAGTGATCATTCTTATAAAAGGACGAAACGAGCGATTTTTATGTTGCTAGGTGTGGCCAATTTGTCATCTTCGTAAATTTTAAGCTTAACTTGATCAACAACCTATACATTTTAAGTGCTACGAAATTTTATTTATTAGTTGAAATTACAAAATTGATAAATTGAGAAAAAATGTTGCTTAAAATTTTTTTGCTTAAAAGTGGTTTAGTACTTTTGTAGTAAAAACATTTAGCTTAAAGTTAATTTTAGTTTTTCACAATTGGAAACGGTTAGATTGAAACTTTTAAAAATTAGGATCAAATTTTTACATAATGAGAGTTTTTTTTTTAAATTTGAGTAATATTTCGTAAAATTCAATATAAATTTTCTACCAATTAAGTTTAAGTGTAATACATAAAGGTCTGATTTTCATTTGGTTAAAACCGGATCTGATTAGTTATTAGAACAGGGGTGATTTCTAAAATCTAGTATTTTTAGTAGAACTTCATATTGGAATTACATTTTGGTCTATTAAAGTGCAAGATAATTCGGCCCAAAGTTAAATTTCACTCAAAAAGATCTAATTCGAAATATTAAAGAAATTTTTGAAATATTTTTAAAAACTGTGTTAATATTAACAAATATTGCAAGCTGGTTCTTTTTCTCTTTAGAAAGAGGCAATGGTGATTTTGTGCAGTTTGAGGAAAAATTAATGGATACCGATCAAAATAGGTTAAAACAACGCTTGTTTTGATCAGTTATGTGAAATATTAAATAATATCACTGTAAATTATATCACAGTTATACCTGTACTGGCTGATGGTTTGAAATTAGGTACATGAGTCATTCATTGCTCAAAAAACTACTTAAAAAAGGTTATAACCTTAAATATTTTTTGAGGCTTTGTTTTTTTAAAATAGAATTAATTTTGCTTAAAATATGGTTATGATATGGTAAATTTGTAAAATTATAGTTTCTTTAATAGTAAAACCAAATAATTTTAGTTATTCAAAGTTGGTAACGATTAAATTGGAATTGTTTAAAATAAGGATCCAATTTGACATCATGAGTGGTTTTTTTAAATTTAAGTAATTTTTCATACAATTCAATTAAAATATCCTACCAGTTAAAGCTCTCGAAAAAGAAAGTCTAACTAAAGACTTTCTTTTTATTTTGATTGAGTGAAATTTCAAAAAAATACACTTTAAATACGAGATATTTTACTTATAGAACTAGTCCCTTTAGGCAAACTTTATAGTCGTCGGATTTGAACGAATTATAAGTTTAACTTTTCAGAGTTATTTTGTCAAATTTAATTGTTTTAATATGACTTTAAATGTTTAAAAAATTCTGCATTAATATTTAACCTGAAATATTAGGTTAATTAATCTTTATTGTTTTTAAACAATTTTACGAATCAACACTTGACCGCTTAATCAATGCTCCTCAATTGCGGTTGGCGACACTACATTTGACTGCTATTGTTAAAGAGATGAATCAGTTTAATTCAGTTGCATATGACGAGTTCTACTTACATTTTGACCTGTAAGCAAGCAATACCTTTGCTTCAAAGTACGCTTATAAAATTGGCTGGATAGTCTTTTGCTAATTTTAAAAATTCAAGAATTTTCAAAATTTTAACGTTTCAAAGTTGAATTGCATGGCAACTAGTCAAAAGTGATCGATCTTAACTAGTCAAAAGTGATCGATTGTTGATAAATAAATTTATCTTGTTTAATTTTTAAAAATGGTGTTAATATTAACGGAAATTGCAAGCTATAAATTTGAGCGATTTAAGTTTGAATAAATGTTAATAGAGATAGATAGAAAAAGATTTAAGCTATACGCTTGTTTTGATCAGTTGTTACATTTTAAATTATATCATTTACAGTTCTGCATAATGCAGTATGGCATAAAGGAATAACTCAATTTTCTAAATTGTCAAGAGAGTAGTTTTAAGATAAAATTGTTTGTGTGATAAAAGTTTCTGGATCTAGGTAATATAACAACAAATGTCTTTCAAATTTTATTCAGATTTCAGTTTCACCTGATTATATTCGGTTAAGTCGGGATGAAAATCTGATCAACTGACGGTTGAAAAGTGGATAAAAATAGAAAAAAAAGGTCCCATTTCTTTTTGGTACTGATATTTATTGGTTCCGTGTAGCATTTTGTTAAATCCGGAGGTCAAATAAAATCCAACTCCACTTTTTCTTAAATTTAATATTTGAAATGTTTCTTATTCGTCCAAATTGTTTTTAAATTGAATTCCTTCAAATTGTTTAGTGTATCGCAACTATCGTACGAAAAGCCAAGCAAATGTGTTACCATCTAAATTTCTAGAAAAAATCTAAATTTTTCAAAAATACCTTTAGTTTTTGGCCGGAACACAAATTTTTTCTTTGTTGAAGTCTGGTCGAAGTTAAGGAAATCATTTTATGTTATTTTTATAACTTTACTTTTTCTTGCCTCATATTAACGCAATCATGGGCCGTTCGATTAAAAGTCCGGAACTAACGTTTATGTAACGATATAGATATGTGGATAAAGGGCGTGTGAAGACACAAAACAGTGTAATGCCACTCTATTTTCGTAACGCTCAATACTGCTAAAAAATATTTTATTGATCCTGGAAATTAAATTGTCCATTTTTTTCTGCAGTTTGTAAGCTCTTTACATTTTTGCTCCGGAGCAACTTTTCAGTCGCTATGATATACGAATCACCAAAATTTGCGTTTTTTGATTTTTTGGTGATCAATCAGCTCTTCTGAAATCTCATAAATTATACTAACTGGCAGGAAGGAGTTCGATTAGTAGTAAACTGAGTACAATGAAAAATTGAACTTAACTTAATTTAAAATAGATTATTTACCTGATTTAGAAGTACTTGGCTATAGTTACAACGGGCTATACTAGATTTCAATATTACACATGATTGGGCCATTACAAGAGTTTTCGTCGCTCTTATTTCATAGGAAATAACGGAGAAGACCACAAAAAAAAACCGAAAACCACATAACGTCAAGTTATTCTCTTATGCCATATTGCCATAGAGTTAATACCTATATCGTTTGGTGGTTTATCAGTAGTAATACCGATGCCCAATTTTAAGATTAAAAATCAAATTTTTAAAAGTTTTAAAAGTGAAAGTTTAACCAACTAGTTGATATGCTATAGGCTTATCCATTTGTAGTCAATGAATTTATTAATAAGAAGCGCTCTAGAAAGTCTTGGTCAAAAAAATAAATTATGTTCATTCGAGTTGCTTGCTCAATCTTGACAACCTTGATGGCTTAACGGTGAAAAATCTCATTCTAATCTAACCCGTTGAGTGTTTTTAAAAATTGTGTTAATAAGTTTAACTGGTTCTCTTTTAAATTACAAAGAAAGGCTATGGTGACTTTAGTAAATTTTTATGAAGCGGTAATTGAAAACAACTAACTGCTTCGTTTGCCTAATTAAATTTTTAAACTGATAAATTTCTAACGAATTTCGAGTGTTATTTTAAATGTAGCAGAGGTTATTTAAATGTTAAAATTTTAAAGTTTTTACTATTTTTCATGTTTAGTGTCTGAACTTTAATTGACAGTATTAAGCTATTCCTAGTCTCTTTAGTTTAAATTTAAGTTTTAATCGAACTTCACTTTATAACGAAAATTTATTTACATATTGATTGAGTAGAATTTTTACGAAATTCACTCAGACTTTAATAAATTCTAACATTTAATTTGTTGGTAAACCTAAAAAATAACACATGACTCATTTTGAATTAGACATGTTTTAATTTGAATTTGCATGTAATTTAAAAATTAGTAGTATAACATACTGATGATATACTAAGAAATACTAATTGCAATTTACACATCTATTCTGAGTAAAATTTATTTGACTTTTAATGAAACTGGCAAAAAAGTTTTAAGAACAGTTTTATTAGGTTCTGAGGTTGTTAGGTAACCAAATGTATCCTAAATTCGTTCTAAAATTTAGAATGGTATTATCAAACTCACAGAATGTTTGCAAAATAAACTGTCGAGATTATAATTACACTCAGAATGGTGATCATACTATTTCAAAGTAGGATTTAATATGTTAATTAATTTTTGATTGTATATATATAGTTTTATGATATATTTTATCCAGTTATTCCAAAAATAATTTAAAATTTTCCTATTGCCATTAACATAAATAGATTGGTATGCTTTTGTATCCAATAGTTTAAATTTTACAATGTTTCACCTTTGTATACTGTACCGCGTCTGTTGACTCTAAAGATAAGTGTAAAGGTATTTGATTCTCACTGAAATCTAAAACTATAAAACTGTTAAATTATTTACAAAAAATTTATTTAACCTGTGGGCAAATATCTCAGGGCTACTTGCAAACGTTCATTAAAAAGACTCCCAATTGAAAGGTGCCAAATATTCATAATTTGAATGAAATTTTTAAATATTTATTTTCTTATCACATCACACATACAACATTGAAACAAATGTCAAAAAGGAGAAACTGTCAAAAAAGTTATCAACGGAGTAACTGCTAGAAAATGTTGAGCAAATTCTTTTCTTATAATTCAATATTTTTTTCGAAATTTGTGGTTGAGTGGCACTCCTATTGCCTCGTAAACGACTCCTTCAAAATATGGATTCCGCCAAAATTGTAATCGATTCCCACTTATGTTAACGGACGTGCAGTTTAGGATCGGTACGTGGGACGTGCAGTCGCTAAGAAACCGAGGCGTGTTTGATGTCGCTATATTAGCCATGGAAGAGTTTCGCTTGGAATTGCTTTACAGTGGAGATAACCTCGGTAATCTTGGAGTTGGTTTTCTCTTTGTGCCCAAGGTGAAAAAGGCTATTTTGGATTTCAAACCAGTTGGTAATCGTATGTGTAATCTACGTTTATTCATGCGACTAGCCAACCTGTCAATCATTTGTATTCATGCGCTACATTGATGACCGCCAATCCAAAGATAAAGACTCATTTTACAGCATTTTAGATGCCATACCGAAGCACGATGTTGTTATAGTGATTGGTGACTTTAATGCTAGAGCTGGCAAAATCAGACTGACTTATGAAACATAGGTCCTTACTCCCGACACGTTCTAGCAAACGATAATGAGGAAATAATGAGGATCTTTGCGAGCACTCTTATGATTAGAACCTCATTGTGGCTAGCACATTGCTAATTCACACTGCAGATATTAAGGCAAAACCATTCGTTCTCCTGCGGTTGATTTTATTAATTCCGAGCTCTTGGTTTTTTGATGGGATACTTTGTGGACTATCTTTCCAACCTTATTCGGTTTGTATGGCAAAACAAAGTTATGCCTGATTAATGGAAAATGACCACATTTTGCCCTATCCTTAAAAAAAGAGATCGCTCGAAATGCGAAACCTATCGTGGCATAGCTCTCCTTTGAGAGAATTACTTCCTCGAAGGAGGAAATTGTAGGTGATTACCAAAGAGGATTTTATCCGAATCGTTCAGTCACAATTTTAATTATTATGAGACATCTTGTGACGTACATCAGGTGTTCTTGGATTTTCAACAAGCCTATGGCTCAATATATCGGGAAAGCTTATGATTTGTTTTGAGATATCTAGGAATACCTGACAAATATGTGCGTTTAAATAAAATGACAATAATGCAGTCACAATGTTATGTCAAAGTTGAGAACAAGCTATCCGGAATTTTTGCAATTAGCTCTGGAGTCACTAAGTTGGAATGTTATGCTGCTGTATTAAGTGTTGAGAAACCCAGGCATACGTAGAAGGCTTATCTTTCACCATTATAATAGATAACGAAAGTTTGAATTGGTTCATGCAACAAAGGAACATTTGTGGTCGTCTCGCTCCTTAAAAACTGCATGGGTTCAATTTCGCGATTGGGTACCGCAAAGGCAAAAATAATATCGTGCCTGCTGCGCTCTCACGACAGTTAGAAGCAAAAACACTGAGTATAGTTGGGGATGCCCAATATGGTTTTTTTGATCCCGATCAAGTTCTCTGTCCAAGATCTCAAAAACTTTTCGTTAGGCCATCCATACTTATCGCGAGTCACCAATTACCGAATTAGTATAGGCTGAATACTCATCCTCCCCAAATCTGATTCTAAATTATCTTCTGATACTTCCGCATGGGAAATATATGTTCTAACTCAGCTTCTTCTTATTTTTAAAGAAAGTTCATCTCGTTACCTTTACTAAGCCGGTGACTTACGAAAAACGAAAAACGATGGTTAAGATACTTGTTTACCACGCCACGGTCCCGAGTTCGATACTCGCAACTGACAAAAAAAATTAATATTAATTTAATAATTATACATCTTGTACCAGAGGCCGAATTGATGCCCTTTAAATTATGTTCTTTTAGCCAGTATACATTCCACGTGGTTTTATTTGAATTTGTTCTGCTTTTTGCCTAACCGGATATTCCAGTTCAATTTCGAGTCTAGATGCAATCGGAGATATTTAGCTGATTCAGCTTGAGGAATTGGTACCCAAACTACTTGGAGATATAAGATAACACAGAGATTAGCCTGTATGATGAGAACTCCTTAAACAAACTTGGTGAAATTTCGTCTAATCTAGGTGACTTTTGGGGGACTGTAATTTTTGACGGTATGTCATATGGTTGGAGTACTGGTTGCTGTTTTAGGTTATGGTTATTTGGCCGTAGGAAACTTTCTTTTTGATAGTTTCGTATTGGTTATTTGCTTTTTATTGTAGTCGCTGAGCCACCGTTATTTAAGTATTCTGCATTCTCTGGTGTATCTAACATTTTTTATTTCTAGCCGGATGGTCTTTTTCCGCAGAGTGCACCAGTAGACATACTATTTCGTGAATTATGGAACTGGTTTGTTTGGTGGCCTTTTGTAGCTTTACAAATTGAATAATCATTGCTGCTGTCAAAAAATAATTATCTTAGACAAAAAAATATTGATTCATAATTTTTCTTTTGAATTTCACTTCCTAACTGTTCAGAAAGATTGTTCAACCTAGATTTATATTGGGAAGCCCATGTTTTCTGCCATATCCTATTAAAAAAAATGCAAATATCAATCGAGGTCGAGATTGCTAATTCTTAATGTAATGAAGAGCATAAAATTGATTACCATAATTTAGTTTCATTGATCAATAATCCTCTGTTGATTTTTTCGTTATTTTCCCATTATCGATAGTAAAATTACACTGAGAGATAAGTGATCCACTCTCAAACATCTTATTCTCAACGGTATACAGTAAAAAAAACTGTAAAACAACAAATTATATTACTTTTACATTATAAATATCTTATATATACATATATACATAAATATATCTACAACACATTCAACTTTAAATCATCTTATACGGTACAAGAGTAAAAGAAAAAATCATCTCACTTGAGATATGCAAACTTCAAATATTCAATTAGAAGAATACAACTTCTTGACTTAATGCATATACAAAAACATTAAAGTAGCTTAAACGATATATGTATTATATATATTCATAATACCTTATGTACATATATACGAAAGAAGCTTTCCATCATAACTTAAATGTATTAAGATGAAGAAGAAAAAATATAAACACACACACACATCTACACATCGTAAAGCACTGACATTCCCAAACAGTACATTTTGCTTGTTGCTATTCGTCTTTAATAAAAATGAAGAATGATTGAGACAATTTTTTTTTTTATGCTTCCTCATATCCAAACACATATATACATACTATGTGTAGTAAGGATGTAAGACGAGTTAAAAATATAAACATAAATTTAATTTTCCACACAATTTTTATCTTCCAGAGCAAAATTTTCTCGTATTTTACTTGGTTATTTTCATTTTAATTTTTTTTTGTGACTGTACCCTTTTGAATATGTAAAAATGGATCAGCAACATTGACAAAATGAATTATATATATATATATATATATATATATATATATATATATATATATATATATATATATATATATATATATATATATATATATATTTATATATATTTATATATATATATATATATATATATATATATATATATATATATATACGCTCACATATATACATCCATCTAAAAAGGACGGAAAGTCCATTTTAGAAATAAAACAGTACAAAATGCTTTTCATGTCGTATTTTCCGGTTACATATTTTCCATTCATTTTTCTAAAAAAAAAAAAAAAATTGAAAATAATTTTCTTTCATTGTCTTAGAAATTGAATTTATTGATAAAATTTTAACCATTGTTCAACCAACGATCACGAATTTTAAATGTAAATCATAATTGTCTCGACACAATTATTTTAAAGTCGTGTCGGTAGGAAAATGAATGGAAAATTTTATTTTATTTTAACCTCTTCGATGCTGTACTCCCCGACCTCGTATACACTCGTATGCTTATGCACTAATAAAATTTTGCCATTTTGCCTTAAATGTAATTGGATTTCGAAATTTAATAATTTATTGAAGATTTTTTTTTTTGGAATTAAGATTTTCTATTTTGCCTTTTATACGTTATGTATTACATATATAGATACTATAGTAGCACTATTATATACTTACTATATATATATATATATATAAACGAGAGTATATATCTAAACTGAATAGAATGAATCTTACAATATGAAATTGATTTTATTTATATACGAGTCCATAATACAATGGCAGTGTTGTTGTTGTTGTTGGTGTAATTTTTTGGTTGGTTTTACTCAGTCGACGTCGTCGTAGTAAATTGAGATGGGAAAATTTATGGTAGTTAATCAGACAATAAGAGAAAATTAATTGTTGAATGTTATTTTATTCGGTTCTTTATGCCTTTTGATTAGATAAATTTTGTGAGATAAAAAATTTTTTATTTTTGATATTTTATTGATCAACAGGTAGGTAGCAATTTGTTTTCATGACTCAATTAAGGAGGCCATGGTTATTTAGTCATAAAGTATTTAACGTGAAAACGAATAAAATTTATCGAATTTGGCCATCGTAGAGTTTGGAATATTTCTACTTCGATGGTTATGGTCATATGCAAAATTATAACTTTTGGTGACAAGAAAAAACACTGGGCTTTTTATTTAATCCACATGCTTACCTGTTGTAATTCAACGTTGGTCATATTAGTGGGAGTCTATTTAACTTTTAGACAAAATGAGATTTGATGACAGTAAAGATGTTACCATTATGATGTTTACCATTATACTTCTTGATATTGCAATAGGCTCTGCTTAACTTAATTAGAGTGTGTGTCAAGTTTGTTTTTGCATTTCAGAGTTTTTTCCAGCCTCAGTTTCAAGGTTACATCACTTTAAATAATAAAATATGGTTTTTACTGGACATTACTGGCTCGTACCGCATTAATATTCTGTAATATCCAATCACACACAATTATCATGAGTGGCAAGAGACCTCTAGTGATCTCTGATTTGCACAAAAACTGCCGACACAGCTTTGTGACCAATTTATGATTACTGCCTACAAATTTGGCAGCATAAGATCTCATATTTTGGATGACCCGAGACCTTCTTTTGAAAATTAACACATTGTAAATTTGACTTCTGAACATCTTACAAAGGTGTGTCCATATTTCCAAGTGGATATTTTTTGAGAAAAGAATTGAATCACAATGAGGTCATACGTGGTCATACAGTACATCATTCTTTTACCGTTAACGGTCAGCTCTATAGCATTAAAGACACCAATTACTTTTATGTTGCCGTGTCCCAGTATGAAACCCATTAGACCATCCAAATTTTTCTAAAATGAGTCTTTATCTTTGGGTTGACCTATAAATCAGTGGGTGCATGGACACAATTCATTGACATGTAGGCTAGACGCATGCGTAAACGTAGCTTACACATATACGAGCATCAACTGCTTCGAAATTTAAAACGGCACTTTTAACCTGGGACTCAAGAAGAAAACCAAAATTGTCAAGGTCATCTCCACTGTAAAGCAATGTATAGCCTTAGGAAACATGGTCTCCAGGTTTTGGCCAACGAAAACGCTCTTTCATGCCTAATATAGGGTTATCGAACACGTCTGGTTTTACTTAAGCGGAGGTTGGTTTACATTTTGGCGGTATTCATTATTTTTTTTGTTGAAGTTGTGCCCCAACTACAGGGGTTAACTGGTATTAATGCAAAATTCTGTCATGATCTCTTCTCTTTATTATGTATTGCCGAAGTCCAATAGGCTTAAGTACACATAAAGCATAAGTATATATATTCCATCAAAAGTCCTATTTTATTCCATCAAAGGTCCTATTTTGTTGTTTTGTTGTTTTATTTAAACGAATGTACACCTTATCGCTTTATATTGATTTATCGCTTTATCGATGCTTATCGCATCGGCTCCCTCCATTTTACTAATCTCTTCCTCGAAATGTATGTTGAATTAACATACTCAACAGGCACTTTGAATCTACCAAGTGTAACTAATTTCTTCTCGGTTACGGATCCAAGTCTTCTTTTTAATATTTCGCAGTTTGAAAATAATTATAGAAATCGCTTGCACTTATTCCTGTATGTTTACTTCTACCTTGGTCTGAATACCATTAATTTTTAGTAGTGTGTTTCCGGGATGCGACTATTCTAATTAAATTGAGGCTATCTAAATTATCTTCTACTTCTTCCTCTTTTAAATCATTTTTTTTTTCTACGGAGTTCTTTCAAAATAAAATAAATAAAAAATATTTAAGAACGGCGTTCATCTGAGGTGATCGGTAGTGCTAATAAAAGACAAAGAGCGGGTTAGAAGGTACCCCATTTTTATAGCAAATTTACCAACCCGCTCTTTTACTTCTTCTGAAATAGTCACTCTTTAGAATATTTTACAATCTATAAATTCGAATTCAAAGTTCTCTTATTTTGGCTGACATTACTGCGATAGGTAGGTAAAATGGAGGCTGCGCTGATTTGTACATATCCACATAAACCTGAAAAAATATTTTATTTCTTTAGTCTAAATGTATTAACAAAAGCCGCTCGTACTGAAATATATATATATATATATATATATATATATATATATATATATATATATATGCAGAGTAGTTTCTTAAAAATACAATAAGATGCACCTCAGACATTTTAATTCAACAATTATCCTTTTACTGTTATTTTTACTTTAACAAATTTATTTATAAATAAATACAACATCCAGAATTTAGACAGAACGGCCCAAACGAGAAAAGGTTAAAATATTTGTCTGCATAAAAAAAAAGTACAAAAAAAAATTTCACTCAAACATTTTTATTTTTCACTTTATTATTGTGATAAAAGAGATAAGGAATTATAGCCTTTAATATAAATATCCTTTTATCCTTTTTTTGTTGGTTGTTGTTTTTATTTTTGTATAGTTGTAATTTGAAAAGATTATTGTTCCCATATTGTTTGGGTGCTAAAGTTTTCTTTTTTTTCCCTTATCGTCCTTACTTGTTGGCAAGTTTTTATTTGGTGAATTTTCTCGTTTTCATATTCTCTCTGTGTGTGTGTGCCTTGGTATATGATCCACCAAGTGTTCAAAACGTATACCAATACCAAAAAAAAAAATGGACATAGCACAATAATAAACATTGGGATCTCAGGAGGAAAATAGAAGAAGGAAAAAAATCTTTTTGCCCAGATTATTATTTTATGATTATTGTTATTATAACATTTTGTGCTCTTTTTAAATTGAATCAAAATGAACGAAAGAAAAAAAGGATACATCATGATCTAAAAGAAGCGCACGAGAAGAAATATAATGAAAGATTGTGTTGTATTTTGTTGTTGTTGTTGTTGTTTTTTGCTCCTTTTCAATTTTGAGTATATAATATAATGATAAGAGATAAAATTTAACAATAAGAAAATTATAAGTCAAAATATAATAAAAATTTATTTACTTGTAATTTGATGATTGTATGTTTTAATGGTCTTTTCATAAAGACGGTAATACGGATCGGTTTTTTTTATAAACTTTCTGGGTACAATAATAATGTGTGTAGGATACATCTTTAACAGGAATGTATGTTTATTCGCGTGACTAGCTTCCTTTTTATAGTGTGTAATGACAGATGGTACTCAAGGTACCATCGTTGGTAGAAATAAATATGACAGGTAATTATTAGTTCATTCACTTTATCGGCAACATAATTTTTTATGACAACCGGCTCAATTTGTGGTGTTCCAAATCGAATGTCTCATATATGACATTTAACCATTGCTGGTGACGTTTCAGGTGTATTGAGCACTGCGCTGTGGTAACCTATTTGTTTGGTATCGATCTCTTCCATCGTAGATGTTGGTCCATGGTTTTATTGACTCGTTCTACCATTCAGATTGAGAGTAATTGTGTTCCCGTTTTTTTGGTTTGGAGTATTTCACACAGCTCTTGAAAAACGGCTGGTTCAACATTTTGCCATTGGTCAGTTGTTGAAAAATATATCTGCATACTGTTCGGGCGTCTTGGTTAACGATGGGATAACCCATTAGGTAGTCGATACAAGTATGTATCGATTACCATCTTTTGTCGCTGGAAATGAGCCAGCATTATCCATCGATATTCGTTCAAATGCTGTTTCAACAATGTACTGTTGCATTCTTCCTCTTTTTCTGGTTTGAGGTTCCATTGCTCACAAGTCCTTTACTCTTTGCAAACTCTTCGTTTATCTTGACATAGATACTCTTTTTGCACATGGATGGAATTTCTAGTCTTTCTTAGGTAATGAACAACTCAAAGTTGGTTTTTACCAACTTTTGTCCCGCAAAGCTGGTGACACTCAGTTTTCTTGGTTGTTGTTGAAGAGGCTGGCCAATTGCCCCTCCTCAACAAAATTGCTCCTCTTGTGTAACGGGTGCATGGCTGCATAATCTGTTTCTGGTTTTCTGGGTCCTTAGAATTGACGTTGTGCCTCGGTTTTTGGCTGCAAAAACATCTGAGAGTGAATATCTCACTCTCTTCTACTTCGTATTCCAATGTTGATGCCATATTCATTTGGTTTTTCCTTGGTATTCGTACTTAGGTAAAGTTTATGTTGGTCTTCTCTCACTACATCAAAAAATAAACATAAAGTCCGTATCTCAACACCATTTCCATCATGATTCTCACAGCTGATTCCTAGACAGATGTGGTTTACAATCCATCTGCTGCTTTTTCTCGTAAGGTCGGTCAGGTTAACCTTGAGTTTTTCTTCGCTAGTCCACCCATTGTGTTGTATAGTAGCTTAAAACGTCACCTTAAAATTTCACCAACGATTTAGAAACGGAGTTTTGTCATTGAATGCAGGTGGTTTTAGGAATTTTTTTGAACTTTAAACAACTGGTTCTCTTTAATTTTTTTAATGCCCTGGACTTTGATATGTTCAAATCAAAGTTATCGTGAAAGGGTTAGCTATCTATATATATTTATTGATAGGTGCTCTTTCAACTGTTACAGTGTTTATGTGTAAGATTATTGTCAAACCTGTTAAGTCACTTGCTATCGAATCTTTGCTGGAATTACCTTTATAACCGTATTTATTGACAAGCGAATATATTCAGTTATCGTCTATCAAAATGGTGAATTAGAGCGTTGGCTCTTGTCTTCAATATCCTTTTCTAATATTGAAATTTTGAGTGAGAGAGATTTTGCTTTTCGTGTATAATCGCTTTGAATAAATCGTGAAAAGACTGCCACTCGTCCTACTTTACATCAAAGTAAAATTTTGTGTAAAATAGTTTTAAATCTAAGGATGGTGGAATACTCATTGTAGTTTACTCCGTGGACAATTTGCGGTTTCGAATTAAATTATATTTTTGAAACGTGTTTTAGATGCAATTGATGCTAAGTTTTACAAATCTAGGAGTTTCGCAGAGATCCTATTTTGAACTTCATAAAATTTAATTGCGACTAAATTTTAGTTTGTTAAAGCTTTTGACTTCGATTGTTCTAACTTTTCCTCAAATATAATTGAACTTTGTAAATGTAGAGCTTTTAAAAAATTTATTGTTTTAATTTTGTCAACGAATTACCAGAGTTTCGGTACCCTGTTTTTCTTAGAAGCTGTTAAGAGTTACTAAAACCAAATTTTGTTGTGTTTCCATGAAAATGTTACGTAAACTAGTAAATCAATTTCGAAGAAATATCTGTTGCTGGCTGGAGCAATTCAATGTGTGGAAAGTTTTATAAACAGACCAGTCTAAATTTTTAAATCTCATTTTTCTTGAATGCTTTTTTACTGAAAGTTAAATTTGTCGTTAGCTGATTTGGTTTAAGCTAAATGATGAATGCATAACTTTTTAAAGATTAAAAACTTAAGGTAAGCTCTAAAAGCTCTTTGAAACCATAAATTTTTAAAGTTCCTATTCAATGCATCGTGCATCGTAGTTGTTATACAAAGCTCGTACTTAGAAGTTTTTAATAACAAAAAAACTACATTTTTATGAAAGTTCTAAGTTAATGATAATAAATTTGTAAAATTTATTTCATAATGTCATAATGTTATAATTAGGCTTTAAATCTTTTATTTTATGTTAATATTTCAGGGTAGAATTATTTATAAATTTTCAAAAACTTTGTTTTTATTTATTTTATGAAAGTCTAAAGCTTTCAACGTATTTGAAATTTTGCAATATAACTAACAAGTACTTTATACCAAAACTTATTTTATTTAAAAAAATTATTAGTTTTGATATAAGCTTTCAAAATTTATCCTAGTTTGATACTCACATTTTAAGATTTTTTTTTAAATATTTGAAAACCTTACATCCTGAACATCCTGATGTTTTTTATTCATGTCCAACTCGTGAATATGGTTAGTGGGCTTTTTAAGCTCGTTGGTTTATAGCTAAATAGTAAAAGCACATAAAATTTAAACTTGTCTTTTCTAATTACCCTTCAGGTTTTATATAAACTGGAGCTTTCAAACGACATTAATATAATTGATTTTATACAACAAGCTTTTATAATATTTTACATTTATTATACGAATAAAGCTCATGTAGTTTTATGCTACTTGCATATTAATGGTTGGCAATTAACATAATGATAAATATTCATTAAACAAAAGTGCGTTTTGACACACTGTAGAATGAACTAAAGTTTATTACATGGAAAGCTCAGTTTTCTATTTTATATTACGAATTTTTATTTGCCATAAAGATAACTAGTAAAAGCTCACTTTATATTTTGTCTTTTCCAATTTAATTAAGGTTTTTATCTTAAGTGAAGCTTTTAAATGATATTTTCGTTAATATGGCTAGTAAATTAAGCTTGGTGGTTTATAGCTGATTAGAAAGAGCAAACAAAATTGAAACTTGTTTTTTCTAATATTCTAATTAATTTACCTCCGGTTTTTATATAAACTAAAGCTTTCAAAGTGCTTTAATACATTCGATGTTATACATTAAGCTTTTAAGTACATTGAAAAAAGCTCTTTTAGTTTTAAGCTTCGTATACATTTATGGTTGTTGATAATTATCATATACATATTATAAATACTCATCCAAAAAATTCATTATGCCACACTGTTTAATGAACAAAACCACATTATGTAGAAAGCTCGGTTTTATATATTGAGCTTTTAAGCTAAATTTTTTTACATTTCTTATACAAATAAAGCTCACAAATATTTTTGTTTATTTACAGATAAACATGGAACAACCACATTAACAACAAATAACAAGGTAAAGCAATAATATTATATATCGCATATCATCTAATCAATCCAACAATCTATTGACATTTTCTTTATGAAAACTTGTTACAAAGTTCACAGAAATACTAAAATAAAATTTCATTGTAAATGCTGTCATGATCGATATCGATTTATTTCGGTTGAATTGAAATACAATAATACTATATAGATAGGTACATCACACAGCAGCAAAGCTGATAAATTATTCTATACACTGTATCTTTCTAATATATCGTTACATATATAAACGTGTACGTATCCGTATAGAGCTTTTAAAGTTATTGGTTAATTTTCCACATCACTACTTTGCACACACCGAATGAGCTAACGTATACTAAACCGAAAACAATGGCATGTCATCATTCGAATATCATCTTTTAATCTATATACCAAAAATAGAAGACAAAACAACAACTACCAAAAATTACATCACATTATCAGTCACGCAATTTATGTGTTATATGTATGTATATATAATGGGAACATACAGAAAGTTAACCCCTATCTAACACATGTGGAGTACATATACATTCTACAAATATATGCCTACAAAACACCTCACACCTTGCTTTGTCACTGGGACATACAAATACAGAAAACAAAAAATTTGTGAAACTCACACGAGAAATTCCATCAAATTCAAATCAGCCAAACCATCCGTGTAATAAAAATAGAAAAATTTTCCAGGATATTCGTGAAAATAAAATTTATTGATTTGGTTATCGACTATACATTTCCTCATTTTTCCAGCCCTTCAAAAACAATCACAAAGTTTTGTATATACGGTCAAAAAAAATGAATATTCTTATATGCATCGTATATATGGATATATTTACCAGTAATGTCCTTTTAATATACGTGTAGACTATATAAACAGTCTTGGAAAAATTGTGTGTTTGATGATGGATGGATAAAAAGTTTTTTTTATTTTTTATCATAAATAATAATAAAACGAAAGGATGTCACTTTGGTCTTTATTCATTTTTTTTTCTGTGACGATATAAATATATTAAAAATTGGAAATCGAAAGGATCGTAGAAAATTTGTAAAATAATATATACATATATCCATAAATATGAGAGGTGAATGAATGAAAAATTGATAAGGATAACAACAACACAAAAAAAAAAATACTAAATTGATAAACTTAAATGGTAAGATGTCAAATTTTATCGATATTTTCAAAAATGTGGGAACTTAGTTAAATTTAGGGAGGATGAAGGTTGAGTGCAGTCTCTGCTCTTCTCCAGAGACGGTTATATTACAAAAATAGTTGCTTTAAAGCCATTTTATAATGTAGTAAAGTTCCGAATAAAATACTTACAATTCGGTTTTTAGTTATTTTTTTGAATACTCAAGGAACTTTACCGAAGTAATTTAAATATCACTTTAAAAAAGTTTTACAATTCATTAAGGTCCTGTACATTATGAAAAATTAGTTCTCATCGAATTAGTGTAAAGACAAATAACTATGGGAATGAGCTTTTGAGTGAAATTTAAAAGCACTCAAACAACTTTTTCATCACATTAGTATTATAACTAATGTCAATTCAGTTTGGAATCGCCGAAACATTTACAAAAATGAAAGCATAAGCGATAGTTAATATACATTTAAACTTCACTCAAAATTGTACAAATTGAGTACCTTATTCAATTCCAATGGTATAACCTCTTTTTCCAATTTGGCAAGCACGCAGTCAGAAACTCAAAGGCTGTAATATTAACTGGCGATATTAGATGATATTAACTAACCAAATCCAGCTCTTATTTTTGGTCCAGGTATATAAAACCACATTCTTCTTTGATAAGGGTGACTTTAATGTTCTTACCACTACACCGAAATTGTATAAATAAATTTTCCGACTATTTATTCAAAAAAATAATATTTAGTAATCGACCGTTTGGCAATACGCATCTAACGATATACGACACGAAATAATTTGGGAAAATGTAAATAAAGCATTTTGCATTTATATGTCACATATTTAGGGGTGCATTCCATGTGATTATATAATTAGGCAATTTACTGCGACGGGAGGTTATCTAATCCGCCGTCGAGACGCTTTTATAATTATTTTCATTTTATATATTGAGACGTAAAGCTGTGTTACCTATCCGTAAAACTGTTTTATCGCAAATCCCATTTGCGAGTATCCATATTTAAAAATTATTTGATTGATTAATTTAGCAAAAATTAGCAAAAATAATCGTAAAAAATGTTTTAATTAAATTATGGACAGTATTATTATTTTTTATATTTCAACAAAGAAGATTTTTTTGTTAATAGAAAGGAATAAATAAAAGCACTCCGCAATTTTTTTTTTTTTTAATATTTATTTATTTATTTATTTACAATATAACTTACACAAATAAGGCAAAGCCTTTTTACAATATTATCCAATAATATTGAATATTTAAAAAAGTATAATTAAACATAATTAATGTTAGGAAAAGGACAGGAAAAAAACAAAAAATTAGGGAAACAACAAACAGATGATTCAATTTATGTCACTGGTTTCATCAATCTTTTAAAGTTATATAAACTCGCAGCAGCTTTAACAGACGGAGGAAGACTATTCCAAAGTTTAACTCCATGGATAAAGAAAGACCGCTTTCTCGTTTTAGACTTACAGGACTTTGGTAGATTTAAATTCAAAGTTCGTTTCGATAAACATAAATTAAGGTTTTCGTACCGATACATCGAGGTCCTCTTCTGAATCAGATCAAACATAAAACATAGTGCAGATAATTCTAAATATATGTTTAAAGTGATATTAAATATTTGCTTCGACAGATCAGAAATAGGCTCACCAATTCGTTTCAAAAATATGTACTTTGCACACGAATTTAAAGCAACACCGTTTCAAACATTTTTTGTAACAGTTATGATATACTAGGGCATAGTATGAAATTAAAAAACCACTAGGGTTCGAATAATGTGGCATTTCACATCACTTGAAATAAATGTACCAGGTGAACATTCGGTATGATTACTTGATTTCTATTCGAGAGAATTATAGCTTAGGATTTACTAGGGTTAATTTATAGCTTATTTAAACTTGTCCAATCGAAAACTTTAGACAAAGTCATATTTAGATTATCAATCATATTATCGATAGAGTCAAGATCTCCAAAAGAATATAATTGTAAGTCATCGGCATAGAGGTTTTATTAGTTTAACAGGGCTGTAGTAGTGCTATGATTCTCGAAATCCAGATTGATAGTTATTTAGTAAATTAGATTTAGTTAAATGGTCATTTATTTGGTATTGCATAATTCTTTCCAAAAGTTTAGACAACACTGGTAATATGCTGATTGGGCGAAAATCATTCGCAGTAATGATCCAGCTGTGCCCGATTTAATTCTACCAAATTGAAGAAGAAATTCATCAACAGAAACATTACGAAAATTAAAGTCATTTTCAGAACTGTATTGTAATGTATTTAAATCAAGCTTATTATCGTTTATAAGGAATACTGATCAAAAAATCTGGAGTAATTTCAGGTTTAAAGTCCGCAACAGGAGAATGAATGTAAGTCCTAAAATTCCTCCAGAATAATTTGGATGAGGTATTGCCATTAAAACGATCATTGAAAAACTTTCGCTTGGTTGATTTAATCATATTATTTGCTTTATTTCTAGCTCTGAAGTATTCCAACCGATTAAATTATGTCTTATGCCGTTTCCAGTTCACATGAAGAAAATAACGAATATTACGGTTCTTGAGAATGTCATTATTAGAATTAATCACACTTCTTTTACTCTTTACTAAGATCTTCCAAAGCTGCTCAAAAATGTCTGGTAGTTCTAATATGAAAGCATTAAAAAGTGATAGTTGCTCGTTCACATCGCATAAAGAATAAATCTCATTCCAGTTGAAAGAGCTTGCGGCCAAAAATAAAGCATACATATCAATATTTTGAAAATTTCTCACAAACCTATATTATATCATCTCCTCATTAGACCCATTAGGAACGGCATACGAACCATAAATCATATCATGACTAGTAGCAATTCCTGGAGCTGAGATTTGTGTAAAAGTATTAAAGTTCACTGGATAATTAGCAAAAGCCAGATCAATTAAAGTAGCAGAGTTACCCATGAAATTAGTAGCCTCCCTTGAAATTAAACTAAAACCAAAAGAAGACATCAAAGATTTGAATTTATTCACCTTAGGTTTCAAATTAAGCTAGTTTAGACAGTTTTTATTTGAGCCAATAAATATTTCAACTGTCGGACGCCCAGAGCAGACATTTTCCTGAATTTGTAATTTAGGTTAAAAGATATATTTTTTTAGATTTGTTAAAAACTTATAGAGTATATTTGTTAAAAACTTATAGTGTATAAACCTTTTTTCATAAATAATCCCAATTTTAAATTATTAATAACTTTATTGTATTAAGTTGAACAGAGCAACCACTTCAACAAGATGTTTTTTAGACTAATTTTATTTTTTCCAAAAAACGAAAAAACTTATTTTGTTTTTTCGGTGTGCTGCGGTTTAGATATTTCGTTTAATCGCTCTTCTCTATATTAAATCAAGTTTATTCAAAGAAACACTTGTTAAGAATACTTGTAAAGAAAAACAAAGCTAGAAGAAAAACGAAGTTATTTCAATTTTCATTCATCAGATGTCAGTACCAAATTACACTGAGTTGTATGGTAAACTAAAGTGAACTATTAAAATATTTATATTTTAAATTAAAAACAAAGTAGATTCGATCACTTAGGCGAAATGTAATAAGCATATTTTAGATGTTAATACAAATTAGACAAAATAAATAAAAGTTATCATTTTCAGTAATCATTTGAATTTTAAACATAATAAATAACATATTTGCAGAATTTTAATGCCAAACGAAATGATGATAAGTTGCTGTCTGTTGGATAGTAAACATAAGTATACTTGTGTGCCATATAGCATATACTATAACTATACCGATCGCGACGGAAAACGCATAAATCTGGAGGAAATTCCTCGGTATTAAAAATGACTGTCAGCCATGTTTCAGTAAGAACTATTAAATCGTAATTAGACTCCAACATTTTTTTGGTTTGGAACGCATGCCACTACAGTTTAAGTAAAAAATTGATACAAACTTTAGAACCATTGATGTTATTTACAGAAATTGTTTTATCAGAAATTAAAACTTTAGAAAATAACAGATTAATTATTGATCTTGTTAACAATATTGCTAAATTAAAGCTGACCGTGGGACTAAAAAATTAATTTTTTGAATTTCGACGAGCGTTAATGAATTCTTTGATTAATACACCTAGCGGCCACGCAGAAGCATCTAGCATTTGGTTTAAATCCACCAGCTCAACGGTACGCAAAGTCGCATCTAAATCACCACTACCAATAAAAAGTTGATTAGTCTCAGTTGCCGAGCGACTTGAGCAACCATCGGGATTAACGTATTAACAGGGTCTTATGTATCTGTGATACCTGTGATTAAAAAGTTATTATCAAGTTTTGTTTTTTCAAAATTACGCCACAGTACACTTAAGAATGAAACAATTGATGAACAACACTTATAATTGTGTGTATAATCAAATAATCCAAATTTTTTCACAGCATACTATACTAAATCCCGATAAATGTATTAAAATCACATATTAAAATTTAAAAGACACATGTATTTAATTTATATTTCAAAGTAAATTTTAAACACAAATCACAAATTTAAAATGATTTTAATTAAAAGAAACATTTGTTTATCTATTTAAAATAACCAATCCCATTTTGGATTTTAACTTAAAAATATTTTAAAATATTAAAATAATTTTATCTTATACATATCGCCATACATTTTGATACAAAACACAACAATCTATCTTTGACATATGGTGCTGCCGCCAAAAACAGCGACAAACAATTGAACAATAAGAATGCTCCATTGTCACAAGCCAACTTAAATTTATCATTTTCTTTAAGTTTTTCGCAAGTATTTTTGACTTTTTTATACCAAAAATTTAGTTAAATTTCTTGCTACATTTTGTAAAAAATTCGTGAAATAATTCGCAACTTCCTCGTGTATTAGCCTTGCACTTCGTTTGAACATCAAACTAAATAAAATTATGGAAGATTTAAAACTATAAATTAAACAAAAAAGTTGTCTGACTTTGTTATTTCATATAGGTTTATTAAAGCCAGCAAAATACATTTCAACTGCAAATTTAGTTTTAATAGTTTTAGTTAAGTTAGCCTAAGTTGGTGACAAATGTTAAAAATTATATAATTAGAATATTCGAGTTGCCTTCTTTAAATTTAGTTTAAGCTGGATTTGACCAATAATAAGAGCAGTAAAAATTATGTTTAAAGCAGCTTTATTTTATGTAAATTTTATTGAACATATATTAGGGCTAGTTAGATTGAATAATGTTTATTATGCAGTTTGATCACAATTCGTCCAATTTCATTTTATTTTTACTATTACTTTGTTGATTTATAAAAATGTTGTTAACATCGAGTGAAGCACGTCAAAATCAATATATTTGTGACATAATTTCGAATAGTGTACAAACAATTTTAACGATTCAATATACCGAAAAATCAAAAAAAAAAAAAAATACATGTCACAAATTTTGTACCAAAAGTTTCACCCAAATACGTGAAATAATCTATTTCAAATACAGAACAATTAAATTTGTTTTGTTGAATGCGCCATCCGCATTGCGAAAAGTCATTTACCCATATGAAAATCCACCACACACACGAAATATTTTTTATTTTGTTTTACAACTTTATCGTTGTGTGTATACTGATTGATTCGTATATCTACATATACAAAACAAACAAACCAACAACTGTAACAAAAGCCGTTAAAACTTTTCGCATTCAATCAAACTTTTCAATATAATTCATTCGATTGATTTTGATTTTCCGTCTACATACTAACATTTTTTTGTTTTGTTTTTGTTTTGACCATGTGTACGTACTCGTATATAGTACCAATCCCATTTTGGACACACAAGATTGATGAAAATTTATTTTCAGGACCATAAAAATGTGTTATATTTGATTTGATTCTATTTTATGATAGATAAATAAAATGGAAAAATAAAACAACACACACACACTAAATAAAAAAAAGCTCAACTAAAACTTTTATTTATGTCGTGAATGATTTTTATTATTATAGTTTTGCCTTCTCGCTAGGTTACTACTCGCACTCAACACGATACGATATATATATATATATATATATATATATATATATATATATATATATATATATATATATATATATATATATATATATATATATATATATCGTTTAGATGAAAATGGTTGATTTTGTGATAAATGATAGATTTTAAAATTGACATTGTGTCGAAATGTTTTATGCTTTGTGGACTTTCGAAAATATTGTCTTACCATACTCAGCACACATATACGAATATATGGTATTTAGTGTTATATTGATTTGAGTTAAAATCAAACATATAAGATGTCGTCGTTTTTTACACAAGGCATATCAAAAAAAAAAAAATAAATAAAATCGCTTGTCAAATTCAATTAAATTTATTTTATTTATTTGTATGAATAAGAAAACGAAACGAGTACGAATATCAACTTAAATCAAATTCCATAGAGACATCCATCTTCATTTACAAACAAGATTTCATCTTATTTTTTATTTTTATTTTTTGCTATATTTCGAAATAATAATAACAATAATAATACGAAACTGAGTAATAAAGTAAGAAAAGCTCACAAAAATCAAAATTGGATTGAATTTCATTTCTATGCATTCGTATATATGTATATTTGTATATAAATATATATATATATATATATATATATATATATATATATATATATATATATATATATATATATATATATATATATATATATATATATATATATATTCACGATCCAGTACAGCAACAAAAATTATTTAAGACGAAAGCACAGAATGGTATATGTACTTACTATTAAATTATTTTAACAAGACAAAAATGTACTGTGCTTTCATTTTTTATGTGATTTTCGTTTTCCATTTTTCATTTTTTTTTTCTTATATGAAAAGCGGAAAAATATAAACTTAACACCTTTTTTTTATTGTTTTTGTTGCTTTCTTTGTAGTGTGTATGATATCATCTGTGTATGAGCTTTTCTCTTATTGTGAATTTTTAAACTTTATACATCTTGTTATCATTTTGCACACTATGGTGTGGTTGTTTCTTGTTTGTAATTTAAATTCTTCTGTTTTTTTTTTATTAAATTTTAAAATTTTTGCATATTTTTGTGTGATACAATGTATATATGCGGTGTGGTTGTTTTTTGTGATTATACGAGTAACTGAGAAGCACGCAAACTTATAAAAGTTTAAAAAGCGTGAAATTTTGTAATCATCTTACGTTACTTGGAAATAAGAATTATGATGTGGAATTTTATATCGTGTTTTGTTCAAACGAAATTTAGATTTGTTATGGTAATTTGATTTAGAATATTTTTTATGAGTTTTGGATGTAAAGTGTATGGCTGATGTCCGTAAAGACAGGTAAAGATAACTTGATTATTAATTAGTTCCCGACGATGTTATTTATAGCGGTCGTTTAGCGACTTTGAACTTTGCTTCCACAAGTGTTTTGCTTATTTTGGAAATAAATTGTTAAATAACTTGGTTTTAGGACCGAAGTGCTTATTGAATAAACGACCTCTAACCGAAGTTTTTATTGTCTTGTGAAAGCGTTCTACCATCTATTTTCTTGCAGATAGTAAGCAGTGCTACACAAATTGGCTGCATGGATCTGTTGTTTTTCTAGGGAAACCCCAAAGCTTCATACTTATTATAAACATCTCGACAAATGTTTTAGCAATGGTGATAGTGGTAATATCAGTAATTGAGTTTGTCTCAGGCCAACTTTTATCCAACTTTTTCGCAAAGCTCAAATTCTTAAATATGATAAACCGTATAAATCAAAAACTACCTCAACTAATGTTTGAGGAATGTATATATGCGATGATTACCAATAGAAATAATTTAATGCGTTGCCAGTAAAAAAACAAGTTTAAGTTTATTCTTGGTACTTGTTAGACGAGATTTGTTTTGAGATTTAGACGGTGAAATTGCGAAGAAATATCAAGAAAGTAGTTCTCTGCGATGAACATAATTTCGGTTTGTCTGATTTTAAGGAAAATAACGCCAATGATTCCCACCTACCTTTTTTAGATGGCTGAAACTCATTTGCTACGGCAGTATTTGACAAGGAGTATTATAACTGAAATTTATGGTTTATTCATTACCCGTTGAAAAGTTTAAGTTATGCGTTCCTAAAACTAAAAGGCATTTGTTGTTAACCGAATAATTCAAGTGCTGTGGTGATTGTTGTTAGCACAACTTTAGAAGCTCCTGGATAGCATGATATGCCCTAATTAAATCAATTTAATTAGGGCATATCATGTAATCCAGGAGTTGGATAAAACCCGTTGCATCATTGTAGGTGCACCGGAAAATTGGGTTTATGGAGATCAGGTAACTATTCAGTGTCATTATGACGGAATGAGATGATTTTTAAAGCGACGTTCAAGCGGCAACGGTGCATAGTATTAGCATGTGTAAATGTCTATTTGGCTACACCTGGACTGGAGTAAGTAGCCTAATGATAAAGAGACAATGAAATAGCATTAGCTAGCTTTCATAGGTTGTTCAATATTAAATTGTCAAAGGTACATTTCGATTGGTTGCTGATTGTTGTGGTGACCGCAACAGAAATAGTATCGTGACGTGTATGCTGATATATAGTCTGTCTAACCAAATTTAGGCTAAAGTAAATGAAAGTATTTGTCCCATAGTAATAGGGTATTTGTTTATATTACTATATAGGTTTTCTTTCACCTTTTCTATTTTAGCAAATTATCGCTGAAATAGAAAAGACGGTCAATAATAGTGCTGGTGCAGAAAAATGACACTTTTAAAGATGACATGCATTTTTGTTTCATCTTTGGGGTTAGGATAGTTGTAAGGTTAGAAGGAGATAACCCGTTTGATATTTTATCGCTATGGGGATTATTGGGTTTGTTATAATCTCCTGCAAGTACAAGGTCCCCTTGAGTGAAGAATTTCGTGGAAGGATAGTTTCTCAGAATTAATTATCTTTTTGATTAACTTTGATTGGAGTCGCCAAGAGAATTATTGAGGCTTTCCCGATTTTCGTGTTCCTCGAAATCGTTGTTGTTTGTGCATTTGTAGGTTGGTTGTTTAGACTAATCGTCAAACACAAATTGTAAGCTGGTTGATTGCAAAGAAAACAGACTGTTAGAGATGCTTTTGGACAATTATCTCATCCATGGAGAGTACGTGTAGCGTACGATGGGCCTCAAATATACTTTGTAAAGTCTCAAAATGGTTTTAGGGTGTAAATTCTTATTTTTGGCTGAGAAACCGATAGTATAGGCTGCATGACGCAAAAGCCAGAAAGACTGCGATGGTTGAAGAATCAACTCGTTTAGCGTTTATAATAGTATTGTTCAGCCTTCTCACTGCTTAGGTATAGAGTGTCCGTTACGAAAAATGAACTGTCCCTCTGGGGTGGAGGCCTTAATAGGGGCTGCAGACTTTTGAACATGGCTATTTCCACGAAATTGGGCGAGTATGCTTTATACTATATTGGAGAGCTTTGCTGGTTTATTGATAGGAATGACTTTGCCAATTTTTGAACATTCTGCAAAGAATCCTATTTTTAGGATTCCATTAAAGATCTTCGTGTGCTGTGTGATACCTTTATCTGGTAAATAATCGTCACCCAGATTTTTTCTTTTATTAAGATGCCGAAGAATATTGGCAACTTCTACTTTTTCGATCATTTCAATAAAAAAATTATGAGGAAGAGAGTTAAGAAAAACGTTGACACAGTTATTGCCAAACTGTTCAAAATTGAACTGTTCAATAATTGAAGTTCAGGAGGAATATTAAGGTTACCTTTGCTTTGAGTGAGAGGTATAGTTTCCTTGATGACTCGTTGGATTGTTGTCGATTAGATTTTTTTTTTCAATATCAGAAGAGGTAGGGTTTGGAAAAACATTTGGTAGAATCTGTTGAACGTGAACTTAAAATTTCAGCCAGTCAACTTAGGAGTAGTAGTGAAGTACACCCCTTGAATGGGATTGTGAATCGAGATATAGACTGGCGGACGATTGATCAACGAGATATTTTTTGATAGCACCAAATCAAGAATTGAGTATCCTCTAGCGAATAAAGGCTCGTTACGCACATAAATCGAATAAATTGTAATGTATTGGTTTCAGCTGAAACAAATGCTTTTGCCTGAATATGAGGTATATCCATCTAAATTAGAATGGCAAAATTTATTTTTTTTTTATATTTTGTTTTCTAAATTTAATGGCATTAATTAGGATATACGGTACATCCAGTTTCATGAAACAAGTGCATTTCCTTGCACTAGAAGCTTGAGAATGGTTTTTATATTTTCGTTGCCTGTTTGGGTAGATTATGTTAAGCACCTCTTAATTTTGTATACCGGGGGTGTAAATCATTACAGTTACCAGCAAAGTGTATCTTTTCATTAAGTTGTTCTGATGTTCTAATTCATTTTCCAACTGTAGATAATTCCTTATTGGCATCTGAATAATAATTTGTTCCTCCATTAATTCGCAAAAGCTATCCCAGTTTGGGTATTTTCCTCATTGGTTCGATTTTTTGCATTTATGTAAAGAATTCCTTTTATACCATAGTCATTTCGAATATTCTCTTTGTGATCAAACACTACCATAAAAAGAGTCCACTTTTACTAAATGTTTCGGGTTCTCCCTCCATAATATAAATACACATAGTACTACCATGGTATGTTAGCTCATTCACGTGCTAGATATCGCTACTAGTATCGCTTTAAAATAATCAAAATATTTTTATATGTATAATTGCCTAAATGTCAAATATTTATACTAAATGTTGATGATATTCCATCGACCTGACATCTGGAACATCAATGGGTAAACTGTTTTTTTCTTATGATGGTAGTTCTATGTGTATTTATACTTCATCGAAATCTAAAAATGGCTAAAAGTTTAAAAATTGGCTATAATACCTGCTATTGATAGCTTCTTTAACCTAATAAACCAACTTTTTGGGTATTTTCAAAACCAATCCTTTCCAAAGGAGTAAGTTTCTAAAATCTTACTTTTCCACAACTAATGTATATGTTTAGCATAGAATCTTTTGATTAAAGTGGACTCAATTGAGCTTTTCGAAGAGCTTTTTAAAAAATTACTATCCTTAAACTTCCTTAAATAAGTATCCACTTTAATAACGATTAAAACTAATTAAATAAATTAAAGCACATATTTAAGGATAAACGAGCTGAATTGTGCCTCTTAAAATCATAGCGCACATAACATTTTAAAACAAATAAAAGTTTACGTGACAAAAATAAAATGAAAAAAAATCTTGATAGCATATAGTGTACATGCGTGTGTGTACACAGTATTTCAGTATCCTTCCTTTTTTGCTAACATAAAACAAACATAAATTCACCTACAAGCAAAAAATAACCGTATATCAAGATAAAGTAAATAATCTTTAATACAAATAATCAAATATCATCTATCCAATATAATAATCCATTTTCACTTACATCAAAAACATAACAATCAATTTTCAATGACATCGCACGGGAAAAACAACAAGTAGTATATAGTGTACTTTTGGATATATGAAACACGTACATGGTTACAAGAATATCATTTTTTGTTTTTTACCAAATCCAAGAATGAAAATAAGAATCTTAAGTATTTTTTTTTGTTTTTATTTGGGTGAGATCGAAAATTCAATGTGATTGTACCTGAAATTTTCTATTTTCTTTAAACTTTACACGTCATCAATCTCATTGAATAAAAAAAAAAAACTGTACAGTTTATGTATACTTCGTACAAAGATACGTAAACAGGTATCTTTATTTTGGTACAAAAAAAAAAAAAAAAAAATCGGAAAAATAATATTTGGTTTTTCCATTCTTGTATTTTCATTTAACATTTTATTTTTTTTTTTGGTTTGGTTTACCATTTTTATTGTTTTCGTTTTTTTTTTTCATTTTATCATGTTGTGTGCTCGTCTTTAGATGTTATATTATATTACCTAATGCACTCTCATGAGATTAATAAAATCTGGAAACATGGGGAAAATATTTATATAGTGTTTTGAGACTCTAACGATATATGTTTATATATATGTTGTGCTACATTATTATTTTGCTGTTGTTATGTGTATTATGACAATAAACACCTATCGTGTGGTTGTTATTTGGTGTAAAATGCCATCAATATATTCGTCCAGGATATTAGTAAATCAATAAAAATTTGTAACAAGCAAATAAATTTTGTATCGCTACGTATTGAGCGAAACAGTTCATTATAATTTATTTCGGTCCAGAGAGATAATTGACATTATGAATTCCGTATAATTTTCCCTAAAAGCAAATTTAATTGAAAAAATTGATAAACTTTTTTGGAACCACACTAAATGCTGTAAACAATATAACAACAACAATTATCGTCACATATCATAAATATAATGATCAAAATATCAACACAGCATCTGTATACTATATACACAACATATATATGTGTAACAGCAAAAACCAAATAAACATACATGAAAATTTTATTAAGCATATCATATTTGTGAGTACATAATATTTACAATTCACCTTCTCGTACTCACTCGTGTAGAGCATGTGAAGCCTAATATATCGTGTGGAGTAGCAAAAAAAAAAAAAAAATATTTTAACATAAAAACATATTTATCTTATACGAAAAAACATATTTCTTCATCTTCTTTCTTTTTTACTTCTGTTTTCGTCGTTTATATATATACGAGTCAAGCACACGTAAAAATAATAAGAAGTAGCATAACATAAAGCATTATGTTGAGTATAAAAGTCAAACGCATATATATATATATATATATATATATATATATATATATATATATATATATATATATATATATATATATATATATCACATATAAAATATTCAAATAACATTGACATATTAGACTGGCAAAAAGACAATGTTATGGCGCGGATGTATCTAGGAAAATTTCCTTTTATATTTTCCTGATTTTCCCGATTTAACGGTAACGGAATAAAAATGAAAATACAAATAAAATATGAGGGGTGGAAATACGTAAAGAGCAAGAAGGAGCTATCGAAATATAATTTATGATTTATAATGAAAAAAGTTTTCTTTTTCTGGTTAAGAATTTTTTATTAGGAAGGAAAATGTGAAAGGATGAAAAATTGCCACGAGGAGAAATAGTTTTTTGGGAAAAAATTATAATGACCAAAATGAAGTTAAGATTTCTAATAAACTGAATTTTATTTATTTACTTTTAGTTTTTAATTAGACGAAATTATATTATGTGGGAAGATAAGTGTATTTTGTGCTAATTCTGATTAGGCATGTTACTTTTAATGTGGTAGACGATTTCAAAATGTAATAAAAATAGTTGTGTATTTGCTATAAATGTCATTGTTTGCTTGATTTTGCAATTCTTCGCTGATATTCCATAATGGTTTTGGAATTGAGCAATTATCAGTTTGTTATGGATTGTAAGCTCAGAATATCTACCTTTAAGCCTATATACATTTTTCTATATTTGATATTTAATTTTTCTTTTTTTAAGGTGATGTTTCCATCAAAGCTTGAGACCAATAGTCGGTATTAAGCTGTATTTGTTTTCAGCCCTTTTAGCTTAATGTGCCATTTCTTTGTCCAACAACTCATTTCGTTTATTATTTTTTAAAGTTTGGCTGTTAGTTCCAGTGTATTTTTTTCAATTGCCACTATAGCTGTATCATCTACAAATGTTGCTGTGCTTGTGCTTTCTGATAGGCACATCTTTGATGTGTAGGATGTGCAATATAGGACCTGATATGCGACTTTGTGGTATACCTGCAGAAATCATTTTTAGTTCAGAGAACTCACGCCATTTGATTTTAATCAGAAATGTCGATTTGCATATAAGATTTAAGAATTAGGTAAATCTCTCTGCAATCTATATTCAAGCCCTTCATGCAATTTTTTACTAATTGACTCAAGCTGTTATCAGCTGTTTGGCTATAGGTAAAGGTTCAAAGGTTTATTCCACGAAAATTTCACCAAAAATGTTCCCACTCCACATAGAATCAGTAATGATTAAGAAACGTGAGGAAATTCTGAGCATCTAACCCAAACGAGATGAAGTAGGATCTTGTGGTATTGTGGTCTGATTCTTGTTTGGTATAGACTGTGCTGATAAAAGTATTTTGAAGCAAACTGATTTGGTGCTTTTAGGTTTTGAGTGAGGTGAATTCGAAAGGTCTATCGAAAGTGGTACTTTGGAAGATGATTAAAGTCGAATGTTTAGGTCATCACAACTATTTTTACGGTAACAGAATTTAAGTCTGTCAAATAGAAATTTCTTGTCTTTTTCTAGTAATTTCGATGTCACAAGTCTTTACCGAGCATTGTTAAACCAAATATGGGCCAGTATACGGTTGCTGTAATGGCCTACGGAGTGCGTTTGTTATAAGAAAAATGGATGAATAGGACTATAGGTTTTGATTTATAAAAATTTTGCTAGAATCATGCATGATGCTGGAAAAGGTCAAATTTTAGAAAAATGATCTTTTAAAATTTTAACAAAGTCGGATTGCGGAATTCAGAACTGGTTGATCTCAACGAAGTGCCAAAAACGAGTTCGGCTGGCTTTGTTTTGAATTCTTCACTAATAATTTTCTGTAATCCAAGCATGATTGTAGGTAGAACGCTTGTCCAATCCACACGATCGTAACACATAATAGCATACTTGATGATCCAATGCCATCATGGCATTACATTTTGGATTGTAACTAGTCGTTCTCTTTCTCTCGGAACCCAATATTGTGGAAATTTCTGAGAAAAGATTGGACTTAAATTGCGCTCCCTGATCCGTAACTATGACATTTGGTACACTAAAACAGTAATATCTGACCCTAGTGATGTCTGGTACAGGATTCGCCTCACAAATCTCGTGTATCGATCTTAATATTACGCAGTATCGCTGATTATCAGAAAAAATGTCATCTAGCCATCTATTAAAAAAGATTCAAAAACTATGGCTCAAAAGTCAAAAGTTTCGAGGTATACCATTTCTTCTCTCACGTCGTTTCGCAGAAATACATCTAGACATCATTGGTCCATTACCGATTTCTGATAATCAGCGATACTGCGTAACATTAAGATCGGGATAAGTTATGAAATGCTTCAAAAACTGTTTTCCGAATCAATGGTCTTGGTAGATTAATGCACGATAAGGTATCTGCAATAACATTGTTAGTGCCTGAAATGTTTTGGATGTCGGTAATGAATTGACCAATAAAATCCAAATGGCAAAATTAGCCACGAGATGTTTTTCCTGATTCTGATAAAAAGCATACATAAGTGGCTTGTGCTTCGTAAAAAGAATAAACTCTCGACCTCTTAAAATAAATTTAAAGTGATTAATGCCAAAATAAGCTGCAGGCAATTGTCTGTCATAAGTACTATATCTTTGACTGAGTATTTTTTCGACGTTATTTTTTGTATCCTTTCAGATCGATTTGGTTATATGCTGCATTTGGGATGAAACGTCTGTAAAAGTTAATCATACCCAAAAATCGATTGAGATGGTCAACTGTTGAAGAACGCTCAGCATTTTCAATTACAGTAATTAATGCCTTACGTATTTACTCCTTGTTCAAGAAATAGAATGTCGTGAGAAGCGAATACATTTTTAAAAATAATTTTTTAAGAACAATCCCTAGATGTTCTAGGTGACAACTGTAAAATTTTGTTCCAATAGTACAAAAGGCATAAATCTGAAAAGTTTGTGCAGCGTTCCAAAGACTGAAAGTTATTTTAGTGAATTCGAATAAACCAAAATGAGTTGAAATAGCAGTTTTGAGGATATCAGATGGTTCAATCGGAATTTGGCTTTAGTCTTGAAAAAACAGTGCACCCAGTAGATGTGAAAAATTTTCAATGTGGGAAATTGCTTATCGATCATGAATATAGTGATTCGATTTAAACCGTGGTAATCTTCACATGAGAATTTTCATTCCCCATTTTTCTTTTTTACCAAATGCAAAGGACTAAACTAGGAACTTTTGCTTGGTCTACAAATACCTTGCGCTATCTACTGTCTCAAACTCCGCCCTTGCTACCAGCAGCTTGTCCGGTTTTGTTCGCTGAGTGACTTCCCGACATTTTGAAGATAAATCTTGATTTTCTCTGAATTTCTCCTTTTTTTTTTGTTTCTAAAGCTTTGACCTTTAAACCCTACATAACGTCATTCATCTTACGTATTGGATGAAGACCTCTAACCGTAACTTTAATTGCATGTTTATTTTTAGCTTCGTTAAAATATGTAAAGCAAATCGTTACAACTAGTCTAATGCCCGGTTCATACTGTAGTGTATGATCTGAGATTTACGATCTGAGATTATAGCTCAAAAATTGCTCTAGTACTATTCTTCGTGTAGTTCTTATATTTTTGTTTTTTATTTTCAGTTTACTCTTTGGTTTTATAGTTAAAGCATAGAAAAAGAACATAAGAATGATAAATTTTGTATGTTATTATGGCATTCGAACCAATAAAAAATATATAGTGTATACTGGTTATTGCATGCCGGTACAAAGCGAAATACCAACATATTTTAAATGATGTATCTATCCTTGTTGCGCATTATTTTGCATTAGTAATTTTTTTTTGTGTTAAATAAATATAAAAAAACAAAAAAAAATTGTATCGGTATTATACACTTTTTATCGGCATAATTCGTGATGTTTATTTTTTTGTTTTTGCCCTTATTCGTACGCACACATTTCTCTGTCTGTTTTGAATGAAATATTTCGTAAAAATACATATAATTCGCTAGCACTTCATGAATGACATAATATATAGAGTTGTTTCTTGTTTAAAAAAATTAAATTATAATACTTCCGCATTCGTCTACGCTACAGTAGTAATAAATGACAAAGGAAAAACAAAACTGAAAATAAAAATCCCTAATGCAAAATAATGTGCAACAAGCAAAGATACATAATTAAATATATGTTGTTCTTTCGCTTTATACTGGTATGTACTTACCAGTATACACTATATATTTTTTATTGTTTCGAATACCATTTTAACATATGAAATTTATCATTCTTATGTTATTTTTTATGGTTAAAGGTTCTGTTTTTTTTTGTGTGGTTTTTGTTTTGTATGTGTATGATGCAAAATCAAAGCCGTCTTTAATTTTTTTCGTCGTACACAGATACCATATTAAAAATGTAACGTGTTGACTGTGTTAGTGCGACAAAAATCCATATGAACAATTTTGTTTTGAATGGTTTAAAATAACCCACACTACTATAATGTCATATAAATTTGAGCATATTATAATACTCATAGTGAAAGAGTATTATTTTGTATTCTCTATATAGAAACAAACAGTTGAAATAAAACAAAAAAATTTCTCATTATTTTTTTTATTTCCTCTTTGGTTTGCCGTTTTAGTTTGTCGTATATAAACGACGACATAATCTTACAAATTCATTCAATAGGTTATATTTTTCTCATTTTTTACAACTTATATAAGAGTACATTTGGGCTTCCTGTAAGGGATTAAAGGCGGCTTTGTGCAAAATGCAATACCACAAATCAGAAATGATAAAGAAATATTGGTTTATATTTTTTAAAAGAAAACGGTAGAGAGGTGACTTGTTTTTGAATAGAAAAGGACAACACAATATGAAAAGGATAAAACTGAATTTATGGAGAAACTCTTCCATTATATATCAATTAATAATAATCGGCAAGTGTGTTCCTTAAACGAATCTGATGAATATGTTATAGATTAGTGATTTGATCGTTAAACCAAATTTAATGGTTACATGGATTCGGCTGTTTGAGGATGTAAGCACATTTCATCACGCCATTTAACAAGAGCCTCAAAAAATTGTTGTATTAATTATGTTAAACCTATGAATTCTTACAATAATTACTAATGCACAGTACCTTAGACAAATATTGCAAACGTGACCAATCCCATTTTCACGGTAAGTGAAGCACTGCAACAAAGGATCATAGTTGTGTTCATCGTCATCACCGATTGCTGGGATTCAAACCCGGTACCCCCAGCCAAAATACCACAGCCTTAATCACTGTGCCAATTGTTCGGTGACTTAGAGTTTTAGTGCCGAATTTTGGGTTCCGTGCTGACATGCTTCTTTCTCTCTTTGTGATTTTTGGCAAAGTTCGTCATTTAGTTTGACTCATCAAATTATTAATAGAATAAGAAGTAATATTAATAGAACATCAAATGGTTCCCAATGGTATGCATCCAAATACCATGTATTTAAGCTTAATGTAATAAACAGTAGTTTTCAAAAGAGTTATTGCAAGAAAGTGAATGTAACTAAATGATAGAATTATTTACAATAAGAACCAACTTTGAACTTTACTATAACACAGAAAACATCCTATTTTCAATTATGCTCAGTTAGTACTCAGTAAATTATATGAAAATGGATTGCACAAGCTCTATTTATAACAAAATCAAATCTATTCAAAAATAAATCAGCATATTAATCAAATCATATCATCTCTATATTTAAGGATATCAAATGATATTTTATAGAATCCAGAAAATTCATACTACCCCAAAAATTCCAAAAAAAAGAAAAAATCGATTCCATATGTGGTATAGGAAAAGGAATGGGGACAAATAACTTTTTTCTTAAAGGAACATATTAAATTAAAAATTACAAGGAAAAAAGGATACAAATAAAAAAGACATATATATTAAAATAAAATAAAAAAAAGGAATATACATCAAACATTTTAAATAATTGATATTTGAATATTCAATTTTTAATGGTTGAATAAATTTTTCACATTTTTCCAATCTCTTCCTTGCCAATTTTCGTTATTTCTTTTTGTTTTCCAAAAAGCACCAGAAAAACGTTTCGTTTATGTAAAAAAGAAGAAAAAACGAGTTTAGGATGTATCTAAAACATGTCGAACAAAATTTTTTACTTTGTATATACGAAGACGATATTGATGATGAACATATACAGAGATAAAATGAATCCAAAGTAAATATTCGACAAAAAAAAAAATATTAAATTAATTTTATGTTTGAGTTTTTCCATCTAAAGTTTTCCCAGAAATACACAAAACAACAACAACAAAATATGTTGTCTATATGTTGTTGTTGTCGCATAAAATTTAAATACAAATTAAAAATCTAAAAAACAAAAAAAAAATTACTTCCGTTGATAATGAAGATGACGAAGAAAAGTTCAATTGATTAAGTTTTCATCATGTCGCATTGATGTGGGTACAAAGTATTTATTACAATTTTTTTTTTATCCTGTTCCTATAGTCTTAACCAAGTGAATTAAAGTGGATTTTAACGTTATTTGTGATCATGATTATTTATATCCCCACATAGAGTTAAAAACCACATCAAAATAAAGCATAAAAATGAGGAAAACAAAAATTACCATCATCAAATCGAATTAAAGCGTTCGCACTGTGTGCACACCGGATAAAACGTAACCATGCATCATAATAATAATAGCAGCAGCAACAAAAACATTATATGATATCCATTAAACTAATTCTAGAATAACACTGAGTCAGAGAGTTTAGACTATTTAATATAGGCACATAAAATTCAGGGGGGCCTATAAAAATATAATCGTAATACATAGAAGCATATAAAACAACAACACGTCTAGTAAAGCATTTTTAGGATGGTGCATAAAACAAATGTACGGTGGTAGAATCAAAACATTAAATATTAGCAGTAGCAACATTTTACTAAAATACATATTGGGAAAATTTTGTTAGTTTTTCATTAATACATCACAAAAAATTGTAATCTCGATACGTGAAAATGCTTTTTTTTTTGTTTTAAATAATTTTTCATTTTCATTATGGTTGGATTGATACTATACGTCGCACACCAAATCATATTGTAACATGGCTTTTTAGTTTGTAAGTGACGTGTTACTAAAATTTTACTTAGTATTTACCGACTTTTTTTTGTTTTTCTATTTTTAGGTAATTTAAACGTGCAATTCTTGGGATATGTGTATTGTGCAGTATATGTGAGTATGGATTATTTTAAGCAAATCGGCAAATTATAACTTTTACATCGTTTAAAAGTGAATTAGTGTATTTACTAGGACAATCGGTTATCAAAAGATTTTTTTTTCTAAAATTCACTCAAAAAAAAAAAAAAAAAAAAAATCACTCAAAATCAAATTTTAAAGTTTACTACTTACTTATGCTCAAAACTTCAGTCAATGGTTGTTTAAGGCGAGTTTATAGTGTTGCCTTTATTGTTGCCAATAGTATTTTTTTACACTTTATCTCTAGTTTAGGAGCATAAGGCGTCTACTAAACTGGGCCATCTAACCCTGTTGGGCACTATTGGTTTAATTTTTACCCATGGTTTCACTTCTGCTGGCATCCATTCATTAGTTTGATCTATGATGATGGGTCTTGTATTGATATGATCAGTGTAACTTCGTCTTGGTATGAAGCCAGCTTACTCGTTCCTAAGTTTCACGTTAATTGTCGTTGAAATTATGTCCAAAATGATCATTTCCAAAATCTTTATTCTTGTTTTGAGGAGGGATATATCTCGTCAATTTTTTCATGCTCTCAGGTCACATTTCCTGGCAATCATTATGGTCAAGCCTTTTGAGGCCTTGTTATTCTTCGTTTTAGCAATGATTTTGAGCAGATTTATATCGTATTGGTGGTATATTGGTAAATTTTCCAGTGACTAATCGTATATGCATCGATGTAGCGCGCGAATATTTCGGGTTGGTTATGTCATGCTCTTGTGATGCCTTGAGGATATTTCCAGTGTATTGTCTACGATTATTCCTTGCCATTTTCTTGATTTCACGTTCTATATCCTCGTATTGACATTTCAGTACGGACGTGTTCTGTTGGCACATTTGCAACTTGAGCTGTTGGCGATCTTCAATTTTCTTCAAAGTATTATCACTGAATCAGGGTTTGCATCTGTATTCTTGGTTTCCGCATTAGTATAGCTGTTTCGATATAAACTTCTTCGACTTATTCCCATTGTTGTTCTAAACTAATGGCACCTTCATTGGTTTGGAGTCTGAGCTTCAGCGCTTCGCAGAATGAATTTCTTGTATCGACATTTTTTAATCTGTCGGTATTAATTTTCTTATACGATTTGGCTTCGTACGGTTTGCAACACGCTTTATTTGGAACTGTGATATTACCAGTTGATGGTCACTGTGGATGTCTCCACGTCTCTTTGACCTGACATCTTTTTATGACGTGAAGAACTTCTTGTTGTTAATTACGTGTTCTATTTGAATCCTTGTATTGCCATCAGGTGATGTCCATGTGTATTTGTGTATATTTTTGTGTGGAAGTCTACTGCCTCCTAGGAACAGCTGGTTTTTGACGCAGATGTCGATGAGTTATTCTCTATTATTATTACGTACCAGACTCTAATGCATGTTTACTCAGGATGGTTATTAGGCCGGTTAAGTCTGATCCAATTTTTGCATTGAAATCTCCTTGTATTATTTTTAAATCATTTCTGTGTGTTCTCGTTACTCTGGCTTGTAGTTGTTCGTAAAACTCATACTTGGTTTCTTGATCTGCGTCTTCTTTTAGGGCTTAGCACTGAATTATGGTTGTATTTTTATTAATTGGTTTCTGTTCCGTTAGCATCCTCGTTGTGTTTACTTTACCACTGTTCTTTCTTCTCACTTCACTGATTCCGAGAATTTCAATTTTGTAATGTTTCATATCTTTCTCTAATTGTGCTAGTCCTGTGATGCTAGTCCCAGTTTCCAATTCATGTCCATATATTAGACAGCCGATAGCAGATTTGTGTTGGTCGATGAGTGTTATTTCTTCTAGTATTCGTTTCTGTAATCAGTTTTGAATTCGGATTAATGAATGATTAGCCCACTGAATCCTAGTCAGCTTCCAGGGCTGTTGGGTACGGCATAACTGGCTTACCAGGGAGAGGGTTATTTTCATTCAATTTTTACATTTTATTCTCAAAATTTGTTGAAAATTATGATTTTCCCCCTGATTTTTTTCATAAATGAAACTATGATGGTTCAACTTTTCTACAAAACGAACATGGCGCGACAGAGACAACATGTAACTTTATGAAAGAGATAAAAATAATTCAAGCAATAATTCAGTTTTAGAAAATTACATGCAATTCTTCCAAATTTTGCAAAAAATTGTAAAATTTGGTTATTGGTCGATTTACTTGAGTGCAGCCACACTCCACTAGAATCGAGGAGCCCTTGCATTTTCTTGGTGATATCAAAGGATTCTGATATAGGTTAACCTAAAGCGCTATCTTAAGCCACCCTGGCTTATATTTGGCACAGCTCACGTTTAGCACCATTATGTTTGATTTTTAAATCCCTGTTTTTTAAATAGATCTCTAGAATCTGATGACAAGCTCTTGGTAACATTCATTTAATTTTATATATAAGTCTTTTGTGCCAAATCTTATAAAACACCTAGCCCACATCTAAAAATTCAGCTGAGCAATAGCTCCTATTTTTAAGGACATTTTTAGTTTCATCGACCACCCGTTCATATGTTCCTTAAACTTAGATTTCTCTATATTGCCACTGTCTATACATGTGACCGGCTTTTAATCTTTCTAACATTTTTGATCGTTAACGTAGCTCATTAGTCACTATAATTTTATCAGTAGTCACTGATAATATTAAGTCGCACTTCTCAATCAAATGCTATTTATACGCTTGGCCAATATGTTGGTCAACCCCAGATTATCGATTTGCAAACATTCCAATATTGTTTTCCTTATATTTTAAGAAGTTGCTCAAAATTGTTGCTCGTTTCTTTTGTTAAATCGTGAAGGGTAATAAATTTCTGCTAATGTAACATTTAATCCCTCCTGTTCTATGAGTATACTAGTGGCTGGAGATTTTTTTTTTTTGTATTCTGGCAATACATAAAGTTTTATTTTATTTCGAATGATTATAGCCGAGCCGCACATGGTTCTTTACCGTTAGGGTGTATAGTATCATAGAATGAGAACCCATCCAATTTAAAATGATTTATAACTGAGGAATGGTTTTCAGAGATTGGTATTAATATTCTGGCTGTGTAAAAATGGTTTTTGTTCTTGAGCTTATCTTCATATTTATCAGTAGGGTCAGGTTTAGGGCGCGAACTTCCACATCTTTTGTTTTTAATTAAAATGTATCGATCAATTACTGTTCGAACTGTTTTATCAGATGTTCCGAGCATGCTTGTTGTTTGATGCATTGGTTTAAGTATGTCTTCTTTTCTTGTACTTCATTGCGCTTTAATGTTTAATGGCTTTGTTATACGCTTGAGTAAGGTTGTTTTTTAGGCACCAAACACTCGCCACACATGACATCACTGACACATGACATCACTGAATATTTACAAAAATTTCCTTGTGCTTCTCAACCACACAGGTTGAAGAAGTTTGAAACTAGGACTCTGCTTCCAATGAATATATAAATCTTTTACAATTTTAATGACTTTTGCAATTCAGATGTAGATACCGGTTAGGCATGTGTACATAAACTTCACCGAGTTGTGCTTCCGTACGACAGTAATCAGCATCAAACTTCATTTATATCAGCGACTTAATATCAATATATGTTGATTCTATTTCAGTATCATCACTAACCCTCACTTAATTAACAAAACTACATAGCAAACTCAATGTGCAGTTTGAAACCTTATGTTGATAGGTGTGGTACTCGCTTAACTCTACCAGAACCGCTCCGAAATGTTGAATTTCAATATGATTAATTGCAGTAAATGCTGGGCTGTTATGTTTTTACTATGTTTGAGTATTTTCAGTGTGTTACCGACGACTTGATGTTTGCCTTATTTATTTATATTTGCTTGAACCCACCTCTGAAAACACGTTACATTCTTTGAGTTGTCAATGTAAAAATATGGCCGATTGAATTTGTATTCCTCTATTGTTTGACCCTGCGACATGTTTATTGTTAGAAAAATGTTTATTGGCGATTAGCAACGGAAATCTCCCTTTTCGTAACTATTTCGTTCTCTGTCCGTAACGTTTTTATGATATTTGAGTGAGGTAATCCGCGAATTTGAAATTAATGGGGTCACAGTAAGATTTTAAAAACTCTGACCGTGGCAAGATGTCTTTGATCTCTTGGCACTTTGGATTTGCTATAAATGTAATGAACGGAAGCTAGCCGTATTTAGCAAATGTTGTCATTACATTCGCAAACCGTTTTTTATATTTCGCGGCGCAGAATCACGGGAACTTTAACTTGAGTGCAAACATTTTATGTCTCATTTCTTATGTCGTCGATCAGTCCTCGATAAAATTTGGCTGCTGATGTTGACGAATAAAATTGGTGTTATCGATCTCAAGTAGTATATGTGGTAATTTGCCTAAATTTCGTTCCTGTTATTTGTGGCTTACCTCAGGGTTCAGTGAATAAAATTATTTTTATCAACATCATTGACATAGAAACTTCATGCACCATTGCTCAGTTATTTCCCTTAACGGTTCTCTTATTCCCTTTACAGATACTGTTAAATATTTATAGGGCTTGAATCCTTACTTCGGGTGACTATTTAGTTGGTTATTAGTTTTTCTTTATTAATTACATGATCATATTGTAGTAATTTGAATTGATCGGATTTAAATTATTAGCATTAAAATACGAACTCACGAAGGTTCCATTAATATTTGTAATCGGACAGTCTTTATTTTATATGATTCTAAATAAAGCTTTCCAAATCCTCTTTATGTTATTAGTAAAAAGGGTGTTTGAGAATCTTGTTTACTTCCAGAATTTTTTTTTAAAGAAAACATAATGCTATTTAACAAATTAAAATACAATTGAATATTTTTCATACTCTACTGCATCAATTTATAACTCAAATTATCGTAATACTCAATTATAACAAGCTGAAAAATTGTTATAAAACACTTTACGTTTGCTAATAAGCTTTCTAAATTTAATTCAAAAAATCAATCAATATAAAATTTATTTTTTATTTTTAACTCAAAGCTTTCATGTACCAACACGAAAATAAAAAGAAAATTGTTTTTAAAAAGTGGATTACACACCGCTTATTTTTATCAACTCTTGTTTTTACACAAACAACCAATACCAACGATATAATAATAATATGAATACTAACAAAAACATTATATATATATATATATATATATATATATATATATATATATATATATATATATATATATATATATGTATATATATATATATATATATATATATATATATATATATGTATATAAAGTATGTAGGAAACAAATATATAAAAGAAAAGTTTTAATACCATTTCATTCACAAGCACAAATTTTCCAGAGAACGAAAGCACATTTATATAAATTTTCCAAAAAAAAAAAACGACGAAGTAAAGAAGAAGAAAACGATTTAACAACTCAACACCCTTCTTAAGTAATTTTTTATTTTTACTTACACAGCTCTACACAAGTGAAACTAATTTTTTGTTGGTTATGTTCGAACGTAAAAGTTTCGTTGTTCTGGTATACCTATATGTATACACCAACAAGTATTTATCGTACTTTGATTTGATTTTTATTAAAATTATCGAATTGATTAAAATGAATCGAAAAAAAAAAATCTCTCACACATTTAACATAAAAGCTTAGAGTGTAAAACTTTATCATTTTCACTTTAACACCTTTAAATGTATTATATAATGTAAGATCAATAATCTAATATAGTCTGATGCTTTTGATACGGTATTGATTCAATTTATGAGAGCTTTTTTGTTGTTCGGTTTATTTATCGCCAACCTCTATTCATTTAATGTATAATCTTGATTGCTCAATACTGTAATTATTTCCGGAGCGCAAACACAACATTTTATATTATATACCTCTAAATTAAATGAAAATTTGGAAAATCCTTTCCTGTTTACTTATATAACAAAAAAAATACAATAAAATAAAGCAAACAGCAAGTAATTTGTTCGGTCGATTTTTATCTCGAGAAAAATACAAACAAACAGAAAAAAGTAAAAGCTGCATTGTTATTGTTTTTGTAATCAGATATGTTTTTCCGATATAAACATTTTCTATATATAAATAATTTGTGTCCCTTTTTTTATGTCGAAATCCATATAGGGATTAGAAAGCAATATAATAGAGGAAATAATAAACACAAACAGGAAAATAAAACGAAGTGTGACAGAATTTTGTTGTTTACACAGAGAATATAATAAAGTTTGATAAAACGCAACGTGAAAGCTTTCGTATTTTATTTGAATAAAACATTTTTTGTGTAAACAAGTGTGTATATACTATATATAGCGACACTGGACAAGATTTATTTGATTTGATTAAAAAATAAAAATGAGAAAATTAATTAATTAAATTTGTGGTTTTTAATGATATTTAATTTGATTTAGAGTTTAAATTTAATTTAAATTGAAAATAATGTTATAAACAAAACAAAATACAGATTATAGTATGAGCAAATTCGGTCACTTAAAATTTTTAACTTAGCAAGATTTTTTTTACAAAAACAGTTTGCTCTCGTTCCGGGATTATAGTAACATATTTGTTCGGGTATTTGCAATAATTCGATATAATATACTATAGGGATCAATCCGCCCTAGTAGGCTAGGGCTGATACAATTTTGAGAACAAATTTTGTTTAAAAACAAAAATTCAATGGCTTCGTTCCAAACTTTTTTTTTGTAGTAGAAAAAATTAGTTTTTGATCTAGCAACCGGTGCGTTACAGAAAAACAATTATACATTCACACGACGCTTAGCTGGAGAAGATAATTTTATTCCATCAAAAGTCAATGCCAATTGTGGCAAATGCCGATCCATATCTTCGATTAGCATGTCTTCGACATGCTAATTAGTGTTCTAAAGGATAAAGCAATCCTATCACAAACTATGTCATTAAATGTAAGTTTTGTGTATCAAAATATAACTTCATACACCTCACATATGATGTCATAGGCACGTGAACAAAAATGGACAAACGCATTCACGACCTAAAACTTTTGGTGAAGCTTTTATCGAAAATAATTACACTTCTACTTTTAATTTGGTTCATTAACTAAAAATGTTACTATGAAAAACGTGTCCTTAGACATCAGTTTAGCAAATTATCGAAAGCAGAAACAAACAAAGGCCACTTCGACCAAGTTCTAAAAATCTTAATTCGATTTTTCTTTTTCAAAAAGGTCGCTCTGCATCCCCAATACAAAAAAAAATCTGTGATTTAAAAGTCACTTATTCTGTATAGTCTAGCATCGTTGGACTAGAAAGTTAACATAGACTTTACGATTACGGAAATGTTTATGCAATTTTCATCTTATTGATAGTTTCAACCAATGAAATTTACTATTCTACTCGGTTACCATAGATTATGAATATCTAGGAATATATGACAAAACAAAGTGTTTTCAATAATAACCTACTTTTCTGAGGTTCTTTTTTATTCTGGGTGAAATAAACCTTGAAGCCAGTCGGTAAAATCCTTCATACCAATTGACCCATCTTTTATATATCCCAAAGACAAGTTGAGTTATAAACATTGTAAACAAGTAGCACTTTTTGACGCATTACAATCGAGATATTAAGGCTGTGTCCGAAACCCATGATAAATATTAGTGAATATACAATGGTCAGTTGCTATGATAATTTTTGATAAATACCAAAACTTTCTATAATAAAAGCCAAACTAATCGCGTAACACACTCGGCCAAACTAATCGCGTAACAATTCACTTCTTGGTTTTTTAATAGTATCAATCAAAAACCATTTGAATTTTTTCGTTGCTATGACAATTTCAATAAACAATGCACACAATTAAATGTAATTTTTCTTCATTGTTTTTATACGTCACAGAAAGTTAATTTTTTTATTCAAACTTTTCAGACAGTAATAGAAAATTGGGAATGTAGAGGAACATTTTTTCATATGTCAAAAATTGGTTTTCACAAATATTTATCATTGGTTTCGGACATAGTCTTAGTGTGACATATTGTGATAATTTTTTTTTGCTGAATCGACTTTGACGTTTAATATATCAAAGTTCAATATGTTACAAGCTGTTATCATTTTTAATAATTTGTTAAATAAACAAATAATTTGTTAAATTATTGGGAATAATAATAGATTTTACTTGAGATAGAATAGTTTAACCGCTTTGTTTAGAAATATTAGTTAAATATTCCGGCCGATTCATGTTACGAAAAATATTGATTTCTTAACCAACTCTGCTTCTGAACAACAGATTCTGGTGAATCTGGTGCAGTATAAAAGATCATCTAATGGAGTATAATTTTGAAAATCATGCAGTAAAACATTTGAACACTTGGGTGTGGATATACTGAAAAATAACTAATTTTGTTGTGATTAGGCGCGTTTATTAATGGAAAGTTAGCTGCATTCCTTGAAAGAGGCACTCAACTATACGTAGGTTTATTGAACCCAGTGGTCATTTGTTTCAAATGGCTTCTATTTTACAGGAACTTCTAATACTTAGGGCAATATCGATAATTAGCAGTGTGGTTTCCCAGGCAACTAGCACACTAAATATGCGAAGCAATTACTAGAACATTGCAAGATAAAAATCGATGTAATTTGGGTAAATTTAAACAAAAGCTTGTTGTTTTATAATTAACCAAATGGCTTGGTTAAAATAACAACCAAAGATTTGGTTAACAAATTGCTTCTAAATGAACAAGTTTCGGTTATTTAAACAAAAACATTTGGTTAATATATCCCCCCAAAAAATAGGTTATTTTTTAAAACCATTTAAAAAAATTAATAAAATTAAACAAGCGACAAAGTTAATAATTGTAATGGTTTCAATGTATTGTTTAATTAAAACAATTGCCAAATACAACCAAATTTGTTGTTATTCAATGACTGTTTAGTTATTATAACCAAATACTTCTTTAAATTAATCGAAGATAACTAATTTTTTTTGTAAAAGTGAACAGTAATTTTGCTAAAATTGTTGGTAATTTTAACCAAAATGTTAGAAAAACAAACAAGAATTTATGTATATTAGTTAGACTGATTACTTGGTTAAATAATGCCAAGATCTTGGTGTTATATATATATATATATATATATATATATATATATATATATATATATAAATATATATGTATATATATATATATATATATATTTTTTTTTATTATTTTTTTGACAATAATAGAGTCAAAACGGTTTTGTATAGTAAAATCTGATGTACTAACATCTGATCTGGGACTCGATTTTGTTTCGATGAGGGGTTCGATTCTGTTTGGGTGATATTATAATGAAATATAATAATCAAGTTTTCATTGACTTTTATCATTTTGTTTTATCATTATTATCGAAAACGCGAATCCGGTTTACCAAATTGAAAAAATTTATTAGTTCGGAGTATTTGCGCATGATGTCAGTGATAACTGTTTATCATTTTCAGTTCAGTGTTATATATAAATTATATGTCAAAATTTTGAATAGTTTAAATTTGTATAAATTTATGGACTATTTTGTAAAATTGAAGAACATTATATTATTGTTATTATGGTAAAATTGAATATTTTTGCATATTATTTGGTAAAATTGTGGTGCAAAGACAGTAATTTAATCATCGGTGATAAACACGTTTCAGCAAAAAAATCGAAATGATAAAATATTTAGTTTTTTTCACCGAATTTGCCAAAACTATAAGTTTCTAAAAAACCATGAGTATGTTTAAGGACAATTTAATTGCTTAAAGAGGTGGTGCGTGCGTATACTTGTAATGGTAAATCGTGGTATGGAAATTTTGTGGTTTATATTTTCATAATTTAATTCTATATTTTCCAAAGTGCTAAATCCATTTTATTCATTCATATAACGATAAAAAACAAATAAAAATAAATCACCCATTTCGTGTCTTTAAATAGCATTCATATTATTAAAAAAAAGCTTTTAAAAAGTACACGAAACCAATTTTATTTGCAACCAAAAATCTTTCCGCACACAGATCAAAAATTTCATGAAAAATCAATTTAAAACAACAAAATTGCCTATAATATATACCTATACCAAACCAATCGTTTTATAAATATATACAACTTTTAAGCCTTCGTATAAAAATAAAAAAAGTTTTTCATTTCTGTATATAGTCTTGGAAAATAATTCGAAAGACGAAAAATAAAATTACTTTATAATTGAGATAAATTCCATTTCAATGAAAAAAAAACGAACAGTACAAAAACAAACAAAAAAAATTTAATATTCCTTATATATTTCCTTCAGTAAATACATATATAAATGTTCACTATATACATATATAATATTCATAGGCTGGGCCCAAACTAAAAATCTATAATTCAATCAACAATTCAATCAACCAAAACTCTGAATCGACCGAGCTTTTTTTTTTTTTTTTTGTTTGTAGTATCGAGAGGTAAACTTTTTTATTGTTTTTTATCTGTTCAACACAAATGATGAAATGAAAGGACATATTTTAAGATATTTCGTTAAATTCTTCGACCTTTAATTTCGATCCATGCGAAAATGGATATATATGGAAAAGACATAAAATGTAATAAATTTTCATTTTGATCACAACAAAACAACTGTCAACAAGAAAGCTTTTGTTATATATATATATATATATATATATATATATATATATATATATATATATATATATATATATATATATATATATATACATACACACAAATATCCGCAAACACACATACACTCCAGTGTTACGGCAAAAAATTCAAAAGACAAATATCAAAGTGGAAAAAACGATTTTTTATTATTTTAATTTATTCATGAAAGAAAAATTTGTGAAAAATGAAAATTGGAGAACAGAGAAAATATTTTATTTATAAGATGATGTCGAGTGTTTTGGGGTAAATATATATATAAAGATTTTTTTTTATGTACATTTATGTATGTCGTTCATTTTACAAAACAAGTAAATATAAATTGAAATATTAGATTTTTATTATTTTTTTGTCTTAATTTAATTTAAAATTTTTTTTTTTAGGAACCATGAAATTTTATAAACATATACACGAGTATTATTGAATTTGACATACTTAGTGTATAAATAAAAGAGAACAAACTAAGTACTTGTTGTGTTATATGAGTGCGTAATGTAAAAATAATTATATTGTGTGATTTAATAAATTAACACAATAAATTAAAAAATTAAAATTTTTGTTATTAAATTACACGTGAAAACAAAAAAAAACATAACAAAATTTTGTTTATATAAATTAGCGCTATAAAAATGGTGTTGAGTGATTATGGTGCGGCACGCCATGAAGTATTTATATAAAATATAATCGCATAAATGAAATTATAGTGATGATAATGGGCTATTAATTTAAATGCGATGAGACAAAATAAAGGGCCTACAAAATTATGTACCGTAAAGTGCCTGATATTAGTTATTTTCCACAATATTTATGTACTATAAAATATATGTATGTCTGCATACGTATGAAATTCAATCAAATTAATTTTTCCAGCGGACTGACGAACGTGTTATATATATATATATATATATATATATATATATATATATATATATATATATATATATATATATATATATATATATATATATATAACATTTATGCTAAATTTTATAAATAAAATACTTTGCCACACCTAATTAAGTAATTTTATCTATCCATCATAATAATTTATATATGTACACATATAGGATTGTAATTAGGGGTACGCATATATACTAGTAGTTTATCATTATATGCAAATTTAATAGTATGTTCACCCCATTTGACCAACCAACAACATACATGACCAAATCGATGTCATACATGTGTAGACTGTTGATTGTGTTATAGTATTTTGTGTAGGAGTTGAAGCGACTACAATTTTACCCTTTAAAACTCATTATATATATATATATATATATATATATATATATATATATATATAATGAATTTATATATATATATATATATATATATATATATATATATATATATATATATATATATATATAAGTATAAAGTATATATGAGTATATATCACGAGTATCATAGTAGTGTATTAACACCAAGAAGATAGATAGGATTGATGATAGATATAATGAGTAAAATTGGTTAGAGATTTTGACTTCTATGTACAAAAGATGATCCTGACTGCTGTTTTATATACATAAATACAAACCACAAAATTATATATAACATAATAATTTGTGCTACATGTGAATTCGTTCGTTAGATATATATAGGGTGAAAAATCTAAATGGACATTCATAATTTATCAACAATAGACAATGATTATGATAAATATAATAGAATATATCTAGCTATATGGTGTTAGAAGCATATTTTACACACAAGATAAAATATTTTATGTCATCGAATTATCTAGTTCGAAATTAATATTTCGCCTAGGCCATATATGCATGTATGTATGTACCTAGATTTTATGTGTAAAATATTAAATTAAATTTTATTATAATATATTACATTTTAATTAGATGGTTCAATGATTTTAAATTAATTTTGGATTTTGGTTTGGGGTACGTTTTCAAATACATATACGGTTGATTAGAATTGGAATTCATTATAACGTTTTAAACAAGTAAATTAAGTTTTTATTTATAGATTTTAAATATATATATATATATATATATATATATATATATATATATATATATATATATATATATATATATATATATATATATATATATAAACAGTGGATTTTGCCTATATATAACGACAATCAAGGGACCGATGGTATTGCGTCGTTATATCTGAACTTTGTTATATACGAAATTATTTTTTAGTGAAGAAACAAACTGCAATGCTAATGTATCATCGACTGTGTCAAATACACGTTCTATAACATCGTAATCAGATGCTTTGGCAGCGGTAGTAACAGCATTATCGAAATTTATATATTCGGTCCAAGTAGCATTATCATTTCCGCTATTTACAACTTTAATATAATCCACCAATGGCAAATTATCCATTTCGTGAAACTCGTCAACATCTGGTAGTGCGTCAGTTGAGGTAAAAAGCCAACTGGCATGACTAAAACAAATTTTGACTGTAATTGGTTTAACTCCTCTCCAAGCTTGAGCTGCTATCTCAATTGCGTAAGTTAGATTCACGTTGAATGGTGCGTCGTTTATTTCCAGGTATTGCATCATTTTCAGAGTTGGGATGTAGAAAAGCTTATTTTATGAACGACAAATTATCGATTTGGGGATGAGCTGGACAATTATCTAGTAGTAATAGAATATTTTTCTTGTCTCGTTTAAGATCTAAATCCTATCGAATCAAATATTTTCCAAAAATGTCGGATGCCATCAAAGCTCTTCATTACCATTAGCTTCGTAACTCACAGCATTAGCTTCGTAAATCACAGAAAATGATTTAATATTTTGGAAGCACCTACATTTTTTCGATTTACTAATCATCACTAATTTACGTTTGTCCGTTGATAAAGTAGAATGTTCTACTTTATTGTTGATAATGTAGTATGTGATAAAATAAATTCTTTAATTAAATCTGAATCAATTCACCGTTTTTGGTCACGGTGTCGTAGTCAGCTGTGGAGATCGAATTTGCGATGGCGGTGTGTTTAAGCCAACACCTTAACCATCACTATATGACAGGTGACAAAGCACTCTGAAGGGAGTGGGATACAAAATTATAACTAAACTAAAATCCCATCAAATTACAGTCTGTGCTTTAGAAATTCGAGAATTTATTATGGCCAAAAAAAGCCAATTTAGACATAGAACTTTTATTATTTAAAATTCCACGCCCTTTCGATACTTACTCCTCTTCATGCCGTTGTGGCATTTATAAAATTTCTAATTTTTCTGCTTTCTTCCGCTCTTGAGTTTCAAACATAAAACTATTTTTGTTCCTACACCACGTATAATGTTGCACAAACATACATGTTTTTATAATTTTTTTGCTATTACTTAGTGATGAATGTTAGAATTAAAAATGTATGATCAATCGTTTCTAAAGGGCCTTTTTGCATATAAACAGCACAAACATAGAAGCGACAAAACTGTTTTGTTAGCAAGAATCACTATAACAAACTATATGTGCCATATTAGTTAGATAGTGGATTTTAAAACGACAACAGGCCAGATGCAGTGCTTTGTTTTTGTAGTTGTATTGACCCACATAAACTAATGTGACTAATTTGTGGCAAACTCTTGCATCTCTAGGTTGTATTAGGCTCGGTCCAAGTCAATTCGGCGCCCTGTAAATTTTTAAATTCTACGTCACAAATAACGATAAATTTAATTATCTATCAAAGTGGGTTGGTCCGAAAAGGACAAATTTCGGTTATACTAAACGGCCAGTTCTATAGAAATAAGTTAACGTGCCATTTCTTAACTTTATATTTAGAGGCGCTAAGACAAAGTATGTTCAAGTTGCACCACTCTTCAAATGCATTTTATATACTGTTGTACTGTTGATCAGGCCTTCATCATTTTTTAACAATACAAGGCTTTAGTCAGTTAAACGTCAGCGATAAAACCCATTTTGATTTTCTAAAATGGAATTCTTAATAAGACACAAAATCGAATAGTTTTAAAATATTAGAAAAACAATGCACCATAAATTTTGATGTTTGGTTTATGTTCAGTTTTCTTAGTTCCTAGCAGTTTGGTAGTTTTTCTAGCAGTCTTTCTAGGTTTCAATCGTTTTTCTGCCAGATTTAACTAATCTACGCACTTATTTTTAGCCGGAGAATTCGAATCTGAAATAAAAAGTATGGGTTTCTATTTTAATTTCAAAGTTAATTGCTGATTATTCTCATGTAATTAATGGCCATGAAACTTTCATATATGTATATCTTTATCTTTGGTTTTATTACAACTGAATAATATTTAGTCTAGTAATGTGTCTTTAATGTATGGTGTTCTATTTTTGTGGGAATGGGTTATATTGGTTAGTCCCAAATTAGTTTACTTTATTATGGCTGCTCTAGTTAATCTTCGTTTTCAGGAGGCGTCTAGCGAAATTGGTTTTATCCATTATACGGCGAATCTCGATATTTTCATGTTCATAAAAACGCAGTATGTGTTTCCTCCTGCGCTTCCGGATTTTTTCGGTGCATCCCCAGATCTAAATACCGTAAATCCATATTGGTTTTAGAGTTTGCTTATAAAGTATCAGTTTATTATGTAGTGATAGCTCGGAATTTTTATGTTAAGCTTTTTTTTTCATTTTGACAAGCTTTTTCCGCTTAAGCTTAACGTCAAGTGCTATGTCTAGATATTTGGCTGTATTTGCAGCTGGAAGTTGCTGTGAGTTGATTTCTACTGGTATCTAGTTAACTTTTTTGTTGGTGAAGTTAACATGAATTGATGCTAGATTCGCTACCTCTTTGTCCAGTTACTCAATATGTTAGTGGCTTTTTGCACTTATTTCTTTGCTTCTTCTACATTGTTACCAATTCCTAAATTGCAGTGTCATCTGCAAATGTTGCTATGTGAGTTTAATCTGTATTTGGCAATTCTCTTGTGTAAAAATGTACAAAATTAAAACGTAACACACTACCTAGTAGCACTCCTGCTGACATTTTCGTCAACGAGGAGTATTGATCTTCATATTTTACTCTAAAATGTCGGGCAGCTAAGTAAGATTTCAGAATCTGATTAAATTGCTTTGGTAAAGTTGTATGCAGTGTATATTCTAGTCCTCTGTGCCATACTTTACCGAAGGTTTGTGCTACATCTAAGTAAATACTCGAATATTATTTTTTATGGTACTTTCCAGCACATATTCAGTTATGTCTGTGATTCTGTAGACCTGTTCAATGGTCGAATGTTCTTCTCTGAAACCGAATTGGAGGGGGGGGGGGGGGAATAAGTTCGCTTTGTTCTATGATTAATTTGAGTCTCTTAAGTGGCAATTTTTAGAATAATTTAGAAATAGTTCGAAACAAAAAAATCGGGTTATGTGATTTTTGTAGTTAGGTGATTTGCTTGGTTTTGGTATCATTATCACTTCTGCCACTTTTTATTGGTGTGGGAAATATTTAAGTCTGAATGCTGCAGTAATTATTTGAAGAACCTCTCGTAATCCTTTTTCAGGTAGTTCTTTAACTATTTTTCCTATGATTAGATCATAGCCAGGAGATTTTTGTAAGCTTAATTTATTACAGTTTTCAACTTTATAAGGTCACAGGTTTCATGCTTTGGCTATCGATTTTGTTAACTAGTGTTATGTTTCCAACTGCAGTTTTTCTTACGAGATGTCTGAATGTATCTCCAAGATATGATCCAAACAAATCAGCTTTTTATTTTGCGCTTTTAGCCTAAGTTCCATCATCACATTTAATTTTAGGTACTTTTGTTTTAAGTCTTTCTAGACTTTTTGTTGCTTTCCAGAGGGAATAATCAATATCAGTAAGGCTAGTAAGGTAATTATGAATCGATTTATTTTTATTTTTTCTGATCAAAAGGTTTAGTTCATTACTTAGATAGTTAAGTATCGTTTTACTTTAAGGGGCCCAATTTCTCTGCCATGTTTTTTGTGATTTACGTTTTTCTCTAACCGATTCTCTAACTTCTAAAGCGAAGTTGATATGTGTTCGAGTATTGTCTTTTTGACTATTAGACGTACTATCCCAAGCTGCATTCTAGATGATAGATCTAAGTGTTCATGACGTGATTCATTCCGATTGTTTAGTAAATCATGGAAGTGATTTCATTCACTGTACCTTGGTTATTTAAGCGCTTATTTAGAGTTTATATTTGTTTCTTGTTTCACAAGCCAAATGTTTAAGGTTTCTATGCATTTTAGAATCGTTCCAAAAATTGAGGTATCGGTACTGTTATTATTTCCCACCGAATCGCCTTGTTATTATTTCCCACCGAATCTGTTAGTATGTTTTTCTATTGTTCATCGTGTTTGATTGAGATTACATTTTCTCTGAATTTATAGTGCGCTTCCTTTCTTGTTTCTTATTTTTTTGTAGTTCTTTGCTACTTAACATCCTCTATGATTAGCTGGATGCTGCCCTTTACCTTTTGCGGGAATGTTTTTACTTAAAAGTCATGCTTTGACGGTGTATTTCTTTGCACATCTAACACATCTAGCCTACCGTCTACAATATTTCTGGGTTTGGTTATAGCCGTCGCATTTTTTACATTGAGGAATTTGTTCAGTTGATTTTCTCAACGTTTCTATTCTGACTCTCATGTTTTGCTTTGTAGCCAAACCTCTATACGTCTCAGAATCAGACGCATTAATTTTCCATACATCATTGTTAAGTGATGCAATTCTGTTTTCTTTATCGGAAATTGATTTCATAATTGATTGCACATAGGCATAACTGGATAAGCCAATAATAGTAATTGGTGGCAGCGCCCCCTCTTTAAGTTTGCTTGTCGTCAGGTGTTTTTCGCGGTATTTCAGCTTCATTTGTTTTTAGGAGGGTGTTTTGTTGAATGTCACCACTTTCCAGAAATGGCTCCGCTTTCCATTTCTTGCTCTTCTTTTAAAAACCTAATCGGTTTCTCTTCTAGTTCTTCTTCAAAAGTATAAAATCATTCAATTGTGTCTACCTCATTGTTAAGCCCTTTTTAAGTTATCATTTTCCTTTTTAAGCAGCATTTCTTCGTTGCTTAGCTGCGATTTTATCTTTACAATTTCGCTTAGGTTCTTTCTTAGTTCATCATTTTCGTTAACTTGCTTAAACAAATTTTTAGTTGAAAATGTTAGTGATCTTGTAAGCTTCTTGAAAATAGATTATCATCAAGCAATAGGTGACCCACCTCAGAATTCTTTGAGCCGACCTCCGAAGAGGATGGATTTGTCAGCATCTCTGCTGATTTACCATCTGGGATGTAAATTCCTTTTTTATTGTAGGCATTACATTAATTTACTGATAACAATACATCTACCAACCGTTATGGTATCAGTTGGTAGAGGGTCGTAGATGAATACTTAATTTACTAGGTTTTTGGTGGTTGGATATCCCGCCATGTCTCGGTTGCTCGTCCCTCGTTAGTTAAAGCGGGGAATACCTCGTAAAGATGAGGTTGACATTTGAACTAGTATTTAGCCTATTTTACTTCTTGTCCCTTACCCTCCTTACCAAAATGTAATGATCCGCACTGAGGATCAAATGCCAAATAATCTTCCCAAAATAATCGTTAAGTCTAGCAAAATTAAATGAATTATTTATTAATTATTATTAAAATCGTGTTAAAGATTAATTGTGACATTAATTAATACTTTAAAGTAAAAAAAAATTAATGTTTAAATCCAGGATTCTATAAACTCTTACTGTGCTAAAAGGATTAAATATTTAAAAAAAAATTCCAATATGTATATGTATTAAAGATTCAAAAAAAAAATTATTTAGCACGAAAATTAAATGAAATAACCATTAAACATGCAAAACAAGTAACAATCAAAAATCACTTAAGAAATTATTTGGATGTGTATTATGTAGACCTGGAATTTAATTTACTTTGAATTAATAAAGGAACACATCTCAATGTTACGTTAAACACATTACAGTAAAAGAATATAGTGCAATTCCGTTTACATAAATTAATGTGATAACTTCGATAACAGAATAATATAGCCTTAAGCTAAATAAACTAACGAAACTAAATTACACCAAGATTTACATCAAACGTATTTTAATTATTAATTGTTACGTGTATTTAATATATTTTAAATTTTTCGAGCGGATAAATAATTAATAAAAATAGTTATGTGTAATTGCTAAAAGCATAGTAAAATACAAAGAATTTTCACTGTGCAACTGACAACATGATGAAATAGTTTTTGAAGTATAATTTTTAATTAAATCATAGATTTTATTCTGAGTTAATTGTTAAAATTTAAATTTGTCAACAATTTGTCATATTAAAACAAATTTAAATTTGTTTTAATATGGTAACGAATGTAAATTATTGTAATATTATTGATACTATAATAAAATGTGATTGGTATAAGGTTAGGTTTATTTAAAAGATAGAGACTGGATATTCAAATGCAGAAATGATGTAAATAACCATGATTCCATAGGATCTCTCATTCTGCAAATACATTAATATATATATATATATATATATATATATATATATATATATATATATATATATATATATATATATATATATATATATATATATAGATATATCTACATATCATATATAGATATGAATACATGACATTTAGGCGATTACATATAAAACTTATTACATATAAAAATATTTTGATTTTAAAACGATACCAGTAGCGACATCTAGCACATCAATAGGCTAACATGCTATGTTAGTACTATGCGTATTTATACTATGGTTTGGGTGACTTATCAAGCAGGATTAATTTTTAGAAAAATTATTTTTGTTTCATAAAACAAAAAAAAACTTTTAAGCTTAAGTAACTTACCTTACCATATAGTTATTATTTTTGTAATAAATATTTACGTAAACTATATTAAAATTACCATTAAATCTTCATCATAACGTGAGCGTTAATGTTTAAATATTAAAACATTAAAATCAACACTCAAAAACTTTAATTAGTAAAATAATAAAACATTTACCACTGTAACGCAATAGTTAAATTAAAGCGCATTATCTATTTTCAAAAAGTATTTAAAAAGCTTTTAAATTTTATCTATGGTAAAAAGGAAAAGTTTTATTCAGAACTGATTTTAATGGATAGTTTATGAGAAAGTTATAAGCTAAAAAAACATTGAGTGAAAATTCTTAGTAGTTTAAAGAACTTGGTATCCAGCAGATTTAAAGATTCTGAAACTAATATAAAAGCTTTTATTATTTATTTGTTTTGATGTTTTAAAAAATGCAATTTAAACCTACATTGGTCAAAGATATTGAGTGTTTGTCATTTGTGATTTGCTTAAACGAAATATTATAATATTAACCATCCTATAAAAATTTAATATTCTTAAAATTTGAGTTGACTTTATCTATTTCAAAAAAAATTCTACTGCTTTCGTTCCATCATTTTTAACCATGATTGGGCTTAAACAAACTGTATTTTTTTTAAATAACACGAGACACGAAAGCTCAATGCCAACAGACTACAATTGCAATTGATATAGAAATGGAAAAAATCACAGATTTTTCGTGCTTATGTGAAAATTGGTAAGCTTTACTCTGAAAAATATTCGATTCTTATCTGAATATTAATAATAGTTTGATCAAATTGAATACACATTTGGAAAACGATGCAAAATGAGTAAAAATAATTACAAAACATTAGGAAATTTGACAAAGTTTTGATGATACTGGACTTATTAGTGATAAAAAACTTATAGATAATCTTGCTTCATCTAAAAATGACAGCACCACGAGTGACCGTTTTAAATTATAACTTTTCTTTTTTCATTAGAATTTCTTTTCAACGGTGTCTTCAGGTAGATTTAGTTTTTGTCTAATGATAAGATTTGTAAATTGAAACTAAGTTTAGAGGTTTTAAATATTTAAGCAAACATGAAAAAAAACTATCAACGCAGTGATGTAATGAGTAATGTTAACTCAAATATATTATCGTATTTAAAAAAAATATAGCCAACCATGAACGCGTAAAATAAAAATCTATTGAAATGTCAAAATATCGTATTTATTTAATGTACCTGGCAGATAAATTGACCGAAAATATTAGTCTGCGTATCGACCTTAAATTGAAAAAAATTTTACGTAAATTAAATTGAATTTTTGGATAATGGAATTGCCACATGACGTCGATTCATTTATTTATAAAAACTAAATTTTAAGCTGTTGCTTTGGTAAATTTAAGTTTTCTAAATTCACTAAATTTTTTTTTCCAAAAAAAACTCTATGAAATGTCAAAAATTGCAGATAAATCGTCTCGGAAATATTGGGGACTTCATAGTAGTGCCATCTATTATACAATCCGACAAACTATATTTTCCATTGTTTTTTCACTGGTGAGCACAATTACCTGCGATCTTTGTACTGACATTTGTAGTTTTTTGCAAATTTTTAGGAGAGTAAACAATATATTAGGAACACCCTGACAAATTTGCAAATAATTTCAAACAATTGCAAACAATTTATAAATTGTGTTTACTTCAGATGTATTAAATATGTTTATGTTTTAAAATGAAATTTTTTATTTTAAACTATAAATTTTATTTTTTAAATATATTTAACAATATTCAAGAAATACTTAAAAATAATTCAAGAAATACTTAAAAACAACCAAATTCAATAAGATTGATGGTTAATCCAAAAAACAAAAGAATTTAAAATTTTCTTAAATCCAATTTAAGTTTCATCTTCTTCATTAAAATGATCTTGGTAAATGTCGGGTCCAGCTTCGGTTGATAGACTAGTATAAAATCCAGAGAATTTTGTTGCTATTAAGGGCAACATATTCAATAAGTCTTTGTGCTTTTCAATAACAGTGATATTTTCAAACATTTATAAACGGTGACCTTCTCATTTTGGCTATTTCAAAAAAACGCTATAAACATGGTTCTTGTTTTATCCGACACAAGAATCGCCAAAAAAATTTAAGTGTTTGGCATTATCTGATAACTGGGTTGTAAATGGTTTACTAAAAATTTCCCACGATTCCCGATGGCTTCATGCTATATATGTTTGCAAGGTTGATTGCAACATTGTTGAGAGTACAATCATGGATTGTGACGTTGTAGGTCCTTAATCCCCATAAAATGAAACGTTTATAAAATGAAAAAATTTATGCAAACTGTTGCATCTGATTTTGCCACAATTGAATCCTTTACCTTTTCTTTGTAGGCTACCTGCGTCAACTGCGCGTATTGCTTAAAACGTTTTTGATATTCGATGTTTTCTTTATCAACCCCATTAGCAAATTGAATTTTGAGGTGGAACTTTCATATGTTTTGCATTGATCAAATGAATGTTTTCGAAACTTAATTTTCATAGTTTGGAAAACTTTCGAATATTTCTAAATAGAGACAGGTTTCGCTCTCTTTGTCACATACAAATATGTTTGATCTCTATCACAACGTGTAACGCTACAATAGGCTGGGAAACTATTTATAATCTTTTTTACAGGCGTTTTAACAAATGCGGAAGGCGTTTGTATTGGCTATAGTGAGCAGCAATTTTTTTTCCGAGCCTTAAAATTTATTTTTGTTTTACATATGTTCCTGCTTGCCCAGAACTTTATTTCGGTTGCCGGTTCCATACACTCCCCCGGGTTGATTAATTAAATTATTTTACAGTTCTATGGTCATTTCTTCAAAGTCGTTGCTTATTTTCTCAGTATCGTTTGGGGCTAATGGAAAATGTAGGTAGTTAAGATCTGCTTCACTATCGTCGAAAATTTCATCGTTTTTCAACTCTCTATAATCTTTAAAATGTTCACCAATTTGGGTCAATTATTCTTGTTGTACGTAATACAAAACTTTACGACATGCTTAAATCGATGATGGTTGTTTTGCTCGTAGCTATTGAACTAACACAGTTGTTAATAACGTCTGTTCCGGTCCCGGTAGTTAATAAACTAGCCCCCAATAATTCAGTTTGGACAACTCACGTGAGTGGTCTTCATACAAATAATTTTTATGATTTTTTTTTATTTATAATTTTGTTAAAATGGGCTAACCACATATACAAAATATATTAATTTTAGTTTTTTAATAACCACTAAATTAAAAATCATTTAATTACATAATATTTTATGGCTGTGGACATGTAGTAGACACAACAAAAAACTGATCCAACACTTAACTAGCAATCAAAAAACTACTCAACTTTAATTTATTTTTTCAATAAATTTTTTTATTTTAACTTTTCACGTGTACAGTGACTACATACTAAACCACTCAATTAATTTTTTAATTTATCCAATACACAAAAAAATAAATTCACAGTCGATTTGTTAAAGTATTTTTAAAACCAACAACTTTTTAACTCTTTCCAGCATCTCATTGTTAAATGGTTAAACTATTTTGGTTAACTTTTTTTTGTTTATATATATATATATATATATATATATATATATATATATATATATATATATATATATATATATATATATATATATATATAAAGCTGCCAAACCAAAACATTTAAATATATTCTGTCGCGGTTAATTAACTTTTTTTATATTAATTTTAATAATATTTATTTTTAAATATTAAAAGTATTATAATTAATATATTATTATAAAAAAATTAATAAAATTAAAATACGTTTTTTCATTAAATAATATTATTGAATTATTATAAATAAAAACCATTTCATCTTGTTTTTTATATTGGTTTGTTTGTTTTGTTCGATCGATTTATGTTCGTTTAATGTAAACAGTTTAAAGCAATGCTAATTATTGTACAGTCGAATTTAGCATTGATTAACTGAAAATATCGATTTTTTTCAATTTTTAAACAGACATATCATAAATACTGTCAGTATTAGGAAACACTAGTAAAATAAAATTGAGTGAAATTAACACCATTAAAATAACAAAAAGCATATAAAATCATTTGACCTTTTCTGTTTCACTTGTCTAACCTAAAAGTTCCCAAAAGTCAATATTAAATTTTGTAACTATATATGAACCAACCCTCACCTTAAAAAAAATTCCTATTGTTTTCTTACTATTATTATTTATCTTTATTTTATTTTATTTTATTTGTATCAAATGTCAAAAAATGTTTATGAAAGAATAAAAATGGTAAATGGTAAATGGAATATGACATCAAGGGTCATGAAGGAGAAAAACGAGAATCACAAGAAGGAAAACAATTTAAAATAATTTCAACAAAAGACGACGCCAAGATAATAAGAGCACACATACATACATAAAATACAAAATGTATCATAAATTTTGTAAAAATATTTTCGTGGTGCGATGAAATTTAAGATGAAAATTATATTTCACCATCACCGTTTTACAGTGTGAAAGATTTCATTCTTAGTTGCGCTATCAACAATCTTAATCACAAACAATGGTGTAACATGATATGTTTTAAGAAAAGTGTAATACTATAGCTTCTTGTATATATGCACCATCGTTTTGACTTTGCCAAGGTTATTATAGATGCAGTACTTAGTAATTAAAAATATTTTTTTTGGTTTCACTTGACAAATTAAAATTAAATTTATTTAGATAACGATGACTGTGTATATACCACAAAATTTAATCAGTATACGAGACAAAAAAAAATAAAGCGCAACAGAGTAAAATTACGTAACAGCAACGTATATAGCAATAACAAAAACAAAAATATTAAATCTAATTTTCATTTCGTATCCCAGCGGCTAGACTATTACAGTTCTCACCTTTCTTAATCTATACACCGTACAACAAACAAAATACCGAATAAATTTCATCTCTTAAAATCATACATAAATAAAATTAAAAAAGAAAATCCCTCTATGTAAACAGCAGTATTACAAAAAAAAATCATCCTACCGCCCGCTACATAATATACACCTCTCTATATATAGACTTATTTTAATTCCATTGCCTGTATATATCCAGCTTTCGTCTTTTTTTTTTCTTTTTTTTTATTTCTAATTTGAGCTTTTCGTTTCATTCCATCACATCCAATATATGGAATAAAAATAATGACCGTAAGATAAGCAAAACGAGCGTCCCTATTTTTTGCCCTCGTTTTTTTTTGTACGTTAAAGAAAAATCAAAGACGATGATGATAAAAGACGGTGTACACAAACAATAATGAAGGAGAAGGACGGAAAAAAAAGCTTTAAGTTTAATTAAAATAAACTATTTTTGCTATAAATATAAAACAAAATGTTAATTTTCCAAAATACACACACACAGTTAACTCATCCGGAGCTTTCATTCATCGTACACAAGTAATTTATCTTTATTTTGTTTTACTCGCACAACTTTTTGTGTCGTTGTGCATTTTTTTTATTGCTTTACGACTATCTTTTGATTTTTCTACGAATTGAGCTTTTTAAGTTGTTGCTACTGTGTATATGTACGTTGTTTTCTATCTGTTGCTATTTACAACTAAAGTACTGATGTTTTTTTTTTATTGCAGCAAAGTAAAAACCAAGTAAAAGTTATATTTTAAATATATATGCGTCTCTTGATGGTTCGGTAGTATGTACATAGTTTATTTAATTTGAAGCTTTAAAGTTTTTTTTTTTGTATTTTTTGTATAAATAAATACAAAACTACTTTGCAGCAAGAACTCTTTTTGTACTGAATTCTTGATTTTATATTTTTTGAATAGCTTGATAATTGTTGAGTGTTAAGTTCTTTGCTGGTGTGAACTTTAATAATTTATGAAATTTTATGATCGTTTTCGTTTAAGTAGAGTGCTCTTGGTTTTGTTGTTTTAAGTAGATTATATGAGATATGAAAATTGGTAATTGAATCCTTTTGTATATGGTATTGAATTTAAAATTGCAGTTAAGATATAATTTAAAAGTTATTATGGTAATAGTGGCCATTTTTGAAATTCTATTAAATGTAGCTTAAATTAATTTAAGGTACGTTTAAATAACTTAAGTATGCAAAATCTTTCGTTGCGGGTTGTCGTCTAATGACATCCTGGCAATGTCACTTAATGGCTTTTCATATGTGTGTCTTAATTTCTTTCTCTATATTGATATGTCTTTCCTGCAGGAGAAGCTCCTCGTTTGTTATTTTGTTTGGCCAGAAGTATCTACTGACTCTACTGACTTCAATAAATGATTATCTCCTTTCATATTTATATGCATATATGTACTCCTCTGATCTAAATTGGTTGGTATTAATTTCGTCTGGTTCAGCCAATGAAGTTCTATACGTCATTCTGTAGTCATGAAGAACAAATCCACCATATGTGTTCCGCTAATAAAATAATCTGGATGTTTTTGCAATGATATAGTTCCACATTCTATAGCGATTTCGGTTAAACAACTTAGCTCAACGTTAAGACAAAGCAAATTTATTCGTACTTTCAATTTTCAGGGCTTAAAGTTCTTTAAACAATTTTGCAAGAGCATAAGTAATTTCCGATGCATCACAGAAACTATGATATTCTATGATCATTTTTATCTCCATTATTTTTGTGTACTCATCTCTGGGTTTAATGTTTTGAGCAATTTTTGTTCCAGATTCAAAAATATCCTAGAAGTAGCAATAGGAAGAGCAGTAGTAGAGAGAGTCTCAAATGAATGCTCTACGTTGTAACGATCGTCTTATTAACAGTTGGATTTAAAATATTCTTTGCAAAGAACATCATCATTTGGTACTTGGTTTCCTGGTCCTATTAGACATATTAGATATATTGGAAGTTTTAGACATATTAGACATATTAGACATATTAGACATATTGGACGTTTTAGACATATTAGACATATTAGACATATTAGAAATATTAGACATATTAGACATATTAGACATATTAGACATATTAGACATATTAGACATATTAGACATATTAGACATATTAGACATATTAGACATATTAGACATATTAGACATATTAGACATATTAGACATATTAGACATATTAGACATATTAGACATATTAGACATATTAGACATATTAGACATATTAGACATATTAGACATATTAGACATATTAGACATATTAGACATATTAGACATATTAGACATATTAGACATATTAGACATATTAGACATATTAGACATATTAGACATATTAGACATATTAGACATATTAGACATATTAGACATATTAGACATATTAGACATATTAGACATATTAGACATATTAGACATATTAGACATATCAAATCAATAGTGTAAATATCAAAATTATACAGGCAAAAGTTGACTCGTTAATGTGATATTTTACAAGATCTTTCAGACCGTAATTTGACAATTGGTGATTGTTGTAGGTAGTCAGCCCAACGATTAGTTATACACACAATTGGTCACGGCGTTGTGGTCACCGGCGAAAATCGAACTCAAAACCTCGGTGTGTTTTAACCAATACCTTAACCATCATTATACGACCGGTGACAACATAACACATATAAAAAGCAAAGCAAAACTGACAAATTTAGTGTCCACTTTTGATTAGCACTTTGGTAACTTCTTATCATATTAACCAAATTTTTTTTTAGAGCAATGCGAATTTTTAAGAAACTCGTGTTTTAAAGGAAATATCGATATATATTCAAATTTGTACCACCCAAGCTTGTCATCATCTAAAACAGTATTTTCCCAAGTATTTTGTTCAGGCGTTTCAGGGGTTTGCTGTAGGTCCAACTGATTTAGGCGAAAATACCAATATTGTTTTGCGACTTGGCTTTGACATTTTATAAAATTTAAATTACAATCAGTATTTTAACAAATTGCAAAGCACATGTTTTATTTTTGTTGGAGGATTTTCAAAGACCAATTAAACCTTAACCGTCTAAACCTTAGCCGGCTTAAGCACTCGCACTCCAGTATATAGTCAATAATAATAGTCCCCACAGTCTTTTACTTGTTCACAGTCTTTTACTTGTTTTTTGCGAAAGGCATATTTATGCCTATAGTTAGACGATTTAAACGAATTTTTTGCATTATTGGAATTGTTGGCACATAATACCATTTTGCAAATAAGTCGGTTGATGGAATTCCTGTATTGAAATTCAAGGGCCCATCTGAAACCGTTTTAAATGCACCAAATACTCTTAAGGTGCTTAATACATGTGCCACTTGTTGCGTGTATATATATGTAAACTTCACCATAAGCTCATATAGGCATATGTGGCTTGTAACATTTGTAAACGGCTGTAATAAAGTCATTAAATTATTATTTACTCACTCCATTGTGTACATCTATGGACTAAATTTTTAATTTAATATAAAATTACATGGTAATTTTCCTCCACATTTCATTTTTAGTTTCCAATAAAAATCAATTAAGTGTAACTGAACAAGTATAATATATGGATGAAAAAATTTTAAAAAAAATCCACACTGTTGTAAAGTAGTTAACTTTTTTCAAATTGCATCACAATAGATCATAATAGATGGCTTAAACTGGTAGTATATTAGAACTTCAAATTAATGAAAGTGTCTTATCATAAATTTGTCGATGATTTGTAACACTCTCGAGAGGCTGTACATCAAAATTTACTTGCTGAAAGGTTTCGGAGCGGACACCTGAAACTGGCCTAAGCTCAGGGTACGGCCGTGGGGATTTTCGAAACGAAGGCATGGGTCTACTTACCGTATCAAGGCGATGTTCATACCTGCCACAGCATTCTCAACCGTGATTGTTTCGTTTATTAGAAATGTAAGGAAAAAATAATTAAAAATTAAACAAAATTTAAAGAAAAAAAAATAAAATAAATTCCCAATAAAACAAAATCGTATAGTACAAATTAAACAAAACTTAACTAAAACCTTAACTAACTTGACTAAGACTTATCTACAAAAATAAAATTAACAAAACTTAATAAATGAAAATTCTTAAATGAAGCAAGTAAAAGTATTACTCTAGTAAATGTAAGTAAATGTATAACTATTTTTCAAATATGCTACGATACACCACCAGATCTAAAATCACTATTTCAACAAGCTGAATAGTCTAAATTATTAAGAGTAGTTTTGTTACTTTCAATCTGAACTTCGGCGAAAAAATCTTAATGTCCAGTGTAGAAGAAAAACCCGACAAGTAAAAATACAAATTAGAACTATTAAACCGAAGGCTTTAAATATTTTAAATATTCAATTATTTCAATATTTTCAGCCTTCACCATATGGATGGTGGGTCTCTAAAGCATTTTGTTGAATAAATTGCTCCTTGTTTATGAAAATAAATAAAATTGTTTAACTGCCTAAAAAAACTTAAAATTTTAACTTTTTACTCTATTTTTATATCCACACTTATTTGATTTGATTTGATTTCACTTAACTCCAAAATTATTTTTTTATATTGTCATGTTTATGTTTAGATGGCAAAACTGGACAGTTATCGTTAATTGAATACTCTAATGACCTTCACTTTTTGCGATACATATTGGACTATTGCAAATCTATTAATGAAGTAAATTGCTAAATTTCTTAAGATCAACACATAGCACATGAAACTGATCTGCAGTTGTGGCCTTTTTTGGGTCAATATAGTTGTATGTATAGTAAAAATATTTATAGTTGGTTTTCTAGTTGCCACATAAACAATAAATAAATTGGATTCATATTCATTTTCCGGTATTGATTTCCATTTGGTATTGATACACCTTTACTATACAAAAACGTTGAAATTTATTAACCAAAAACTTTTATTAAATTAAATCAATATGCGTCAATTATTCATGTCATTTATGAAATGTCGGTTCAATTTCATTTAATCACTTATACCGTGTATGTTGTACATACCTTTATACTCACATAATTATGATCATTTATATGTATATGTATTCAAATTACACTACCGCATTATAAAGATATAAAACGACGATTACATCAAAATCAATAAATATATTAAATTGATTATTCGTTATTTGGCATTTACGAATCATGATTTTCTAATTTCCTAATCATCGATATGAAAATTCAATATGATAATAAAGAAAATATTCCACCTAACCCTCCTCATAAATAGCATTGAAAAAATTTTTCGTTTTGTTTTTCTTTCACGTTTTTAAACTCTCATAAAATTTTTTAATTCATTCATTTAACTTCTTCATCTTCTGTACATAATATGTACACTTCTACTACTTCATCTTGTTCTTCTTCTTACTATTATTATATATTATTTAAATGTCTTAACATTTATGTTGATAGACGATGATGATGCTATGTGACGTTGAAAAACGATACGATATGCCAAAAGATGACAAGCAACTGTAAATAATATAAGACGTACTACAGCGACGACGACGACAACAAAAACAACGTCGACATACAAAAATTATGAATAATGAAAAAAATTTATGTTTATACAGCATATTACATATATAAAGCACACAGAATAAAAAACTACTGTGCTGTGTGGCTTTGAGCTTTTTTTTACTGTGTATCTTTATGCTCGACGTACATAAAGATAGTTAGTTAAATTAACCAACTCTTGTTAACATTTAATACATCATTAACAATTTTTTTTTGTTTTGTTTTGTATAATTTCAGAATATCGATCATCGTCTATACATAAAATGAGCAAGGTAATTAAACCTCACTTGCATCTTTTTAAAGCACAAATATAATAAAATAAAAGCTTAACTATACACAATTAAGTTGAAAACCAAAAGATTTTTGTTTGAATATCTCTTGTAAATTGAGTAACATTTTAAATGCTTTAAGCTAAATACAACATTAAAGTAATAAAAAATTCAACACTCTTACCCTTAAAGCATTAAGAAAATGAAACTTATTTCGTCTTCTTCGTCGTTTTGCATATTTTATTGTTATTGTATGTATGTATGTATGTATGTTTGTTTATCGTATATATATATAATGAGAAGGGATGAATCTGTAAAATTAGAGATAAGTTTTGCTGTATTTTGAAAGACACACAAACAACAACAACAAATGTATATCTTTAATCTTAATTAATTAAAATTTATATTCTTTTGAAATGTGATGACAGTTAATATTTGTTAATTTAATGGTTTTGTTGTACACAAAATATATAACCAAAGTCGAGCTTTTTTTGGTTTTGTTTTTTGGTATGTATTTGTGTACTTTGAGTTTGGTTCATGTGTCCGTAACCTTTAGGGAATTAATTTATTTTGGTGATCTTTTTTTTTTTTATTTTTATATAAAATAGTTAGTTCGTTTGTAATTTTCTATTTTTTTTTCTATGAAAATTAAACAGTTAGACATGCTAGATGGATGGAATAATTACCGAGGGAAATACATATAATTATTTCGAATGGGCTTTCATGGTGATTAATTGGGATGAAACTTTTGCCATTCCGTTTTTAAAAGAATATGGAGTTATGTGGAAGATAATCATGGTAAAAATTGGTCTTCATGCTAAATACTAATTAAAATACTTGTTAATTAAGTTAAAATATTTTGTTGTAACAATTACTTCCTGTCAGTGGCTGGAAAGTTAATTTTCTTAAGAAATTCATATAATCTATTTTATTTAGTTTCAACTTTGTCATTAGCTTTGGCTGATAGTTTCATTCCAATTTTTGCATTACATATGTAAATCCAGTTCTTGTTGTGATGTACCTTTAAAAAAGGGTTAATATAACATTTCGCTGGATGCAACCAAACTATCGCCTAATTGTTTCGAGGCTCCTTGATTTTCTGGAATAATTTGGATTAGTTGTAGACTTAAGATAACTACTAACTTACCAACGAACTTATTTGTCAGTATCCTGGCTTATCACAGGAACCCTGAAATTACCTTCTAGTTAAATTTTCCATCGTATATCAAATCATGATACAAGGTCAATTATCATTTTGCCATTCCAGATGATGGAGTTCGGAAAACACAGAATAACGACAAATCTTAAGTTATGAAAGTCGAGTTCTTCTAGCGTAGCATCAGCCCCTCATTTTATGATGAAAGTTGACAATGGTTGGCATCAGTGTAGAATTACCGAATATTAAATGCGGCAACGATATCAGATCAATATCCTTTTCATCACTTCTTTATCTTTTCTATGTATCTTAAAAGAGGCACAATTTTCATAAAACCCGACTTAGTCCGAGCTTACCACCATAGACTAGACGCTGCGGAAGATAAAGTTACGAAAGAAATGGATCCACGTTTATATCGACGATATACTGGTGGCTAGCAGAAATATTACTAGTAGAATATTACGGGTTAACGATAATGCTATCCAATTGTGAATTTGGTATACCATCCCTTAGTTTCTTCAGTCACGAAATCTCCAAAGAAGGCATAAAACCGTCTGCCGGTCCTCGATTGGTTATCCTCGATTTTCCTGAACCAACGTGCCAAGAAAACACAAGCCAAGCTACATTTCACTTAGATTTGCAGAATCTCATTATTTCCAAACATCCGATGACGAGCTTAAATCTATATTCCTACCAGCAGCAAGCTTCAATAGTATAAAGCGAAAACTTGAACAAACACACGATCAAAATTCGTCTTTATTTATTGTGAAACTTCGCTAGGAAACAACCGACCGTATAAACCTCACGGCTTACGTCAATCTAGGTAGAGTAGCCATCTAAACATATTGATCTTATTTTGGAGAATCGATCCCTCTCGACCGAATCTGATCGCCGGCTTTGACCATACAATGTTGCAGACTCAACATTTTGACTAATATTCCAGGTTCCAATTTGAGTGATGCATTCAAACGGAGAAGTATAAATGTGTCAAACGAGTTATCGGTTCAAACCATCGGACATAGCTCGGGGGCGTTTCCGTACTGATTTTCTTTCATCTCCATATGATTTTAGAAGGCTTTTCTATATCGTCTGTACAACTTATTTTGCCAAACCATTTGCTTGAGATACGTTAGTCGGACTCTTTAACGGTGGTATACCATTACATTCGAAAAATTTAGTGCACTCCAATGAACTAAATGGTGGGTCTTTATATGTTACTATAGAATTGCCGTACAACAAAACATCAAAAATATATGCTGAAGATTAATGATTGTATCAGCAGCAGTTCTTCCTCCAAAATGAAAAATAAAATGGTCACTTTCAGTCTTTGAAATTAACTGTTTACTTTTTGATACTTTTACTTCAAACTTTTTAACAACCTTGTTCTTCTTCCATATTTGGCCACCAGCATACATTTCTTGCTAGAATTTTAATTCTTATATAACTTCCGGATCTTTATGTAGTATAATTGGTTTTGTAACGATATTAGTATAACGACACGTCTTCCAAAAATGGTCAACGTCTTCTAAAAATCCATTGACTGATTGGATAAACACATTTCCGCTAAGTATCAGATATCACAAGATCTTGTCTCTTCTGAAACTTAATTAATATTGGTATCCAGATAATTTAAGTACCCATCGTTGAAGTCTGTTAGCAGTAGTAATCGGAATGCCTTTTTTCTATCAAACTGCGACAATAAAGGCAGATGATCTGTAACTAGGATAAAAGAGTGCCCAAATAAAAACTTATGGAATATCTTCACCCCGCAAATTATTGCAGACATCATTCAACGTCGTAAATTTTTGGTAAAAATTTCCCAGCCACAAAAAAGCTTTAATCTGCATAAATTTTGAGGTACTGGAGCATTTTTAACAGCCGCAATATTACTCGAATATTGCAATATTACTTGAATAATAAAACTGAGGTTATATCGTCAGCAAAATTTTAAATTTGGGCTTACTTCATCCCGTATTTTGGGCCTCCGCTCATAGTGTTGACAGTCCTAAAAAACCATAATTCCATAATAGTTGACAGTCCTAAAAAACCGAGTGGACAGAAGTAATAATTTTATTTTAGCTGGATTCATAAACTGTAGTTATTTGCACAGTTTAGAATTTTATACTAAAGCTCCGCCAAATTAATAATGGTATCCAGATAATTTAAGTACCCATCGTTGAAGTCTGTTAGCAGTAGTAATCGGAATGCCTTTTTTCTATCAAACTGCGACAATAAAGGCAGATGATCTGTAACTAGGATAAAAGAGTGCCCAAATAAAAACTTATGGAATATCTTCACCCCGCAAATTATTGCAGACATCATTCAACGTCGTAAATTTTTGGTAAAAATTTCCCAGCCACAAAAAAGCTTTAATCTGCATAAATTTTGAGGTACTGGAGCATTTTAACAGCCGCAATATTACTCGAATATTGCAATATTACTTGAATAATAAAAGTGAGGTTATATCGTCAGCAAAATTTTAAATTTGGGCTTACTTCATCCCGTATTTTGGGCCTCCGCTCATAGTGTTGACAGTCCTAAAAAACCATAATTCCATAATAGTTGACAGTCCTAAAAAACCGAGTGGACAGAAGTAATAATTTTATTTTAGCTGGATTCATAAACTGTAGTTATTTGCACAGTTTAGAATTTTATACTAAAGCTCCGCCAAATTTTATGTCAGTTTTGAACTTCATGCCAGCAGAAGAACTTTGCTAGTGTGAAGATGTTAGTGTTAAACCATCAATTTTACACATTTCAAGTACTTCTTCAAAACTTTAATTGTAATGCCCAAATTGATCTGGTGTGTGGGTGATTGCATTATCATAGTGCAGAATAATTTTTTTGTTTTTTATTGGTTCTCAATAAAAATTGCCACTCATCGTGAACGTAACCATCTTTATTTATATTTTTTTTTTGCAATTTGGGAGCCCATAGAATCGAATTTAATTGCCTATTTTTGGGCTGATTCGATTTTCAACTCAGATTTTGATGCACCATGGTGATATTTTACAAAAAGCTATTTGCCTCAAAGCAAAGATTCTACTGTTGAAATCGTTACAAATCATTTTAACAAAATTGTCACGAGGCTCTTCCATTTTTTTTAATGGACTAACTGAATCACCCGGTGTTGCTCGGGAAAATAATCGTCAGGTATTTTGCAGACAATCTTCTAATGTTAGTCATATGTGAAAGCATTTCATCGGGTGGCAAACTCAGTTTATTTTTTTGACAAAATTGAATCGTTGCCTACAAACAAAAGTTCGGAAGCTGCAGTGGTAGCAGGGATCCTTCAAGATGGCAAAGTTTGCTCTTCCACTTTTAATGTTGGTGAGTAATTCTCGCGCATGGTAATTGTTGCACCGAAAAGTTATGCACCGAACAGTGGTTGAGCTTTCGTAGTTGGAGTGTTGGTTGGAGTGATGTTCTAGAAGAATAAGAAATATGCCAATAATGTTATTATCTAAACTTTAAAGTTTTGACCCTTTCCACCAGAGTAGAAACTTTTACTCCTTTGGAGTTAAACCCCTGATCGGGTAAACTATACTAGATTAGCATTTGATAAATTAGTGCATTTAAGACCTCCTAACGTGTTAAGCTATCTGGCTAGGAGTAAGGCACCTACAAGCCCTAACCAGGGTAACGATAAATTAACAAGGTTGATTGCTGAGTTGTATCGTTTGTGATGGCTTACCATTCATCGGGAGGTTTGGTTGATAGACTGGCATCTCATCCTAACTCTTGCAGCTAGAACGCTTGAAAGAAAGCTCATGATTTTAATTAAATATAAGGAATTTTACGTCATAGGCATCGCCTATCTTATTAATAAATTCGATCAATGTTGGCCATGTTGGGAAATCCACATTTATTGTTTCCTTAGCCCCTTCGCATTTGGTTTCTTCATCTAGCTTTTGTTTAAATAAATAAACCAACCATGGATCCCGTGATTCTGCCTCAGTTCCGATGGCTTTTAATACATGGGTAACCAATTCTGCTGTTTGTATTATATAATGCTTAGAAGTATTAGCAAACCCAGGCTTCATCTTTCGGGGACATCTTTAAATATTAAATTCTCTATACCATTAAACGGAGCAATGTTAATTTTTGGTAGTTTAACTTCCACGTTTGCCGCTTTCGATTGTTCTCCCACTTTATTGTTTCTCAAACTGATTGACAATTTCCAGCTGCCAAATTGGTACTTTGTACTAGCTTATTTAATTATAAAGATATTTATAAAAATAATACAAAAAGTACAAGACCAGGAAGCATGATTGGGACACTTTTGAATAATATCCTGAACTATATAATTTTCCCAAGTATGCAAAATCAGATTTCAGAGGGTTCAGAAATTAAATTTAAGTTATTTACACACACATACACACATTCCATATTGAAAAATAATAAGCTATAGTTGCTATCACAACTCTTTATTTTCACACAGTAAAGAAAAACTCCATACAATTAATTATTTCCCCTACTATTTACGCAACCCAAGCTAAACATTTTGTTTTTGTAACCTAATAAATTTTCAATTATCTAAAATCTTAAATCTTGATTTTCCTGCTTTGTTTCCGTTATTCGGTACAAAAAAAACCGTAACCAAAGCATTTCCATGTTTATTTTGGTTTGCTTTCTTTATTATTATACACAAATAATTTTCTTCGTCATTTTTTCTCATTTACGGACATAGACCGCAAACCCACAAAGATACACAAGAAAAACGTAGGAAAAACTTTTTACATGTTTTTCATTTGTTTTCTGTATTTTGTGTTGTGTTCCTTTAACAAAGTAGAAAACTTATTCCGAATGAATTATGTTTTTTAATAAATGAAAAAGAATTTTTGCTGTTGTATATTTAATATATAATAATTTTTATCATCCGCGGAAGGAGATTCACAAAACAAAAACCATTATATAGACACACAAACAAACAACAAACAACAGAGTACACAAAACAAACTTAACCATTTAACCAACCATTTCTTTTATGAATTTTTCACCATTCCGTAAATTTATTTATCTGATGATGCTACTGTAATGCTGTTGTTTTTGGTGTTGTTCTTGTGTTGCCAATGTAGACCGCGAAATTATAAATTTTTCATATTTTTATTTTTTATTTTTTATGGGTTTTTATTAGACTTTCGTGAAAAATAAAAAATAATTAAATGAAGTTATCTTCATTTTAAAAAGAAAATAATTTTTGGTTTTGTTTTAAAATTAAAATTTGTGGTGTAGTTTTCTATTTCCACCCACATTATTTTCGCCGAATAAATTTGTATAGGGATGGCTTTTATTATAGTGCAGGTCTTTTATATATACTAGCTACATACCGAGAGCCAAAGACAAATTATTATTTTGCCTTTGCCAGCAGTGAAAATGTAAAAAAAAGGAAAATAAAATGACAAGAGATTTTTTTTTTTATTTTTTATTTCCCGGCTATGTATCAAAATTTTTTGGGATACACAATTTTGTCAGGTCATAAACATCCTTTTATTTTTGGCATCCTTATCTGTCTTTGGTCGTATTATTTAAAGGTATTTTAATTGAAATAACCGCACAAAACGTTTGTGCTGTTTTTTTTTAATTTTATCCAATTTGTTGTGATTTCGGTAGACGGGACGATATGAAATGTGATTTTATATATGGTTATATTATATACGTTACGGAAAATGTCAAATATGAGGAAATGGATTTTGGTTGATGTGACATTGACGGCAAAAGGAATTTTGGGCCAGAAATTTTATAGTTCTATTTAGGTTGAGCGGAATTGTTTATAGAACGGTTGGACCAAAATTATAGTATACAATTATAAGTACAGTTTAGGGTTCTCGCTCTTCTACATGTTTTTTTAACTAATTTGCACAGTTGGTGTTCCGCCCACTTCTCTTCATCTGGTGTGAAAACTTTATCGTCCAAATCTGATAGCTTCCTGGGTTTACACATGGTACGGAATCTTCTCATGTAAACTAAGATTCGTTTCATTTTGGTGAGTGATGATTTCGGTCGTCAATTATGGAAACCAAATCTTTATCAATCGTGACCTTGCGCACGGTTATAGCGCCACTATTTAGAGACCTTGCATCATGGTGACGTTCTTATAGTCCGGTATTCTTATGTTGTTTGAGCCAGTGGGGTTCATCCCACCAGAGAAGATGCGCGAGCATATCGGTTGGATGACATCCTCGAGAGGCAAAGTTGGCATGGCCGTTACATGAGGATATATGATTCCGTTTTATTGTTGGTAGTAGATCGATTATTTGTGTAGTCCGATTCGATATGAATAGTTTCCCCTTGAAGGGATGGTTATAGTGCAGGACTATAATAACTTCATGGATTCAATGAGAGATTCGAGGTTAAGGAACAGAAATTGGCTTGGTCGACGCCACTCTTGTTTTGGCCACAGTTAACCGAACGTGTACATTTGCAAATTAGTCAACTAATCTACAATAGAGTGCTGCAGCATATGCAGTGCTACTTGGATCTGCAAACACATAAAATCCACTCATTGGCAGATAAAATCCTTCGTATACATCTAGGTGTCTATAGTTGCTTGTGCAACTATATAGACTCAGTTCGTTCCTTTAAAAATGCATTAACCATAACTCCCGAAATTGATTTTATTGGAATGATGGCCGAAGTTAACCACCTAAGCAGATCGTATAAACGCGAAGCTTCGGATAGAAGACTTCGCTTTGTGTAGGCGGTTGGTTCTGGTAGCTCGATCACAACGAACTTGAAAATATCCTTTTGTGTATGCCAGTGAAGACTCAAAATTTTGTGTTCAGTTGGTCCATCCAATCTTACCACTGTCATGTCTCGGTAAACGCTTGATAATGAAGAAAGTAATTCATTTAAGTTTGAAGCGAATTTGTATAGTAGAAACCTTGCTTCTTCAAAAATCATTGTTATCTTATGTGCCAATGCAGTTTCTGTTATTAGTGGATTTAAATCAAATTTATTCATCGGATTTACAGTTATTTGTACATTATCAATTGAAATATCCATTTCGTTTGTATTATGATAACACTAATTGGCGCATATCCTCCATTTGATTTCACACTTGAGTTATCAAAAAACACTCCGGCTAATAGATCATCAAAATGACAGAAAAATTCATTATCCTTATAACAATTCCTGAAAGTATGTTATCAGGAATAATCAGGAACATCGCAGGCAAGTATTCCGATTGTAGAGCATTTGTATTACAGGATTTAAATTTTGTGTTAATAAAAGATTTATTAACACAAAATTTAAATCCTGTAATACAAATGCTTATTTGCTCAGGCAATCCTTCTTTATATGAGTTTAGTGCTGTTTCAGCCCAAACAGCCTTTCCAGAGCCTACAACTTCACGTTTTGTGCGTGAACTATCCAACATAGAAAATAATTTGTCTAATCTATTCGTAATTGTCTGATTTTTCTTGTTTTATGGTTCAAAGTTCAATGTTTTATGGCATTAAGAATGGAATATAACATCGTTCATATGATCGTTCACATATTTGCGGAATAAACCTGCAATTCATGGGAATACCAAAGGTCATCCAAGGAGTATATTATGAAACTTTCGGTACGAGCTTTTTCAACAATATCGATCAATTCGACAGAGTCGAAAATATAGCTATTATAAATTATTCATCAATGTCAAAAATAGCTGTCATGGGACAAAAATGAAACTACACTAGCGCCACCATTATACAACATTTATAGAAATTTCGTACTTTCTTTCGGTTTTTAGACCTATTTGCTCTGTTATTGCACTACAAAGTCGTTAACTCTATTGTTGGTGGCTCTTAATGTTCTGCATCATGTATACCTCCTGTGTTGCCATTTGAAGTGGATACAGTGTGAAACATTAGATGTGCCAGGGTAGTTTTGCTCATTTGACTAAATTTCTACTTTGCAACCAAAATGGTTCTCATTAATACCCCAAGTTCTATCCGAAAATCAAGCAACTTGATGACTCGCTTTTCTAAATTGGTTAGCCGTTTGATTGTGCATGGGCTGCCACCCATTCCACTAAATGAGTTTTGGTGTGATTAGTTGAACTAATTAATTATGCTTTAGTTGATATTTAAATTCGCCACAATGGCTGCAGCTATTTTAGATTTCAAAAGATTAGCGTACTCATTTCTAGTTTTAAAATGCAATTTTCCAAAACTTTAAATAATGCTTTGGTGTGATATTAAAGCTTTTATAACGTGATAACGTTTTATAACTCAGCATGGTCAGAAAATTGGATAAAATTTGCTATTTTTGCACAGAGATTACTCGTTTAATAAAAATAAAAGGCTGTTAATTTAATTAAAACTAAAATAATTAATCTCCACATACATTATAAGTAATAAAAAAAACATAATTTGTTCAGCAACAATTCGCCTGAATGTCTTTCTAATAGTAATATTACATACAAATATTTCGTTTCCAAAATAATTTTGGATTGTATTATAAATTTGCATACTTTGAGGCGAAGTACATAAAAATATATGACAGTTTATCTTTTCTGTTACTGCGGTTTGGTTTAATTGGGATATTAATTACCATTAATTTTATAATCTCGTCACAAGAAGTGAATCAAAATAATTTTTTAAAAGGTTGTAAAATTATGTTAAATATTCAACGCATGTTGAACAAGGAACAAGCGGTGTAAATGATGAGATACTATATTTAGGGATAAACGACCCACTATATGCTCAATTGTAGTTGACTTCAAAAAAGTGCACTTTTTTCACCTAAGAATGTAACCTGACTGAAAGTTTGTGTGAATATAATGGTTTGTTTTCTGTTGGTAATGATTTTCTGCAAATTACACCTATGACCATTCTTTTCTGGGCTCTGAAAATCAAATGATTAGAACCTTGTAGTTGGGAAAAATAGTTTCTGCCTTTATGATACTGAAACTTTGATGTAAGACTTACGTCTTAAGAAACATTGATATTTCACATTGATTTTTCTAACTTTATTGAGTAGACAACATCGCTACGTCACAAACCAATAATCCATCATGTAAAATTTCTTGCAGTTGCTTAATTCTTAGACAGTGATTATTGAAATCTCTCGATAGGAATCGACAAGTATACTTCGTACATAATATAAATACACATAGTACTACCATGTTATGTTAGCCCATTGACGTGCTAGATGTCGCTACTGGTATCGTTTTAAAATAATCAAAATATTTTTATTTGTATATTCGCCTAAATGTCAGTTATTTATTCAAAATTTTGACGAGCGCCTAAATGTCATATATTTATTCTTTATGTTGACGATATTCTATCGACTCGATATCTGGAACATCAAAGGGTAAACTATTTTTTTTTATCATGGTAGTACAATATATATTTATATTAGGCTTTGTATGATGGAACTTATTTTTGTTTGTGAATCGTTGAGAAAAAGTCCCAATTATTTATTAATTTATTTATATAGTTTTACTAACTTTATAGTTTTATGTATAATGAAATGCAAAAACCAACCCACATAATCATTGATTGTGTTTAAACTTTCGTCACATTAATTAACCATTTCAATGATTTAAATTGACATGTAATTGTACAGCATCAACAATACAAATACTGAAAATATAATTCTTAAAAGATTTCTAGTTTCCACATAATTTTAGCAAATGTTACTTGACGTTGTACTGTCCTAATCTCCTTCACTCGACCCTCCCAATTCTAAATTACATAAATTACTTAATTACGAATAATTCTAAAATGAAAATATTTCTTTATCATTTCAGGTAGGATTTAAAAAAATTTACATAATAAACTGTAAGTAATATAATAAAATGAATATTGAAATAATTGAAACAAATCACAATTTCATTCGCAAAACGTGCTCTATAAAAACTTAATCTACAACAATTTGGAGCTCACGTTTCTTTATTGAACATCACAGCATGAGACCGAATTGCAATTCAATTCAATAAACGAAGAAAAACAATAATTCACTTGTTCATAAAAAAAAGCTACCTCAAACCCCACTTAAAATATTAATCTCTTTCTAATTTAAAATTTATTTTCAAATAAAATATAAAGAAAAACAAAAAAAAAACTTTTCCTCTTCTTCTGCATGTAGTATATATACATTATGCTATACATGTATATACAAAGGTAGAAAAACTAAAGACAAACATCACCTTTAATCTTTTCCAATATACTTACAAGAACAACAACAAAATATAATAAAAATTCATTGAAATTTTTCCATTTGGAAAATAACAAAACACAGTAAAATAATACACAAATAAATAAAGTAGCAAAGTATCATCCCTTAAAAATAAAAACTAAAAGCTTTATTAAATGAATGAAAAACAAGAAAACTTTTAATTTTCCTTAATTTTTATTTTAATTTATTTCATTTCAAATTTTATTCCTAAAATCAACCCTCTTTACCTTGCTCAATTTGCTATACATACATATGCCGTACATACCGTACATATACAGCATAAATTTGTAACCCATCACATCGACAAACAAAAAACTAGTCCTCCCAAAAGTACAAAAAAAAAAATTTGACACAAAAAAGCTTACAGTTTACGTTTCGACATAAAATGTATAGACTTGGCTATGTGCTGTGCGAATATACAATTTCATTTTTATTGATGTGAACATTAATTTTCCGGAAATTGTATTAAATTAATTTCAATTAAAAATACAAAAAAAAAAAAATTAAGGAAATTTTCTAAACAACCAAAACAAAATACAAATTCAAAGTTGAAAAACTTTTTTTTTTGTTTTGTTTTTGTACTGTGTTGTATATTTACTTGTTGATGTTTTTATGGTTTTGTTGTTGTTTAGGTTCTTATATACATATTATGTACAAATATATATGTTTGTACGTATATATTTATACACAAACACACATAATTGTACGCTATTCATATTAATTAGGGTTTCGTTTTATTGTTCTCTCTCTTAAATTGTTGTTGTTATTGTATTCGTATTTCTGAGTACTCAAGGGTTATTTATTAGTGTTTAGGAAAATTTATATTCGTAAAAAAAATAAATGATGAATGTGGTGGAAAGGTAAGGTCGATTTTCACAAAAACAAAAAAAAAATATTAAATATTGTATTGAGTGTAAATTAAATGAATTTTTAATGAAATCAATTATGAGTGTTAATTGTTTATGCTAACAACATCAACATTTTATTTTATTTTTTATTTTTTTTTGTTTATGAAAATACATGAATAATTTAACTCTTAATTCGGGATGGTTGTGGTTATGGGATGTTGATTAGAAATGTATACCTGATGTGGTTACGAGGTACTAAGGTAACGAAAAAGGTTAATCCCATTTTAATTAAGTTATGTGTATTAAACATAATTGTATTACAACATATATATATTGTTTAGAGAGGTTTTTGAATAATTTATGATTTATATGCTTTTAATCAATTTAATTATTTAAAATTTTAATAATAAACAATTAGTATTAATTATAAAGTTTAAAAAAATAATTAAATGAACAAGACATAAATTTTAGTTTTGACGCCATTTAAAACAATAAATTAAATTTACTAGTTTAGTTGCCAGACCAGTTGCCCTTTACTGTTCGCGACCTTTGCAAAACTTTATCAGCAATAGGTCGGAATTATACCGGGTAGCTATATTTGAGGTGAGTTCCTCAAAAAAAATTTTGCTTTCTCTGTTTGGATGTTGGACATATGGTTTCAGTGATAGTCTTCAAGCGATTTGGTTCACATTAAATTCCGAGGAAGTATAATTGCTTTGGAGGTTCGAGTTGAGCATCTCAAATAGTTTTTGGACTGAAACTTTATCTGTGTATAAGCGATATTATCTTGTCTGTTAGTTGTCTAATCTCAAAAATCTGCTTAGTTTCAAGAAATTATATTTTACATTTTTTTGCTTTATCTCCAATTTAGGAGCATAGGTCGTCAAAGAACTGAACCATCTTTCTCTATTATGGCTGTTGCTTCCTACTTTTTCACTTCTGCTATCACAGTGATTTTGCACATTTTATTGTTGGGCTTCCAACTTTATTTTTCTGTTACGGCTTCTAGTCCAATGACATCTACTTATATCACTAGCTTGTTTCCTTCGCTTATGATAAAACCATCGCTCTAACTGTGTTTCTAAAGAGTTCGGCCGGAAGCACTTTAATATCGCTGAAGACCCTTATTTACGAAAATTCTGTATAGTTTTTTTTGTATGTTTTCATATCTCACACACATAAAGTAGTTCTGATTTTACACGCACGAGATAAAAATTCGCATCCTACTTGTGCCAGTATACTGGCACAAGTAGGATGCGAATTTTTAACTAGACCTTCCCTACAAAAATGTTGCATGTTCATTATTTAAATGGTGAACTCCAGCATTTATCAAAACTAATATATGTATATATATATATATATATATATATATATATATATATATATATATATATATATATATATTTATATATATATATATATATATATATATATATATATATATATATTTATATTTATATATATATATATATATATATATATATATATATATATATATATATATATATATATATTTATATATATATATATATATATATATATATATATATATATATATATATATATATATATATATATATATGCATTAAATTCCTACTCGGTTAATATTTGCCATCGTAGCGCTGATTTTTTTGGATTATTTTTATCAAATTCCTCTTATGTTGCCTAAGCCATCCTATTTGTCTTTCTTATGATGATGTTCAAGACCACGTTTGTAAATACATATCTATCATGTTGCTCAAGGTTTGACCCTTGTAATGATCTCTTCATCTTTAGAATCATTTTCCTCGTCCACCTAAATCCTGAACTGTCTTCACGAATAACATTTACGCCACAATATTATTTATTTGTGTTTAGTAGTGCAGGTTGCCATTCATCTCCAGTCTAAGATATTTCAGTATACGTCTAAGATATCTACTTGCTGGTCCTGGTACGACAAACTAAGTTTATTTCGATAATAAAATGTTATATAGGGTTACCCAATAAGAAATTTTATTTTGAATAGCCTGCTATTTGGGCAGCTGTCAATTTTGAAGCTGTCATCTTTTGACATGTGACAAGTAAAATCTACGACATTACTAAATATAGTACGATACACGCTTCAACAACGCATTGAAATTGTTAAAATTCAATACAAAAATGGTGAAAATTTTGCAGTCCCAGTTCGCAAAACTAAAGCACTTTCTGGTCGTAGTGAAGCACCTTCTCGGCTGCCAGTACAAATTTGAGCTGTTGGTACAAGTTAGTGATGTAAAGAATCGAAACCGTGTACATCACTCAAGAAAAACTGATAATATTGCTGCTGTAGCCCACAGTGTATTTTGCACAAAGATTTAGGTCTTAAGGCTTTTAAAGTTCAGTTAACACAAGTCGATCACCATAAACGTAGTATCTTCGCTGATTGGGTCCTTCAAATGCATCAAAATGATCCGAAGTTTCATCGAAAAATCATCTTCAGTGATAAGGACCATTTTTGCCTTAGAGGCTAAGTTATTAAGCAGAATTATCGCATTTGGGGCTCGGAAAACGAGACATAAACATTCATTGTTTTCTCTTAAAAAAAACTCGTTTTTTAATATCAAATGAAACATCTTATTGGAAAACCCTGTTTAATAATAAAATAACATATGGTAAAGTTTAGGATAAATCTATGACATTTAGGCGATTATAAATATACAAATATTTTAATTATTTTAAAACAATACCAGTAGCGACATCTAACATGTAAATGGCCAAACATACCATGGTAGTACTATGTGTATTTTTACTATGCAGAGTTTATATTGCCAATTATTTCTGAAGAAATATTTAGAAAAAAATTGTTAAATTTTTTTACATATTGAATGAGAATATGAAGTAATGATATCGGAATGGTGCTTGTAAATTTCGATTATTTCATCTATTGTCTTATTTCTATCCAGAACGTCATCAATTATTTTACAAGTTTTATCAGGGCTTGACTTTTTTTTAAAATGTATATAGCATTTAGAATAAATGCATATTCGTAATATCTAACAAAAAAACACACTAGCACTACTGTAAAAGGTAAAGGGAGGATTACGAGGAAAGAGTATGAAATAAGGAGGAATAAAAGGAATAAAGATTTTCAGTCTTCTAGTTGTTTACTTTTGAAATTAAGTTTAAATTTCTGTAAATTGTATACCAAGGAGAACATCTGGTCGTTTAGTTTATTCCACATCCGCGTAGTCGTAACAAAAAGTAAGTTTTTAATTTTATTGGTCCCCGCAAATATGATTTTCAGATTATATCGGTACACATGGCGTTTTAAATTACTCGCGAGACTTGACAAAACAGGCATAAATCCATAAAGTTCCGATGAAGAATGACCATGAAAGTACTTGTAAAACACGCATAAAGCTCTTCATTACGCCTATGGGAAAAAGAATCAAGATTAGATAATATTTTACATCTTCAATCATTCGAGATGCTCTGTTTGGGCCCGATCAAATGCAGTCAAATTAGTTTTCGTTGCTTCAGCCCAAATATGAGAACTATACTCCAACCTGGGTCTTAAGTAGATCTTAAATTATATTGTATGTGTTTCAGATGGATTAAAGTATTATCTACATCGTCGTAAAAATCCAAGGCTTAATTCGTTTAAGAATAAAATTGATATCTCGCGTAAGACTATTCTTCATAGCCATTATTACTGCGAGAACATGATTTCACGATGAAGAAGAAGGTAAACAGTAAGAGGTGGAAAGTGAGCTGTCATCAGCGTAGGAGTTTATTGGATTGAGAGTTGCTGATAGAAGATCATTGATGAAAATTAGAAAAAGGGTCGATGAAACGTGGGATCCCTTAAGAACACTTGAGTTTAAAAAATATGAAACGGAAGTCACGCCATCCATCACCACTTGGGTTTTGCGACTGAGAAGAAAATTCTTCAATAACTTTGCACTGCACAATTGCACCACAAATCTTTGTGTCACACGCGATCAAATGCTTTCCAGATATCGAGTGCAATGATTTGCAATTCACCAGATGTATGAATGCTTCTATTCTATTGTTCAGTGACAACATCAATTAAGCCACCTGCTGAACGTCCTCTGCGAAATCTATACTGACAATCGGGAATTAGACAGTTATCCTCCAAATATTTCATCAGTTGGAAGTTGATTATGGTCTTAGGTACTCTGGAAAGCACCAAAATGATAGCGATTGGGCGATAATTTGAAGGGTCCGATTTACTGCCTTTTTTGGCACAGGATGTATGCTAGCAGTTTTCCAAATGGAAGGGAAAATGCCAGAAGATCGGTGGAACAAACATGATTGTGGCTTTGACAGGGATTGACAACAATATTTGAGAACAATTGGGGGAATACCATTCGGGCCAGCTGACTTGTTTGTGTTTATGTTTGCAAGGATTTTAATGACAACTCTATGTCTATCTAGATCTGGATCTAATGCGGCGCATCGGTGAGCTGGCTAGAGATATAATCGGAAGTGTTACGTTAGGATCAACCCTGCAACCCTTTTCGAACGATTTTTTGGAAATTCTTTTTAGCTAGCGACATCGTTTGCGTTGCCAGGTTTCTATAAATTTTCATTTGACGGATTCTTATTAAATTTGCGGTGAGAGGCTTCTTTATTGGCGGTTATTGTTCTGCAGTCGTGATTATTCCAAGGATTGCCCGATTTTTATGGCTCAGAGAGATTGGAAGGAAAGAACTGTTCTATTCTCATGATAATGACAAACGAAACCAGAATGGTAGCACTATCAGTACTACCGAAACCAAAAAAAGAATGTCATTTTAACTCTTGAAAGAACTTGTTCATTCCTCCCCAGTCTGCATTTTTACTGTATCACATTCGACGTTTAGGAGGAACATTCACTTGGCATGACAATGAGACATTGGAAATACCGCTGTTATAAGCCGATGGTCAGAGTTTTATAAAGGAGATTTTAAAGGCTGATCTACAAGCTCTGTTTGTTGAATTAAAGCTACAAACATTTCAGCCGCCTCATCAGCCGGTATAATGAACTTAGAATAAGGAAGCCACTTGTCATTATGGACACTGGAATCACCTGCCACAGAAATTATAGCATTTGGTAATTTTTGAAGGATGCGCTCAATGGAGCCTGACAGAGTATTCAATCCAAAATGAGCGCCGCTGTTTGCGATATTTCGGCTTCGAAAAAGTTCACATAGGAAAATGGTGTGTTTCGATACATGGATTTCAACCCAAATGAAGTTGAACTCATTCTTTTTTCTTTTCCCTAAAAAACTAGGAATGGAAAAACGTATATTATTGCAGATATACATGGCTAACCCTCTATGGTGAATAAGCCGATGAATTAAGAGGTAACCCTTAATACCGATGGTCAAAGAATCACCGGAGACCATAATTTTGATCTCGGTGAGACGTAGAACCGCTGGTTTTGTGGAAGCTGTATGGTGTTCCACGGCTGCAAAGTTTGTCCGCTAGCAGCGAATATTACAGAAATGATGAGAGAACACTCTCTCCATGACTAGAACACTCTCCCATGAGGAATATAAAAACTCAAACTTAAAGAAAGCAAGAACAGCGTTGGGTCATCACACAATGATGTCTCCACAATAGCACCTTTGAGTCGCAGTGTTTAACTTTTCTACTGATTTTTTCATAATACACTGCAAACCAATTTTCAAATTGAAAATAAGTGGAAAGCTTATTATAGCCTATCCTGGGAATGGTTATTTTAATTTTGCGATTTTAACATGCTTACAAGAAGACTTGGTCTAATCATATTAACTATTTAAGATATTAAATTGTATGCTGCGGTGCTTACGGTCGATTCCAAAAACTCTTGTGGTCACAAATCACGTGAACAAACAGTTTAAGATACTACCTACTATAATTGTTATTGTTATGAAACTAGAAAATATCAGAATATGCTGCCGACACCAAAGCCCTCTTGAAGTAAAGTTTAACTTTAAATTTTTTATAGTTTGGCATCAGCTGACTTAATTTCATTTTAATTGAAATTATTAATTTTGTCACTAAAAAGAACATTTGTCAATAACCACTTCACTCTGTATAAATTTTAATTATCTTTTGAAAATTTATGTGTCAACCAAAAACTCCCAAATGACAATTATCTAAGACATTCGGTTTCGTCGCGGTAAAAAAAATTTAAACTTTAACAATTATAATAATTTCAAATTAATCAAATTTCGTAATAAAATTTATTTTATTCAACACTAATTAGTCAACAAAAAAATAAAAATAAACTTTGTCGCGCCCCCGAGCCGATCTAAATGACTGTATAAAGAAAGTATACAGTATACGATAAAGGCGCAAAATTCTTTTTTATTTGACATTTTATTTAATGTCTTTTTGTATTAAAGCTAAAATGTATACCTACCAACAACAAAAAAAAAAACCTAAAATTTCCGGTCCATTTTTTTTTATTAGATTTTATTTTGTATCCTCCTATCCTTTTTACAACTTTTTTTTTTACGAATACAACTTCCTTGTCTCAATTTAATCACATTAAGACTATTATTAGAAAATAGGGATAATTTGTTATCCCTTTTTGTTGTTTTTGTAACAGTATGGTAAGATGAGGGATTTAAACATTTTTATTTTATTAAAAAAAATCGGTTTTTGGTTCTTAAACAATTTTAAACTAACTTAAAACATTAAAAAAGCTCCTTCACTCGGTATGATATGGTATACAGTATGTATGTGTTAGTGTTATAAAACGGTATAATGAACATGATTATGATTAGGAAAAATAAAATAACAAATTTTCCAATCTTATGATTATTGAATAACAAATAAGTTTTTTTTTGTGTGCTGAAACGACACAGCATATAGTAGACGAGACAAATTTTATGAGAATATACCTTTTCATATTAAAAAAAAAATACCTGAAACGTTTTAAAGTTTTTCCAAACTTTTCATTATTATTTTAGTCGTTGTTGGTGGTTTTGGGTTGAATAAAAAACAACAAAAATAAAAACAACACAAATTGTATTTAATTTTGTGAAATACTTTGCGACGAGGTATATATACGAAATGATATGGTGTACAACGATACAGTGATGATGAAAATGTGTAAATTAAACTTTGTGGTAAGGGGTTGTAGATTACGAACACGAGTAACGCTTTACTTCGTACAGATGTATACAAAAACATTTTTTTTTGTCATTTTTCTGGTCACAAATGAGAATGATTTGTATTTTTTATTAGTATTTTCTGTGTGGAAGAAAACACACACCGAGTTTTATTGTTGTTTGTCTGGAAAATAAAATTTAATGAATGAGATGAAACCGAAAAAAAAAAACAAAAAAAAAATATCACAACTTAGGGTTGAATGGATTCGAAAAGATTAAAATCACGGCTTGTGGCAAAAACAATTATGTAGTATTTTGTACATATATAAACTGCTGTGAGCGCAGAAAAGGGATGAACATTTAGTTGATTTATACTATTGAGCTTTTCGACTTTGTTTAATTATTTTTCAAATGTCTCGACCATATCAATCAATATTGTCGTTGCACAAAATCGTGTTGGTGCGTCTTAATTATTTTATTATTTGAAAATCATATCCAAAAGCAATAACAAACTGTGTATTTGTATTCGATATAGTTAGATAATTGCGCAATAATAAAACTTTTAAATTAGTTTCTTAAATACAGTTTTATTTAACCATAATTGCATCATTAAAGCTTTTAGCTTTTTAAGTTTTCCGATGTACGAACCAAATGAATCCAATTAGTTTTTTGTTTTGTTTTTAGTTTTTGTTTCTACTTGAAACTTAATCAAAAGTTGGAAACGATCATTGAAATCAATTATTAATTAGTTTATAACTTTTGATGTGCTTGGATATAAAATGGGAAGGGTAAAGTTTTACTATTTTTCAAATTTGTTGTATTTTTAGTAGTATATGAAGTGTTTTATTTGTGTTTTTGACAAAAATGTGTTTGAAATCAATAAACGTTGGAATATGGTATTACGAATACATCAATTTTACCTATACAAATAATAATAGGAAGTTAGCAATAAATTACAAGTACACTTCATCAGTAATGACAAGGGTCACATATATTGTTATGTGCCAAGGGAACAAAACTGAAATATCGTGCTGTGATCGTGGTAGATTAGCACTAGAATTCATTAGATCATACATTATATTCTGACAATTACTGTTTTACCTATCAATTATTCAATTTAAAGGCCTAAAAATGACCAATAAATGCCGCAGAAACAATTACAGTGAATCGATTTAAGAATTTTCAATCGTGAATTTGACTTCCAACTATTGTTGGATTGGGGAACCAGAAGATGCTAAATGGTAGGAAAAAACCCAAACAGTATGTTAAAATTAAACAACCCAAAATAGCAAAAAAATACATCGGCAAAAAAAAATAAAATATATATATATATATATATATATATAATATATATATATATATATATATATATATATATATATATATATATATATATATATATATATATATATATATATATATATATATATATATATATATATATATATATATATATATATATATATATATATATATATATATATATATATATATATATATATATATATATATATATATATATATATATATATATATATATATATATATATATATATATATATATATATATATATATATATATATATATATATATATATATATATATATATATATATATATATATATATATATATATATATATTAGGGTGGTCCATTTATCTGAAATATTAAAATTAGGTTTTCCACAAGGTTGCTTTTATTCCAAACATGCTAACTAACGACTTTGCAAAATTTTAGCTAAGTAGGACAATATTTAGAGGTCGCTATAATTGATCATTTTTAGGGTAAATGTTTAAATGATACACAATTCAAGTTTTTACAAAAGTTATTTATTAACAAAATACAAAAAAAATCAAAATTATCGAATTAAATTAAAAGACTCATAAATTGAAAGTGTTACTCGCTCAGATTCATCTTCTTGACGTGACATTCGAAGCGGTGGGAAATTTCTTTCTATGTAGATCGACCAACCGAAGCAAATATGGTTTTTGCTGTTCATTTTTGGTAATGCTATTGTAAATTTTTTGAATTAAAGCAATACCTCGCTCTACACAGTCTTTTACCACTTTTACCTGGCGTTCTTTTTCCTTCATTTCAATAGAAATTGCATCGTCCTTCCATTCCGTGGGGTCCTTTGTAAGAAATGACGCAGCCTTTTCTCGTCCTTCATTGACTAATAAATCAAAGAAAATGGTTATGCGTTGGGTAACAAAGGACTTAATTGGGCTCTGATGATTAAAAGTTTTACCGCCGAGTCTTTTTAACGCTTTAGCTTTTGGTGGTAACATGTGATTTTTAACCATTTCTCTTTTAGACTCAACAACAGTTTTCGAGAATCGAAAAAAGCTAGTCCAATGAGATATTCTGAAAGATACCAGAGATGACGATGAAATGCTTCCGATGCCGCTGTACGAATATTTTTATTAGGATAGCTGTCGATAAGTTGGCGTCATTTAAAGGAGCTTTCTCGGCTATGGGGGTTTCATTCCAATAACGGCCATATATTAGACTAACAAATACACTTATATGAGTGACTCCTTTTTTCTCTGCTGCAGTAAGGATGAACTAGTTTTGAAACAAGTATATTTTTAGACAATAAATTGTTTTTGCCATCCAACGAGCTTGATGTAAAGCGCCGGGTGCACGGAACTTAACCTCAGTTTTTTCTGAACATCCTAGAAAAGTTTGGCATATAGGGTCAATAGTTCGAGGTAATCGTCCCTAGCCTGTTGACTTTTTATAGCTTCGGCATATTAATTTTGCATTTTTTGAAGAAGTTCTTTCATATTATTGGTACTAAATAACGATCCATCTCCCACTATAATTTTTTTTTCTATTTTCGACCACTGTTTCTGAAAGCGTTTAAATAATTGTACATCTGGCCCTGCGCATGATCCAAAAACTTCATTAAAAACATTAGAAAGCATTACTTCAAAAATGTGATGACGGCAAGCAATCCATATGAGCTCGTTATCAAGGCCTTTTTCAATTAAAGTGCATTCACCTAAGTTTAACCCTATGTTAGACGCTGTGGTATCGAAGCATAGTGCGCGATTGTGACCCTTGAGACACCAATCGTCAAGAAGTTGCAAGCATGCGTTGGCTTTGATGTTCATCCTTACGTCTTTTGATCTCCGGAACTCCTATTAGTTTTCCTAATCCATCTCCACTGACGATAATCGCAACTCTATCCACCTTTTCTACTCCACCAATCATATCGCTTAGTAATTTGCCATTCCAATGTAAGATAAGTGGACATTGTGAAATAAATTAAGCTTGATCCGATTCTACTATTATATAGTGCTTCGTGATAATGAGATATCTGCTATTGGTATACCCATTGCCTGAGCTAAAGATCCAAAAACAAACACTGCATTTCGATCAGTAAGGTTCACTCGGTCAATAGATGCAATAACATCATTGGTAAAAACAGATTTTTGCAAGGGATCATATCATAGCGACCTCAATATATAGTTCAAATGATATATTCACTCCGTTTGGTCTATAGAACAAAATAATGCTTGTGGAGAGCAACAAAAAATATGGAAAAATAATCACATAGGAATGATATATATATATATATATATATATATATATATATATATATATATATATATATATATATATATATATAGATATATATATATATATATATATATATATATATATATATATATATATATATATATATATATATATATATATATATATATATATATATATATATAGACTATCTACTTTAACTGTTGCTAAAAGTGAATTTATTATTTGTAAATTAAAACTATTTAAAAACAAAAGTGGAAAACTAATAAATTTCAAAGTTGTTTAAATAAAAGTTGTTAATAATCTTGTTGGAAAAATCGTATTTCGTGTTGTTATTAAGGCAACTGAAGAAACTGATGAGATTTGACAGGATGACGAGCGCTCTATGAGCCAAATCTTTAATCAATTTTCTAATAATATACCGAGAAACTAACCATGAACATGTAGAAAAACAGAATTAAGTGATGTTGAGTGGAAAGAATTCCTTTTCGGAACAAACAAATACTTAAGTAATAGTTGTTTCTTTAGTCCTATTTCGGAAAAAGGATTGTATATTCTAATAAAGGGTTAAAAAATTCAAATTCAACAAGTTCTGATCAAGTATCTCAAATAATATTTTGAAGACAATAGCTTTTTTATATTAAATCATTTACACATATTTTTAAAATTAGTTCGGCTTCTGGAACATTTCCAAATAAAATTAAAATTGCAGTTATAATACCTTTACACAAAAACGGATCCCGTTCTAATGTATCTAATTATAGGCCTATTTCTCTTCTTTCAGCTTTTTCTAAAATCTTTGAAAAGGCACTTACGTACAGAATTTTAAATTTTCTACAAAAAATAAATTTCTGAGTAGTATGTAATATGGCTATTTATACCGAAGATGTGCTTATCGACTTCTTTTTTCCGATTTAAAAAGATAACCGGATTGTTTTTAGATATCACCAAGGAATTTGATACAGTCGTACACAAACCGTTATTATTATTATTAACAAACCGTTTCAGAAGTCTTGCGTTCTACGTTATTCCTACGTAATAAGGAGCCCTGCCTCGTACCATTTACGAGAATAGAAGCATGTAGAAGATTTTTTACGTTTATTGTGCCGTTCTTGTACGATAAAATGCTAGCAAATGTAACTGAAACGTTAAATTATCCTGAATACCTCAAATTTTTGAAAGCTTCTCTAATTAATTCTGAGAAAATCGAAGAATTATATTTTTAATTATTTGGTCGTTTTGGCATCTTATTTCGTATTTTTGATCTATTATTCATACTCTGTTTCGTTTCAACTAACAAATTTAGCTTTGATTCGTTTCTCTGCATTTAATAAATTTGTGATTTTGTTTTCCTATTGGTTTTTGTTTTGTTTCTTCATAATTATTGTATCTTGTTTTATTTTATTTTGATTTCATACCTGTTTTAATTTATACTTTATTTATTTATTTATTTTTTTATTTCAAAAGGTTATGAAGGGGCTTCCAAAATAAATATATACAATATTTCAGGAAGATTCTATTATTTTATCCTTTTCAATCAAAAAGTTATTTTGCTTTGTAAACTTTATACTGCTGGAAAAAATAAATATAATATATATATATATATATATATATATATATATATATATATATATATATATATATATTATATATATATATATATATATATATATATATATATATATATATATATATATATATATATATATATACATATAAATTAGTTAAACTCCATACCCTACTAAGTGTCTATGTCTGAAAAACAACATGTATAGCACAGATTGCGTTTGCAAGGTACAAATGCACTTGCTGAAAATTGAATTTTTTTAAACCTGCTGCTTTAAATTTAACATTTTGTAAATTTTACAAGTAAATTATATAAATAATTTATTTGACTGCTTTACAGCCTAATAATAATCTAGTTTTTAATATTTTTGCACTAGAAGCATAATTATAGAGTATTAAAGAAACACTTTGTGATGTTCCTGTCGCTGATTGTCTGGTGGTTGACTATTTTTTACTAATCTGAGGACCATGAGAGTTTAAAGCTTTCACTTTCTGGAATTTTATATACAGACATCTTATACTTTTCTGTACTTGACTAGCTTGTTTTGTTTATTTACTTGAAGTACTTTGATAGCTAATTTATCGCAGGATAGGTTGGTCCTTTTTTTTAAAGTTTTTTGCAGTGTGCTTTTTTTAAAACTCTTCCGGCTACACAATCTTTGATAAAAGATCTTTTTTCATTTGTGTTCTTATATTTTTTTACAATTTGGACTAATCTTGTAAGTTATGCTATTTGAGCGGGTTCTTAAACTATCCATGAATTAAAAAGCTAAATAATTGAATTGACTAATTCAGAAGAAAAAGATACACTGATAAGATAAAACAGTGCGAGTTGCAATATTGTAGGTCCTGCAATTAAATTTACTGCATTTGATTCTTGCCTAAAGGAGATATCGACCTTTTTTTTCAATTGTTAATATACAGCATACATGTGTGTGATCATAAATTGACAATTTGTATTTCCTTTAAAAGTCGTAGGTAATTTTTCTAATCAAGTTTGATGCCATTTGTTTTGCTGTGTATTCCTTATTGGAGTTCGATTCTGTTTCGATGATATGATAAAAAAAATAAATATCATCAAGTTTTCATTTGCTTTTATCATTTTATTTTATCATAATTTTTATTTAAAAAAAACGCGATTCCGATTTACCAAATTGAATAAATACCTTAGTTCTGAATGTTTACCGCATGATGTCAGTCAAAAACTGTTATTTATTTTCAGTTCAGTGTTATATATTTAATTAAATTATATGTCAAAATTTGAAATAGATTTTTTGTATACACAAATTTATGTATTATTTTCTAGAATTGAAACTATGTAACTGATTTTTAAAATTTGGTATTAACAGAATACACACAACATTCATAATAGAATCCATACAACATATGAAACACAAACATTTAGGCGCAAACACAGTAATTTTATCATCGGTGATAACCACTTTTCAGCAACAAAATCGAAATGATAAAATATCTTAATTTTTCACCAAATTTGACACAAGTTTATCATTTACCACAAAAAGGGAATCGCGATTTAAATTTTATCGATGATAAGTTTATCATTTATCATTATCATCGAACCGGACTTGCACCCTTTATGAGGAGTAATTGAACTACATGATTGATGATCCTTACTGTTGTTGTTGTAGTTGTTTTTTTCAACTGGATTTTTGAAACTTTATTTAAGGTCCTCCACTAGAATTCTTTTTATTTTGTTTTATTATTCATCGAGGTTTTTACTCTTTTCTATGTGTTGTGCATTTTATAGATGACTATTTAAGGCAATGTTTTTTACCTGGTAGAGAAGAAAATTTCTGTATTTAAACCTTGTTAAACAAAAAAAATATATTTGATTTACTCAAACGACTATTATTTTTAGACAATTCAGTTTGATTCAGACCGATGCATTAATCACATTCTTTGTCTGAAAGTTTCAGCTTTGAATCGCGTGCATTCAGCAGCACCAAAATGTCACTATTGTAAAACAGAAATTAAAAAACTATTATTTTCAATTTGAAGTAAGAACGCTATAGACTAAAAATTAAAACCCTTTCCAAACAATGTACCAGGTTTTTAATGTCCAATTAATGTACTTATGAAAAAAATGGAGGTTTGGCCATAAATCGATTTTATTTCACGGACAGGTCCAAATTCTTTATTAAATGTACTAACAGCTTAAAACTGCAAGTGTAACTGCAGTTAAACTAGTAAATGTTTTTAAGCTATTTGAACAAAGTCAATGTTAATGATAGATGAAAGGATTTCGTATCTGCCACTGTAACGCTTAATTCTTTTGGCAAAGTTAGTTTATAAATTTAGTTTTTGGCATTTTCAATTTGTATCGATACTTTAATGCTTCTTTGTGTAGACGGATCATTCTCAGAAAAGATTTCCGTAGCTTATTCAATAAGAGAAAAGGACATTTTGACATTTTATTTGTTGTTAAAATACGCGAATTTTTATGTTGAGCAGAGTTCTTCATCTTTCGCACATCGGTGGTTTCATCTATTAGCATCAACAATTCTTCACTGGAAATGTCTTCATCAGCACATTGTAAGAGTCCTGATATACCTGCGGTGTCTACTTCATTCATTCCAGCTTCATGCACAATGGCGATGATTTTGTTTTGAATTTCTAATGTGATGTCATGTAAGGGATCAATAAATTGAAATTTATCCATGTACTCAAGTCATAATTTTTTCCAAAATTCTTTAATTAAGGGTTGATTCAACCCACTAATGGTGTTGTATTTGGGCGTAGAAATACCACTTTCATGTTTTCCGGGACGTTGTTTAGTTTATGGCTAGGGGAATGGTCAACGATTAACAAAGCTTTGTTTGAAATATTTTGATCAGCGTTGAATTGTGAAACAGAATTTAGGAAATCATTATTTAGCCACACTTCAAAAATGCGTGTTATCATCCAGCCTTTTTTGTTTGAGCGCCAAGTGATTCCAAGTTGGGACTTATTTATTCCTTTGAAATGAGTAGCGGTTTTAATTTATGATCACCAGCAGCGTTTCCTCCTATCAAAACTATAATTTTATCTTTGGCTGCCTTGTAACCCGAAGCTGATTTCTCGTCTTTAGAGATAAAAGTTCTTGCGGGCATTCGCTTCCAGAAAAGTCTCGTTGACATTGTACACCTGTTGTGACGTGTATCTATCAGCCTGTATAATTTTTAAAAATTCTTCTGGATACATTTTTGCTCCCTCGACATCTGCACTAGATGCTTCTATACAGTTTTATATTATGCAAGGAATGTCTCTTCTTAAATCGGTCAAACTATCCTTTGCTAGCTAAAAAAGATGCTTAGCCTTCTCTTGAATTACAATCGTGCTTAACCCATTATTGACACAGCAATTTTTTTATCGTTTTTTGCATTTTTTCTTTAATGTTCTTTTTTATTTTAGTCAAAACATTAATAACTTTTACAGAAAAATTCATTTTTCTTGGTTTCAGAGATTAGGTGGTGCATAAATGAACCACTTGGCATTTAAATGCAAATAAATATTTTTTGTTAATTTAGTATTTAATTTTTTATTGCAATTTATTTTTTAATAATAATAATAAAACAAAAAAAAATTCGTTTAATTAAAAAAAAATAATAATAATAATATGTAATAATTTGGTCATCACAGCCTAACCTATTTCCTTCGTATTGTAACTTTAATTATATATTCATAAGGAACTTAATCTCTATTTCAAGGCTTTATGAAAAGCCGAAGAACATTTCGCGTGTAATGCAATATTACATATGCAATATTCACACTTATAGAAAGTATGAGAATGACACTTTTTACACCGTAACCGTGATTCTGCTTTTACGGTATTGTGAGCCCCTTTCGCCAGAAATACGGGCGCATTAGTAGATCTTCGTGGTACTGGAAGTTTCCCGTGTTAAACTAACAGTGCGTTAGCTACTTGTCGTCGAAACTCTAATTGGTTCATTTGACATCCGTCGGTTTTAGTCAAGGACCACGCATTAGTTACGGCCAAATCTAGCATCCATAGCACTACTGGCATATACAACTTTTTACCCCGAATGCTCATGCGATAGTTTGAAATGTGTCGATCTAATAGATCAACACCGCCCATATATTTGTTACATTTGGATATAACTTGAGGCTGAGGAATGTCAACTTTTTTACGCTATAAGTGTACATACCTACGAGCAGTAATCCCATAGACATTTGATAATAAACTTACTACTTTGTTGTCCTTCCAACGAGTGAAAATTAATTCATTTTGAGTATCGACATAGTTCTCGATAATTCCTCGAGGTTTATTTTTTAGAAGATTGTTGTGGCCCATTTTGATATTTTTTAGGCGATTCTCTCGCAGCGTACCTGTTCCAGTACATCGTATATCTTAAAATAAACTGAGAAGATTTGGCCCTGTAAAAAAATTGTCAAAGTAAAATGAAAACACGATTCCGGGAACGCATTCTATGAATTTTCTCGCAAAGTTCATCACAACAGATTCTCATAATCCTAACGTCATATCCCGTTCCTTGTTACGACCCTGGTAAATGTCAAATAAGTAACAGTAACCTGAACTACTTGCAGTCAACCATGCCTTATAACCACAGCGCACAGGTTTATTACGAAGAAACTGTTTACATGGGTGTCTCCCAAAGTATGGAAACATCGATTCATCGATTGATATGTTCATCTCAACATTTGCATATTTTGTGAATATCTCGTTTACATGATTAATGAATGGACGGATTTTTGCAAATCGATCGTTTGTATCGACGATTTTATGACCATCACAAAAATGTATGCCAAATATATCTTCGAACACAATTCGGCGCATCCATTTTACTACAGTCTCGTTACGAATATCTTCATCCTTGGACCAGTATAGGTGACTTGGAGGAACTATGTTGTACCCGGATACAATCAACACCCCTATGAATGCGTAGAAATCGTCGGTATCGATATTTATCGTTTTATTTCGTTTTGTTGCAGCATAATTTTTAGTGTGATTTATCACTGACTCCACAAAAGTATTTGGGAAAAATAATTTAAAAAATTCAATTGCATTGCTGGTCGCACTGAGGCTTAATGGGTAATTTTGTGTGCCTTCCCATGGCTTATGCTGATAAAAAATGACGATAGATGAAGACTATCCTCATCTCCTTGCTGCCACGTTTGAGAGATTTGCGTTTGTTGTAAATTTACTACAGGTTTTATTTTATCAATATCCTCATCATGATGATCAATTTGTAATTCAACTGCTGCCAGAAGTTGATTCTTGCTGAGGCAATTGGGATCGTTATCATCCTCTTCTCCCGAATCTTCACCCGTATCAAAACTATGCTGTGGAAGTTTAAAAATATATCACAAGACACAGGGGTTTCATCGTTGGACATATCTTCTAACTCCTCCAAATTCTCTGCAAGACTTAATGGTTTTTTCCTAAAATGAAAAATGTTCTTGAGTGACCAGTGGTGCATTTTTACACCATCAATAAAAATAGGTGCTAAAAATGATTATCTGCATTTTTATTTTTATTTTTTATTGTTATTATACAATTATTATAGTATGTTACTGTTAAAATAATCACTTATTTTCAAATAACACGATTAGTTTTAACTTACCAATATCTTTTTGTAACAGGGCCCATATTTTACTATCGTCAATCCTTCAATACAAATTCAAGTCACAATAGATAAAAGACTACAACTCAAAAATAATTTCACTGTCCTTATATATGTTTTAAAATATAACGAAGGATTATTTATATCACTTATTCCTGGAAAATTTAAGTGAGAATTTTTTAAATACAGAAAATAGAGTAACATGTTTGTTGGTGCGCAAATAAACCGCATGTTAATAATGGGTTGGTACGTTTCTGTTAGTTTGATGGTCTATCCACATACTAAGCAGTTGTTCTATATCTTCCATAATCTCACTTCTCTGTCTTAACACATTTTTTGCGGTTAGGAGTGTTGACCTTTTCACTCTTGATAAAATTTTTCTCTGTTGTCCTTTATTGTAAAAATTGTTGAAGTAGTTAGGCCTAAAACTTTGGTAATTTCATTAATTTTTTGATCTGCGTCTTACCATCTCAAAATATCTAATTTTATTTCTAATGTTACTGATTTTGTACTTTTTTTACATGGTTTTGTTCGATACTTGCTGTTCGCTTTTCAAACATTTTGGCAATATTAGAGAAATTCAATTGAAATAAAAATATAGAACTAAAATAAATTTACACTGCACTATACCGCATAATAATAAATACTAATTCGTAAGAACGTTTGATAAGTATTTTGGGATTCCCCGTATAACAAAACCATGCATAAACTGTATCTATGTATGTATGTATGTATATACTAAAAATCTCTTTATTGTTTTGTTTTTGACTCTTGGTTTCGACCAAAAAATCGGTTATTTTTTTACAAAGGGAAATATTTTAATTTTTTTTTATGTATGTGTATTGAAATTCTATGTATTAGAATTAAAAATTTAAATATTTGAATTTTAACGTTGATTTTTTTCATAAAAATTTATTGTAAATGGTTGCAAATCTAAAATGTTAAAAGTTTAATAAAAAATAAATGGCTATTAGCGTTTTAAAAAAATAAATAACTTTTATTTAAATTTGAATCGCAACAAAAATACATGATAATGCAAATAACTTATATAACTATAAGGGAAATCGCGTCGATTTTATGTGCCAACATGATATTAGTTGGGATAAAAATAGTAGATGGCACTAGAGTAGTTGAACGAAATGTTTACATTTTTTTATCTACAGTTTTTTATATTGAACGAATTATTAACGAAACAAAAATTTTAAATCTAAAAAAAAAATTTTAAATTAGCTATCTTTCGCATCAATTACTACTTACGAATGCAAACCAATCTTCGCTGAACAATTAAAACACTTCAGCGGCATTTTGATAAAACAAGCACTTTATATTTATGTTATTTTAAAATAACTTATTTATTTATGTTATTTTATAATTTATGAAAGGTTTTTATAAAACAAAATATACAACACTTTTAATTCACAAAACAAATTATTATTATTCACTTCACAGACGTGAGACGCTACACTTTGAAATAACAACAATAGTACCATTAATGACAGCTGTTATGAAATTTTATGAAAAAATAAAAAATAAAAAAATTGGTTGACGTGCCATCTATTGTTCTCGTTAAAAACGTTTGGTATGCCATCTAGAATTTTTATCCGAAACAAAATTGAACGAAATCATGTTGTCGTTAGCATTTACTATGGAAATGTTCACGATTTCCCTTATAGTAATATAAGTTATTTGTGATAATGACATTTTTCAAATAAATAAAGGGTTGTCCATAAAATTTCCTAGAGGAAATTTTATATTTTAGTACCAATGTAAAAAAAACAACAGCAAAAGTTCTCTTCATTAGTACAAATCGGTTGTTTTTTTTGCATGTGTAGGTAATAAATTTTGTGTTGAGACGCAATTTTTTTGAGAATGTATACTATCCGTGTGAAGTGCGATGTAAAAAAGACAACCAACTTTATATATTTATATATATATATATATATATATATATATATATATATATATATATATATATATATATACATATATATATATATATATATATATATAAAGATATATATATATATATATATATATATATATATATATATATATATATATATTTAAAGATATATATATATATATATATATATATATATATATATATATATATATATATATATATATATATAAAGATACATAAAAAATTTCGAAATAAATTTAATTTTTTATTTCAATGTTTAGCTATCCATTTTTCAAATATTTATTTAATTTTAATTGATAAGAAAGATAAACAACACAGGTTGATATATTGATTTTATATATATAGATATTATATAGAGACAATATATCGACATAAAATTAAATTTATTTAAGAGTTGGTGGTTATATATGGGTTTATTGCTATTATTTTCTAAACACAAACTGTTTCTCTTAAAATAATAGAGATAAAAAAAATAATATGTGGTTATAATTATTTATTTAAAATAATTTAGTTTATCATGGTATATACATATTATGTTTAGAAGATAAACATAAACACCTCAAATTTATAATAAACATAAAATTTTTAACTTAGGGGAAGGATGGATTTCGTATATTTCGTTATGAGAGATATGTTTTGCGATTATTAAGCATATAATAATTAAGTTTAATTTGTATTATCAAAATTAATTGGCTGCAAACAAAAGTAATCATATTTTATAGATTTATAATTGTTAAGCTTTTTGCTTCCAAATATTTATTTGAAATTCAATATACTTACGTGTAACAGTCCCATATATTTATATGTACATATACGAATGTATTACAATTCTGTTGGACATAAATTTCAATTAATGTCTCAATATTTCTTATTGTCTCATCTCCGACATATATACAAACATAAAAAATATATATTATATAAATATATTTAAGGTTAGGTATATGGCATCCCAAAAAATACAAAAAAAAAAAAAAAACAAAATAACATAAATATATCAAGTAAAAATAAAAGAAAATGAAAATATTTTTTTTGTTATACTCTGCATTGTTGTGTGTACCTGTGTCATGGGAAATGTAAAGGTATATATACACTACACACAGTTAAATTGAAAGCGTATACATAAAATTTGTTTGTATGCTGTCGTGATCTCTCAATTTAAGGTTAATATTGCTTCAAGATACGGATTGGGTTCGGTTTTTTTGTTTTTGTTTGCTTTTGTATCATATAGTGATTTAATTATCTAGAGAATTTCAGCAAAAAATGTTTAAGTCCACAACAATTTCAAAATGTCGAACCTGGTTACCAAAGAAAAAGACAATAATTGAGTTGTAATTGTTGGTCCAGTAAACTTTTTTTTACCTTTAAATGTTCTTTTTTTTTGTTGTATAATTTCTATATGTTATTGGTTTTAGTTGTTTAGGACATGGGTTTTTCGAATAACAAGTTTACAAATGAAAAATGCAAATATTTGGGTCAGGGGAAATGATGAAAACCAAAATAAATAGAAAATACCAAAAAAATGCATTGATATAAAATAGAAAAAGCTTTTTGGGTTAAAATTTTTTGGGTATACTTGTATTGACATTTTAAAATTGGACGGGAGATGTTTTTAAAGTTTAAGATTTCTTATTTTAATAGAAACTCATACAAAACTGTGTTTAATGAAATACGGAGATATAACTTTTTTGACGGTTTCTTTCTCCAATTGCTACTTGCAATGAAAAGTTGTCAAATTTTCTGGAGAGTAATATTTCTAGCTCTTTGTACCAAACAAGTACCTTTAAGTGGAAACTTTGAAATTATTAAAAATTTATGATAATTAAGTCCAGCATACCCATTCAATTATAAGCATCGAAAATCAATGGTAGGAATCCCACAGGACCAAGATTTTGTTTTTCGTTTGGAGATTTTCCGAAATAGTTCAGTTTCGCCTAAATGTTTAGTTGAATTTTCTAACACTTTTAAACTTTTTAAGATGTCTTGTTTTGTAGGTGCGATTTCCTCTAGGTCCTCTACTTCTAAATTTTCTTAATCATTCGAATCGATTACAATCTCTTTAAGTAAATTGTGTGGATTAATATCATCTACTTCGGTAATAGCTCTAGAGTCCACATTAATATAGTCTGCTTCGTCATATGTAGACTCGTTGTTTATTACCCCAATCATATTATGTACTTCTAACATAACGTTATCAGTTCGCCACATCATCGGTTTGAAAATCAAAGCTACAATGCTGAAAATACTTAACCACTGTCGCCTTTAAGACACCGTTGATTTACTCCTGCAGTATCATGAGTAATGGATTTGTACCCTCAGAAGCTTTTTATGTTCTGTCGAAAATATCGCACACGAATCCAACTTTTGATGCACAGTCGAACCTCATTTAATTAAAAAAAATGTAACATTTTTACCCACTTGAAGTTGAAAAAAATTACGTCAAATGGTACAAAATATGCATGAAGTTATGAACTTTACATACATCAAAATAATTTCATTCCGATATTTAGGAGTTTTTGGGAGTTTATATATTTATATATGTGAGATACGGATACGCATTCTTTATTAAATAAATGTAACAAACACTTTAAATCAACAATCATCTTTTATACCACAATTATAATGGACTAGTCTGTCCTATATCATTTTAACGACTGCCTAAAAAACATAATTTGTTAATCTATTCATAATTTCTGTACCGTTGTTGCTGTAGAATATAGTATGCCGCCACAAATACAATACAGTGCAGTATCATTAATAGCAACTATGTATCATAAATCCCACATTCGGCCATCCTACAGCTTTCAACACTTCGGAGAATTCATCAAAAATCATCTAAATACTTAATCGACAGCTTCTTTTCTTAATCTTCTCACTTAAACATTTTTTTTGGTTCTTTTTTTTTTTTATCATCTGACTTTTGCGTTTTACTTTATCGTCTTACTTTACCGCCTAATTTTATCGTCTTGGGATTGATTTATACTGCAGATTTTGCCGAAATATGCTGGATCATCTTTATAATTAGGTGTTAGGAATCTTCGTTTGGATCATCACTGGACAGCACTGCGTTAGAAGTTTTCTACGTTTTCATGTAATCTGCACTAGTCGTCGTTTGATTTCGGCCTGGATGGTCGCCGACTTTTTCTACTCGATATCTTTCGGACCCAAATACTTCTACTTCCTTATACGGGCCTAGGTATTTTCAAGATAACTTAAGCTCACTTCCAAATTGCGTTCTTTTAATAGCAACTAAGTCGCCCAACTGATGTATAGTCGCCTTTTTGCATCTTCGGTTGAAGATTTTACAGTTCTCCTTTTGAACCTTTGCAATGTTTTCTCTAACTTCTATCGTCAACAAATTGATTGACAATCTCATCCGCAACTATATCAGCTATGATGCAGTCTTCTGGATTCCGCAAATGGACGCCAAAAAAAACTTCGAAAGGTGTTTTGTTTATTGACCTTTGTCACGTGCAGTTCATAAACCGTTGTAATTTCGAAACGTGTTGGTACCAATGATCTGGACTTAACATCAACAGTTTGGTCAGAGCTGGAACAATAATGCCATTGATCCGTTCAATTTGTCCATTCCCCTGGGATTTCCGGTGGTGATCAGTGTGTATTTTAAAGCTTTTACCTCAAAAATTTTTGAAGATTATTGCAAGGCTCAAGCTATAAAACAAATTAAACGGATCAAAGGCATTATTGTTTGGGGACCCGTACTTGACGATAATTTCATCCAAATAAACTAATATGAGTTGTTGAGTGATGAGATCCTTTAGGGCGAAGTACACAAATCTTTGGAACAGTGCAGGTGAAGGGGACTTAACCCGAATGGAACTCACATAAACTCGTATTGTCCCATTGGTGTTACAAATGATGTATATTTCCTACTTTCATCGTCTAAGGTTGTAAATATTGTAGCCTCGTGAAATTGGTCAATCTGGTCCTCAATCAAAGGAAGAGGGAAACGGTCCATTACAATATTTCGATTCAGCTTCCTGTAGTATCGTCTGATTATTTAATTTTACAAATTTGTGATTATTTTTTATTTTATTTCGTCCCTCACTCGCCAAAACCGTTTCCTTTGGTTTTTGCAACTCACTGCGCCGTTGTTTTAAACTTACCACTTTTTTACACTCAGGTGCTTTGTGTCCGTACTGTAAACATTTAAAGCATCGTGGTCCTTCATCTTTTTTGTAGCAGTTTTTTGACTGATGTCCAACTTTTCCACAATTGAAGCAATGTAGTTTTGTACTGGCATAATGGGTAGTTGAGTGACGTTTCGAATTATAATAATCAATCCCATCGATTATGTAACTAATTATGGCAGCATATTCTACATCTCCTAACGACCCTAGCTATCGCATGTCATATAAATAGCCTCAAGTAGATTCATCTCTCCGTTTCTTTCGTAAGACTATGAATCTCAGCACTTGAAATTTTTCTTGAAAATTTTGAAATCAAGAATATCTTTAAATCATCCGATGAACAGATTTTTCTTGCTGACCCCATTGCTTTCTTTGCTGTACCCTTTCGAGATTGCTTTGCAAAAACTAACTTTCGAAGTGGATTTAATTTGTACAACTTGCATATATTCTCGTATTCATCCACCCATGTTCCATGACCGCCTGAATTGATATCCTTCCGTTCCAAATCGTACATCTCATTTCCTATGCAAGAAGATTCCTCGATAGTACGTGGTTTGTTTCCCCGAGAACTTCATTTTATTTTTCTAACCTGTCCACCTCGTTTCTTGCACCACGCAACTGATCTTCCATTGTTAAACCGTTATTTGACGCATAAGGTCTAAAAAAATTTTAAAACATTTTCCTTAGGCTTGCTTTCAACCGATTTAATTTTTTTTCCTTATCGTTTCCTTCTGAATGTTTTGAAATGTTTTCGGCGTTGCCCTCGTTCTTATTTTCGTCCATTTAGAATTAAGAAAAAATTATTTTGTCGTCGAGTTTCAAATATTGTTTGCAACGTCGTATTAGCGCAACGGTCCACAATTTTATATTCTTTGATTTTGTTTTTTTTCCACAAAAATGTGGGTCAATATTTTTTCGGCAATAAAATGAAACCATTTTTTTTGTCGGGTATAACATAACCTCACTTTGATGTGTTTTTAGATTGGATTTTGTTTTTTCTGTGTATGTATAGCTGATGTAAAATGAAAAAAACTATGATTTGTATGTAATTTTTAAATATTATTATGCATTAATTTAAATATATATTTATATTTATTTACATAAATGTGTAATGTAAAAAATAAATATTTAAGGAATAATTTGAAACCGAATCAGTAGTTTAGATAGAAACGCAATCTTGAAATAATAATTCTTTTTCCAAGCCAAATGTCACTTTTTATAATTTTTATTTTACTGTGACGTCATTTGTCTACCGACATTTTCGGTTTCCATGTGGCGTCAAAATCGATCGTCCGACCGAATTGTTCGGTTTTTGTATCTCCATGTGGCAATGCCTTTACAGTTATATTTTATCAATACCTTCGTCATGATGATCAAGTTAACATAGGTATAGGCCAGAAGATAATTTTACTGAACAATTGGTAACTCGTTAGCATTTTTTTTTGCCCTTGGTGATTTATTATGCCTAGGTGATTTCAAAAATATTTCATGCGGCACAGCATAGTTCAAAAACTTCAAAGGGACCAAAGCAGCAAAATCAATTTTGTGGTTTATTAAACCAGGATCCTATTTTACAATTTGAGAGAAAATTGTTGAAACTTAATTATGCCTATTAACATTAGCCAAAACCAAATCCTAATCTAGCTAAAGACGTGAATAATTATTTCTAAAAGCAGAAAATTAAATACTTAAGGTATTCAGTTATTTTATTAAATGAAAACGGTTTTACATCAAAGGTTTAAAGTCAAAGTTTTACTCTTTATATATCCTGGACGTAGGGTTACACGCCAAGCAAAAAGAAATTACTTTTGGAAGTGGAAGGAAATTCCATACATATTTTCCATGTGAATGCCTCAGCACCATAATTGTTATCGTAACTATGATACTAATAATAAAATCAATTACCTTATTGGATTGTGGTTCGATGTCTAAATTAATTCTGTTCCCGAAAGGAAATATGTTCATGCAACAAAATTTCTTAATTCTTCAACGTCTGATATCATCAAAAGTTTTTCAGATTACTAAGGAAGAAATTGACTGCCGTTTTCTGCTTGCAGCTAATCAAAACCTTTTTTTAGGACTATTTCAAAATTATGTCCTTTGCATCATCTATCAAAGCATCGTCGCTTCTTCTATGGCGTTGAAGTTGGAATCAAAAACGTTCCAAAAAGTATTTGGTCTTTCCGCTAATCTTCTCAATAACTTCTCTCAATGCATTGGGAGTTTGAGTTTGGGAGCTACTAATTTGGAAACAGAGTCAAATGTCGAGTGCATTTCAAATTTAATTGCAAACCATAATCCTAGATATGAATTAGTTCCTGCAATTATATATCGTAAATGCGCTGCATTTAACTGATATCTTGCACTCGTTATTTTGCAGACTTGTTATTTTGCTGACATAAGTTTATTTTTATTCATTAAAGTGATAAACGATCTTTAATTAAAAATAACAGACCTTGATAGAATCTCTAATGAGACTGTTTTACGAGTAGATAAATTGTTGAAAATAACGGTTCTCCCAAACTTGTTGTTTGGGGTATTACATGGTAGTATTTTAGGTTATTATTATTATTATAATTTGTAATGGCTTACATTTCTCATATAAATATTTACTTTTTGCAGATGATAAAAAAATATTTACTTTCAAGGTCGGTCATTCATAAGGTCAGAACCTTAGAATTGCTCGTGATGAAAGCATAACTTTTATCCAATACACCCAGAATATATTAAGCAAAGGTAATGCAATTAATTCTTTACCCTAAAGGACTAAATACGGTAGCCATAATAATAATAATAAAACAACGACTAGTCTTTTTCGGGTTGTCTATTACAACATAATAGATAACCCGAAGAAGACTAGTCGCTTCCACTTTGACACAACTTTGTGACTGCACTTCTGTCATTTCACATCGTCAAGCAAACCTTAAACTATTTCGATTGATGGAGACATAGGCTTGCTGGAAATTCAAGAACACCCGATATACGTCACGATTTGTTTCATAATATTTAGAAAGAATCATCCTCAGCTTAAAACAAAATTCTTCCTGGTAGTTAATTACCTTTGCCAAAGGATTGATTTTTTGCAATACTATATATAAGACAATAATTTGAATGATGTGCAAAGGAGAGCTATACCGCGACAGTTTTCGCATTTTGAGCGACCTACTTTTTTAAGGATAGGGCAAAGTAATGAGTAAAGTAGAGAAATTCACCTTTTAATTAGCGGCAAGCACTTTACATAGATGTTATCATTTTCGTTTATCAGACTTTCATAGATGACAAAAGCCGATCGATAAAGTCTCATACCTTGGATGACCCGAGACCTTCCCTTGGAAATTAACATATGGTTACTGTGACTTCAGGACATGTTACGAGGTTATGTCAATACTTCCAAGTGCATATTTTTTTTACGGTAACTTCACTCCTTTGGCTATTTTGTAACATTATATTTATATTTTACCTACAAAAAACTAATAAACATTGGACTAAGAAATGTCAAATTTACAAAACAGTTTTACTTGCGGGACTAAACCATCCTTATCGTTGATTTCCACTCATCTTACAAACAATATCACTCACACCGTTACACTGTTAACTCTAATACTGAAACAAGTTTCTTAATATTTTCTGTTTGTTGTATATACATATGTGCGATTGTCTCTTGGTAAATTATACACCAGGATTAGTTTAAATTTAAACACAGCAAAGAAAATTGCATTCACACATTTAAAATTATTTAACACACACAAACAAACAAACAAACACTCATAAAATGAAGAAACAACAAACTTTTATTTTCTTGTACAACGTACTATGAATGTTATAAAAAAACTACTTTGTAAAAACTTTTATTTAACTTTCTTGTGTTGTTTTATTTTGTGTTATTTTTCATTAAGCTTTTCGGTAAATTGAAAAAAAAAACACAAAAAAAAAAATCCAAAAACTTTTCCTTTTCTTTTTCTTTTTTTTTTTAAACTTTACTTTTTGATAAATGCATTGTTTTATATATAGTTGATTTTCGTCTTCTCACATACATTTAATCGGATATACCCGATTGCATGTCGCTTTTATCATCTTAAATAGAAAAAAATTAAAAGTTCGAAAATAAACAAATGAAAAACGAAATGATAAATTCTATATAATAAATATAAATAAGATGAAGGGAAAAACTTTGTGCTTCATACTACATATACATTCACAAGAATTTTTTGCTCGTATTTGTTTTTTTTTTGAGTGATTAATTTTAATTAAGAAAATTAGTTTTCCACTTTGTTGTTTTATTCTTTTCGTGTTCACACACACACAGTTTCTCTTCTAGAGTTTCCTTTTTATTATTAAAAACGTATTTTTAGTTTATATATATATATATATATATATATATATATATATATATATATATATATATATATATATATATATAAATTGTATTTTTATGTCTAATGTAAATAAAAATATTTTTTTTTCTAAAATTGCGGTTTTGTTGTTGTTTTTTCCATTTTAATATAATTTTCCTCATTAACTTTTCGTTTTGGCTTTTTCTCATCACTGTATAACAGATATTAGAGTAGAGAAAAGATTGTGATTCTGAAATGTATATAATATGTATATGTATATATATATATATACAAAATTGCCTCAAGGTAAAATGTGAGAAAATCGAACGAAACACAACAATTTCCCAAAACATCAAATATATAAGAAAGCTTAAAAGTTAACTGTTTGAATGTAGTATTATTGAACGAGAATAAGAAATCAATGATTGTTCCTGTGGTATCATTAATTAATTTATAATTTATATACTGTTTAGTTTTTATTAAATTTTTCCCGTTGTTTGGAAAATTGATAACGCTAAATTCGTTTCTATATTAAATATATATATATATATATATATATATATATATATATATATATATATATATATATATATATATATATATATATATATATATATATATAAATATACGTTTCTTTGATCCTGTTGAAATTATCCCTTAAGGCAAAATTCTCGTTTTGTTCCTATAATCATATATATATATTAAAGATTTTGTGTGTATGAATAAATATGAGGGGATGCTTAAATTTGCATACCGGGAAATGTTATACTAGAGCGCGGAAAATAATATTTACTTTAGTCACTATAGCAATAAAGTAAACGGGAATTTATTTTTATGTTAATATTAAGTGTTTAACAGTAATTTGGGTTTAAACGTAATTTAGTTGTTGTATAACAGAATTTTAATTTATTATAAATAAAATTATTTACGGATGCTTTCAGCGCACATAACTGGAAAAAGTTGTTACCTATAACAGAAGTCATTCCATAATGGAAGTATTATCAATTGAAACATTGTGGAATGGCACATTTCACATCAGTGCTTGTTTTGCAAATGATGAAAAACTCTACTTTAACTTTAAGGAAATCTGCAACAAAAAATGTTTATGATTTCTTTCAGTAAACGTAAATCTCTGCGCTTGGTAATATTTTAACTAGTAACCGTGATAATAAGTTGAGGAATTGCAATTGCCTCAATTACTGTCCTTCAAAAGGACAAAGTTTAATATAACTTTTTAAGTCATAGATAGTACCAATACCCTCATATCGAAAAAACGTGACCTTAGATTTATAAGGTTGTAACTGACTTACTAATAGTTTTGAGATATCAACCGTCAAAGTTTTTAGGTTCAACATTTTTAATAATATTTAATTTATCCAGTGGAAATGTGGATGGAATGAATGGATTCCATAGTCTAAAATGCCGCATTTGTAGAATAGTGTAGGGCCGCCAGCGATTTATGTTCTTCATAAGTCTCAAGACGCGAATTGGAGATACAAATTTATTTTTGGATAGTACTCTATAGATTTTACTTTGAGCGTGATCTAGTTCCTGAATTGCCGAAAGCATTGGAAGTGAATACCGCATTTCAATGGACTCAATGTTATAGGCTGTTAACTCCATGTAATAGTTTTTTTAAAATCATTGCTATCAAAAATTCGTTCCAAGATTTTAATAAAAGCCGACGCAATGTCGTTTTGCGATTGACTGCATATATTGATATACCGTCTATAATGTTGATAAATAAGCCGTAAGGTTTCCCGCTTTAAGTTGATCCTTTTTGGTGTTAAACAGTTCACAAACCCTACAGCGATCCGATTTTGGTCCAAGACATTTGGCTCATTGTTCTCGGCACACTGTGTTACGTATAGATCGTACATTTTGTTGATGTTTAGATTTCTTTCTATAAATACTGCTTATTCGTTTTCATTCTGCAGTAATGGGATGCTACTGTTAAAAATGATTGAATGTGAGACATTACCGTGGCTTTCATAACGTCCGGTATCTTTGTTGTTTTTTTTGCCCTTCACGCTCTCCAAGACACTCCCAGTAATCTGGTTTTTCTGTTATGCACGGTATATACAGGGTTTTGGAAAATAGTTAAAATAAAGTGATACAATTGTTTGCAATCTGAAACACTGAGAACAAAATAGTGTAAAATAGAGTGTGAAAAAGTTTTATCTTACATGAAAGATTTTTTTTTTAGGTAAAATGGTTGTATGTGGCAATTTTGATGCAGTTAGAACTATTTTTTACAAATTATTCATAAAATTTGATGGAGATATAACTTTTTTACACATCAATTTTTGAAATGGGTAAATTTTTCGTAAATCTGACCACACCGATAGAAAGATTGAGGTAAAATTTGTGGGTATATACATATCTATAACACATTTTTTTGAAAATGTTACTTAGAACCTTTTTATTGTATAGAGTCTCGAAAAATCGTTCCTGTTTTCCGACTTAAATATAGGACCTACATGTGATGATTTCCAGGCATGCGGAAATAAAGCCGTCATTGGCGATCGGCTGAACAAGTTAGACTATAGCATTACAACTCATTCTAAATTTTTAAAATTAGTGCGTGGATGCCATTACGACTTTATTCATCCTAAAACAGATAAAGGGCCTTAATAATGCCATAGAAAGAGATGTGTGACGAATATAAAGTATAACGGCTGTAAAATACAGTTTTTTATTGTAAAAACTGCAACTTGCTGGTACGAACGTATTGATAATATGATAATTGCACAATTTTGTTAATTGCACGACTCGATTAAGATCACAAGAGAATCGAGAATTCCATTCAATCAATTTTATCTAATCAATCTAATCATATTTGTTCAGTTATCTAAGCTGAACTTCTGAACTCTAACATCAAAATAGACCTATGGCACACATTTTATTTTATTACTCTGACTACAGCCCAACTTCCTCATAGAGTTGCAACTCTTATCTTATTACTCCAACTTACTATCTTATTACAAATGAAAGAGCAAAAACTGGGAGTCTAATTCAGCCAAAAGTTTGTTTAATTTGTTCAATTAATGGATCAACTCCCATAGTGCCCTTTAGCAGTGACCGTAGGGGATATAAAGTATGTTTGCTAGCGACAAGCTGAGTTTTTTTATTACCTTTCAAACAGTTCGAATGAGTGACTAAGAGTCCATAGGGATTCAAGGTAGGCGAGACCAATACTATTTATAAGGATTCAAGGTATCCGAAACACGTCACTTCTTGATATTTGTGTTTTTAACTCGTTGATTTTAAAATCAACAAAAGCTGAGAATCGTTCATGTGGATTCAAAGATCGAAGGTTTGATTTGCTAAAAACTTTTTTGATTTTAGAAATCGAGGCCAAGAAGATCTTGCTGTGAAGACACCTGATACGGATGATACACATGAAGTTTAAAGTTTCCAAATACTATATAAAGTTTTCTGAGATATTTGGAAGTTTCAGGTTAAAAATCACATGGTATAATATGGACGAAACCAGTCTATTTTTATAATGATAACGGATAAAATATTTAATTTCAAAGGAGCAAACCATTCAAATTTTTTCAGTTGAGTATGCGATGCCGTAATCTAACAATCGTTTGTTGTCAAGCATTAAGCACTTTACTATAATTTGCAAATATAGGGTGTCCCAATAACCAGTTCAGATTTGCCATGTCGGTGATTTTAGCTCTGGCAACACTAATGTCATTCTTTCTTTGACAGAAACTCAGTATATTATTTCTAGTTGACGAAAACGCTTCAAGAAATGTGGAAAATGTTCGAAATTTACTTCCACAACAAAGGCAATTGGTTTGAAATTGCAAGAAAATGTCGTACAAATTTGATCAAAACACGGGACTTACATCTTACATGCAACGAATTCTGCGAAGAGATCTTGGTTTGTGGCTTTATAAAGTTCAATTGGTCAAGTAATTGAAGCCCATGACCATCCGGTTCGATATCAATTCGCTGGGTGACCCTACGACAAAATCGAAATTGATGAGGATTTTGCTCAAAAAATAATCTTTTCGGACAAGGCGCATTTTTATCTCGATGGGTTCGTAATCAAACAAAATTGTCGCATTTGGGGATCGAAAAATTCACAAGGATATGTGGAGTAACCAATGCATCCATTGCGTGTTACTGTTGAGTGCGGCTTGTGGCGTGGCGGCATTATTAGGCCGTTTTTCTTCAATGATGAGGCCGGCGCGACCATTACGGTCAACGGAATCAACTACCACCACATGTTAACAACTTTTTTGTGGCCATATCTTGAAGATATTGGTTTGGGCGATCTTTGGTTCCAGCAAGATGGTGCCAAACTGCGTGAAAAATTTCATGGCCGCATTATCAGTCGAAATGGTCACGTGAATTTGGCTGGCACGGATTTGATTATTTGACGCCTTTGAATTTTTATTTGTGGGGTGCCGTGAAGAATAAGTTTTATACGGTCAATCCACAAACAATTGAACATTTGAAAGCCTATATTAAAGCAACCATTGCCGAAATAGATCCGCACATAATCCAAAATCTGCTCAGAAATTAGACCGACCGAATGGAATATGCCAAGGCTAGCCGCGGCTCTCATTTGAATAAAATCATTTTCTATAAATAACCAGGAGGATTGTACTTTCAAACAAAAAAATAAATTTAGGAATATATTAAGCCGTTTTTGTTTTATTAAATTTTTGAATATGAACTTCTTACTAGGACACCCTTTAATATCAAGAGCATTACAAAAATGACCAAAAAAAATTGATCATCACTTTTAAAAACTATTATTAACTTGCTGGTTCAGATCTCTGGTATCAAATTAAATTCAGATTCACAAAGTGGTAAGTTGCTTAATAACTCATAAACGTGAAATGATCTTATGAGATGACAATTTATCGGATACTGCTACAAACACACCATTCTAGATCGTTGTATATATTGGTGATTATGGGACACATGCAAGTCACATCCCCCTTATTCTGATGGTTTTGGTTTACTCTTTAACTTGACATGGGTTTGGCACATACGGCAAAAACCAAAGTTATAGGTTTTCCTTTAGCGCAGGACACTAAATATTATGATAGCTTTAATAAGAGTATTTGACAGATTTGAGCCTGAGTTTTACTTTGATGGCTTTGGAATCAGCATTAACTATCAAACAAGCGTGAGCTAAATTGAAAATCATTCTTTCAATTCACAGAATTGAAGATCATTGCCTCATGACAATAAATGATATTTGACATTTCCTTAAGAGTTCTCACATCAGATAATAAATCTAAAAAACTTCATACCTTAATAGTATTAATTGATGGCATTGAAAATATTAAGTTGGATTTTTTAACCACTTATAACTTTTTATTCGATTACAGTGTGCTAACGAATGTCTTAGCCATAATTGCCGGTATTAAATCAAAATATATCAGGTAATGGTACTCATAATATAACCCCATTTATATCCTTACATTCGTTCATATAATTAAACCACAAAGCATATCGCGTTATTAAAATTAAACTTCGCGTTAATAATTTTTGGGCGTGAAAAGTCTCAACCACATCCGTACACTATATACAACATAAATAATATTTATTTCACCGAAAGTTAAAATAGAATACCAAACCATATTAAAAAAAACAATAAAAACACCAAAGCATACCACTTGACCAACATAATAAAAAAAAAAAACTTTGTGACGACACCCTTTTTAGCTATAAAGTAAACACCGCACACAGAAATCACACATACAAAACGACATATTGACCGTTCTGACCACAAAAGTATATATATATATATATATATATATATATATATATATATATATATATATATATATATATATATATATATATATATATATATATATATATATATATATATATATATATATATATATATATATATATATATATATATATATATATATATTCATATTCGTGTATATTTATATTTCAAGCTTAATAAATGACGCTTGCAATGCATGGATAGTTTTCTAAACAATGAAAACTTTATATAAGTTGTACATAAAACATTTGATCGTACAAGCATTTCCACACTTTCGGTAAAAAAAAAACAATAAAAGCAATAAAAACGACAAAAAAATAATCTAAATATTTTGGAGACATGAGCTTTTTTGCTCTTTTATTGTTTATTCTTCATTATATAGAAAAGCTCAAGTTTTTTTTTTTGTATATTTTGTCTGTCTTTTACCGTCTATATATGGATGAATATATCCGTATATATATAATACAGTGGATAGAGAAGTATGATTTTGACTTAAGAAAAAGGAGAAATATTATTTTAATTTATTTCTTGTGTCGACATTCACTGGAAAAAATTTGGTATGGCTCTTTTCAATAAAATGTCGTTGGATAATTTTGTTTTTAATATATGAAATTCTTTTGGTTATTTGAAATTGGTTCTCGTTGGTTTAGTATATAAAATCATCGACGGGGGTTAAATCAAATACTTGGAAAAAAGTATGGAGAATTTCATAAATTTTCGTTTGATTTGTTCTATTCTGTCGAAAATAACAAATAGCTAATGCTGAATTTATATTAAAAATTAATATAATTTGTGGTTTGTGCTTCATTTGTTGGTAGCATAAAGTTTATACACATTTAGTGTTTTCTATTTATTTTGTTATTAACTAATGAAATTTATATTGAATTTAGTTTATTTTATTGTGGTTTATTTCACTATTTAAACATTAATTTTAAATTTTTTAAATTAAATTGTTATATGATATTGTAATTACCGGGATCAATGAAATTACAACAAATACAAATTAGAATGAATTCTTTTGTTGAATGTTTTTAATCATTACAATTTTAAATTATATATAAACTAACAAATTCAGAATTTCATGTCATATCTAAAAAATATATTTGACTCTCTTAATAAAAAATTCACATATCATTTTTATTTTAAAGCACTTAATCAGTCATGCACTGGTTTAATTAAACTACCTTGTTTATTTATTCATTTATTGATTTATTCAATTACAAACGTTTAATATTCAGAAAAAAAAAACATATGAAAACATTTAAATAAAAAAAGTAGCAAATTAAAAAAATTACTCCCATTGGGCAAAATTTCAAAAATTAATTCATTCATGCGTTATAAATAAATAATTAGCAATAATTAATATTTTATAATACAGGTCACCCTCCTACAACACGGAAAATATTTGTAATGTAATTTAAGCAAGCCGAATAAAACAAATGCACCATACTTACATTGTAGGAGAAGACAAAACAAAAAAATTAGGAATTTTTAATTGACTCACAGCATAGATTAAGCCATAAAAAGATGTTTCAATTAGAACTAAAAATAAAAGTAAGTGACGGGGGTATCTCTAATATGCTGACATTATATGGCATAATATGCGTACCACTAGTTTCAATAAAAATTTAAAAGCATTTTTTGGTTTACTGTACAAAGTACAAAAATATATTTTTCAATTACAATAAAAGATTTTTTTGTATAGAAAGGCTACTTGGTTTTATTTTTTATTCTTTAAATTGTTTTATAAACCTTCATTTTGCAATGACCAAGAAAAGTGGTTTCAATTTTTATTTTTACTTTTTCTATTATTATTTCTATTTATACATTTTTGTTGCTTGTGTATTGGCCATCTTTATTATATCTTAATCTATGCTTACAGTTAAGCCTACGACTTTATATGTACAAACAGCTAAGCAATTCATACACTCTCTTACTAAAATAATTATAATACCAAGAATATAATGCGTATACATTTTTGGAAATTTTCTACGCTCAGATTGGCCATAGTTATCTAAGAAATAGACTTTGATTTTAACCGATTATCTCGTAAGCTGTAGAGCGTGAACTTAAAATAATTTGTTACTCAGTTTGTTGGAAGTCCGATCGATCTGCAAATCAATATGTCAACGTTGGCCACGTTGTTTTGACATGCGTCAAAATATTGATCCTGGTAGTACTCCTGCTGTTATTTTGTCAGTTTGCAAAGGTGTTTAAAGGTGAGCAATTTAATGCCTTAATAGACAGTAAATTGTTTAACGTTAATGTAAATGCTTGTGAATTATGTTATGTACAGGTGGTGTGATGAAGACGCCCTCCGAATTGAATGGTGTGGTTGCTGTCAAGAAATAGCAAGATCAAGTGAAGTGATGGCTGCTTGACTATCTATTAAATATTTTAATGATTATATTGAAAGCTATATCCAAATAGTCCAATTTATGCGGTTCGCTTAATCTGTAGTTAAGATTTTGTTTGAAACACAAAAGATAAACAACAATTGACGTTAATTTCCCGATGTCATTGGAATATTTGATTCCAGTCAGATAGTTGGCAGTTCCATGTAACACTATGTTGATTGTTGTAATTTTCTTTGACAAGTTCTGTTGGATTATAATTGGTAGATGTCATACGAAAGTATTCTATTTGGATAAGCGCGAAACAAATGACGATGAATTGTAAAATTATTAAAAACAACCAGACTCTTGTGATACATTTTTTTATACGTGTGAAGGTGTTGTGGAATTGATTGGTTCGAATCTAGTCGTAACTATTCTATAATGACTGAATTATTAACTTTCTCAATAAAACAATCTGAGCCACAAATCCAAGTGGATCATATATTTTAGCAATTTGTGAGGAAACTGCAGACCTTGACAGGATTAAATCTTTGTTAAAATTGATAAAAAAACCTCAACAGAAGTTGGATCCCAAAAAATTGGGGCTGAAACTTGAAATGTAACCTCGTTTGCGGTTTCAACTGAGCTTGTCACAGTCAAAATATCGTCTACGTAGAAATCTCTTTATATAATATTGGCGGCGGTTCAGTTGTTTTAGTCAGCTGTGTTAGGGTTTTTAACTTGAAAAGGTTGAAGTAAGTCGAATGGAAAATTTTGTACAGAATGCATGAGCTCGAAAACGAATGATTTTCGAAAATGTATCATTTTGTACTACAGGACCAGCCATCATTATTCCATTCAGAGATTTTCCATTCGACGTATTCACTAAACTGTCTCAGACTATATGTAATTTCGTTGAAAAACTTCCTGGTTTGACTATATGACTGATTTTCATAGCTGTTTTGATGTTAGTACTTTTAAGTAACTCGTCTCTAAAAGTGCGATATTAATGACATGTTGAAGTTTTTTATTCAAAGTATTGCCTTGACTGCTGTAGTTGTTTCTAAACCACAAAGTGAACTAATTTATTCGTAGTGTCACAACTATCTCAATACACGCAAAGTTGTAAAATGTAAATGAATTATAGATTCAAAAAAAACTATTTAACACGAAAATTAAATTAAATTACCGTTAAACTGTATATATATATATATATATATATATATATATATATATATATATATATATATATATATATATATATATATATATATATATATATATATTAAAATTTAAAATCTATATAAATTACAGATTTTAAAAAAATCAATTAACACCAAAACCAAACGAAATAATCGTTAAACTGACAAAATCAAAGAAATAGTGATGGAAAATTAACTTACTTACGTTCGCTGCGTTAACCACCTAAAACGCGCACAGACTTCGTAACAATCGCTTCGGAAGGTGTTTTAGAGACACATAGCTCGTTTACTGAAAATAAGTTTATTAAAATTATTATTAGTAAAATTTGAATTGATTGTTCTTTTAAATTTACGTTTTTGTTTCTTAACTCAATGAATTTCAATTTGAAAATTGTACTTTTATAGTACTATCACGTAATTTTATAAATAGTCATGAATATAACTTTTTGTATAAAAAATCATGTGCTGTCTTAGACACAAAGTTTGATAAGGCTATGTTAAAGTAATCCATTGGTTGTAACGATTTAAGTACCTAGATGTACCAATTTGTGGATATCTCACAATAATAATTTTAAAAAAATTTTAAAAGTAATTTAATTTTAATTAATTGTTTTTTAAAGGTATTCTTATTTAATTTACTAATTAATTTTTTTTTTCAGAAATGTGAACCGTACGATTTCTTATAATGGTAAGTTTGTTATTATTATTTTATATACTTCTCAGAAACTTAAAAACAAACAAAGAGTGTGAGCATTCTGCATTACAGGAATAGTATTTTTGAATCAGTATTTAGATAATATAATATTATACAGTCTTCATGTTTAGAAGCATTTCAATTGGTATAGGAGTAGCAAAATTATCGAAGTTAATGTTTTATTAAAATTATAATTTTTAAATTTTGTGTATCCAAACTGCGTCTGTAAAGTTTTTTTTATTAAACTCTCTTTTAAATCTTATCCATATAGCATTGAGCCAATAAAAACTTTCTGTGCCATTATTTTGGAACTCTTGGAGAAATCATAAAAACAGTTTTGATCTATTTTTAAATGTATTTCAGTTGATAAAGGTTATAGCCGGAAATGCGACGTCTAAAAATGTTCAGTTCGCTTCGTACCAACTTTGTTTTTGTTTTTAAGTTTATTTCATAAACCAAGCAATGCTTGGTTAAAAAATTAAAAATGTTGCATATATTTAGGCTGGTACAACAAATTATTTCTGTGGTAAGGCATAAATGCGTGGAAAAATTGTCAAGTATATTATTAAAACAGATGAAAAACTTTGTATAAAAAAAGGGCTGGCGCGTTAACTAAAGCAAAGATAATATGAACACAATGTGAAAAAGAAATGGTGAATGACATGCCATTTGGCGATATCATTAAACTTTCGATCAAATTTTAGCACTTTGAAGATGAACAAATTAGTGCTCAAACTGTGAACAGTTCTAGAGGCAAACCTAGAACTTCCAAAAAAAAATTTTCGTCATGACCCACTTTATTTTAACGAAACTCAACTGAACATGCATACTTGCGGAGCGTTAAAAAAAAGAATTTTGCGTACAAAATTCAGTGGCTGTTAGTTCTGTGCATAGGAAAAGTTTAACACCTTTCAGATGAAAGTTAATCAGTTTCTACCGAAAAGGCAAAGTAAAATTTAAAAAATCCGGTTGATTGAAATTCGAAAACAACATCTTTGCACGTTCTTTGGGGATTTTCGATGAACCGATTGCTGTTTAGAAACCATTATCTGCATGCCAATACTTACTATACATGCTTCATGAAGTAAAGGCTGAAGCAATTCATGAAGTACATGGTGCAGATAATGCTAATAATACTTTGACAGGATTTCACAAACCTACAAACTGTAAGTGAAAAAATAAATACTCAACAATTGGCTGTTAAGTCTTGAGTCAAATTTGCCGGATGAAATGCCAATGTCAAAGAATGATGGACCATGATATGATCAGTATCATTTATAGCCAGAACTTGCACCAAATGGCTGTCCAAGAGCTTTCAAACCAAGTTTTTCTTGCAGCAACTAATAAGGAAAGTATCGATATGAATCGAAAAATCATCGAACAACTGCTTGGAAATTATAGGATGGTTTTAAGTTCACAAGTAAAGGGGGAATAAAACTCACTATTAATTTTTATTTATTTATTTTTAGCACCCACTTATTTATGTTATATAAACACTTAAACTTCTTTTTCCCAAACAATTAATTATCTTAATTCTTGTTGTTTTTGTTGATGATGATGATAGTGAAGGTGATTGGTGATGACCATTTTCCGTGTTCCGAGATGTTTCTCGATCGACGTCTTACTATGAAATGGTCGATTGTGCGTAATTTTATTTTCGCTTTCATCCGACGTCTTTTGGTTTGTGATCGCACCATCTATTGATGATCACTGTAACCATCGTTACTCAGCAATGTGCTAGAAAGCAAATAAATTGTTTTCGACTTCGAAATTGATTGAAAACCTTTTTCAATTGATTGAAAACCGATTTGAATACCGTTTTCCTTGTCATCAGCAAAACTAGTAATTTACGAAACCAATTTTATTTTAGCAACCTATTTTAGATGGTTAAAACTCTTTTTGATGGTTTTTATTTGATATTATCAAATAAAAAGCTGGATTGATATTAATCATCTCTGAAGCGTACTTAATTCGTAAATTGTATTTTCCTAATGATCGGTACTTTATAAATATTTCGTTCTATTCGGGAAATGAAATCCTTGATCTACAGACTTTACGGCAAACATCAAGCGGTTGACATTCTTTCGCTTTATTATATTTGGCTCTAAATCAATAATTTTGTCCACTATTGCGTTTTTATTAAAGATCCTTGCACATTACATCTTTTCAAGTAGAAGTTCTATTTTTGTCTAATTCCGTTTCTGAAGCCAAATTCATTTCCAATTGATATGCTGGCTATTCTATTTCCTTGTCTGACTCTTCTATTTTCATAGTTTGGATCCATATTGCTGTTAAAAGTCGTCTGGCTTTTGAACGATTTATTTGCTAAAATGTTGCGCACCTTTAATATGATCTCTTTAGATTGCATTTGCTAGACTTTAAAGTTTTATTAAATAGAAACAATTTTCATTTAAGTGGTACTTTTACTACTCAGATCCGCCACTTCATTGTTCAAATTAAAAAGGTGGTAATAGTTTTGAAAATTGTGTTGGTGACAATATATATTTTCTACAACCCTTTTCTTTGGTTGATTTGGAATTTAGCTCATTGGTAAAAATATATTGCTTTTATTTTTAAAGTGGTATAACTCCGTCAATACAAATATTATTTGGGAAATTGTTAGCCACTCATGACGCTTTATCTCTCAGATTTTTAAAATTTATTTTAGTATTGTTTTGTCCTGCTGGCCGCAAGATCAGTTAATTTAAGTAGGATACGATACCATGAGTCTGGATCAATACTTTCGAATAATTGAGGGTGATTTAGCTTACTTTTTCAGGATGAAGCTTCTAAATCGCAATATTTGGATTTACCCTTCCTAAAATTTTACTGTATTGTTACTTCCTGTTAAAAAGTCATAACGTAGATATACCTTCTAATTGCTTTATAGAGGGTAATTAATATCAAAGGACCGACGATATTGCAACTCTTTTTATCAGTTTTGTTGTGGTACTGGTTGATAGGTCATAAATGTTATAGATTAAAATATCGCTTCTGTATACATTTTTCAAGTTTTGCGGCACTGACACGAAAACACTCGTAAATACCAATATGATATCTATTACACACAAGTATGAACTGCAGATTAAACGTGACTATATATCACCAAATCAAAGAAATTTAAAACTGGACTATACTGGGCTCCACTAATCGAATTCCAAATATCACAAAATATACAAATCTCAACAGTATATGTGTTCATGTAAATGCTTAAATATAGATATACCGTACAGATTAACTTCTAATCCATGACTAATTCGCTGTTAAAACACCAACAACAACGACAAGCCGAATATATTATATTTCATTTTTTACGTTTTTGGTATTTTGCTTTAGGTAGATTCCAGATTTTGCTGGATGTAAAGTAACATTTTTTTTGTGGTTTTGTTATAATCTAAATTTGTTACATTTGTATTTAAATATAATTGAACAAGGACTTTAATACTTTATATATATATATATATATATATATATATATATATATATATATATATATATATATTCCTATATATATTCCTCATCCAAACCCAAAAACAAATGAACTGATTTTCGATTTTTTTGTTACCATTTAACAAAAAGCTTTAAAAATATTTACAAAAAAGCTTTTAAAAAATATTTAAAACTTCTGTAATACTGTATAGATTTTTATTTTTTATTTTTTTGTTGTTAAAAACTAGGTATAGGTATAGTGGATGCTGGATGCTATTTTACTATATAGTACAAATTATATATATAGTATATACACATAATTCTATCTTGAATATTTAGTTTTTATGTATAGATGTATGTTAAAGGGATGCTTTCTTGTTTGTATTGTTGTTGTTATTATTATCGTTGTTAGGTAATAATTTTTTTAGTTGTTGTTAAAATTGTCCTGGGAGGATTTTTTTTCCCAATTTTATGCTGTATTTTGTTTTTTAACTTTTAGCCGTTGTTAGTATTATTGGGTGGATATAGTATGTATGTATATACAAAAAAGTTATCCATTGTATAATATATATATATATATATATATATATATATATATATATATATATATATAATATATATATATATATATATATATATATATATATATATATATATATATATATACATAGGTATATATACTCTCTCAATATATACATAAGCTTTTATAGACAATAAATGAACAAACAAAAGTATTATAATTTTTAATCCTAAAATACAAAAAAATGTACTATAAAAAAGTTTTTTCTGGATGGTGATGAAGATGGTCGGCGATACCATCATACCTTTACGAGTATAGATTGAAAATGTTGATGACAATTAAGCAGTTTTTATAAACAAGGAATATTTTAAAGTTTTGCTTGATTTTGTTCTCCAACAATATAGCTTATGGAAGCTATATAATAAAGCTTTAGTTGTAAACCTTTATTTATGTATTATGCATATAGAATTATGTTTAAATATATATATATATATATATATATATATATATATATATATATATATATATATATATATATATATATATAATATATATTATAATATATATATATATATATATATATATATATATATATATATATATATATATATATATATATATATATATATATATATATATATATATATATATATATATATATATATATATATATATATATATATATATATATATATATATATATATATATATATATATATATATATATATATATATATATATATATATATATATATATATATATATATATATATATATATATATATATATATATATATATATATATATATATATATATATATATATATATATATATATATATATATATATATATATATATATATATATATATATATATATATATATATATATATATATATATATATATATATATATATATATATATATATATATATATATATATATATATATATATATATATATATATATTAGTGATACACCGAGCCTAATTTTGTATTTACCCGGCCAGTTAGTTTGTTTTTAATTATTTGTAAGAAAATGGAGAACTACCGATTTATTTGGCTTTCCTCGATAATTGAAATATTCGAACTCGAAACAAAAAAAAAGCAAACAACTTCAGAACTTCCAGATATTTATAATAAAAGTTGCAATTTATAATACATATATAATAATTGATGTTGAAAGATCTCAGAATATTTTATAACATTGACATCCGATATTTGGACTTGTTCTGAAACGTGTATGATAGTTTTATAAGCCTTAGTAAACACTGGTTAACTGATGATTTTAATAAAATATGCGTAGTGTTAAATGCCCGTTATTTTCCTGGGAGCCATACTGGTCTTGTCATTGGTAATTGTTTGAGTGAAATGCTAAAAATGTAAAATTGTGCTAAACTTAGAGACAATGTATGTAACATGATCAGTGGTGGAAACAGTGCTGGTTTACAAAATGGATCGTGCTTTATTCATACTCTATAATTGGTTAAAAACTAAAATTTAAATCCACGATTTAAATTGGGTTTTTTGGGCCCGATCTTCCCAAAAAATCGAAGCTCATGGATTCTGAACTCCAACAGGAGTCTTAGTAGTGTTCATTGTTATGACCGATCGAAATCAGGTGATAAAAAATATCATTTGCAAGCCTCTTCCATTAGGATTCTAACCCGGTACCTCTCGTCCCAAACACCGCATTTTTACCACTGCGCCAATTGTTCGGTGACCAAGTGCTTAGTACAAACTTGAGCCTTATACAAACACTTGTGAACATCTTTTGCTCACTCTTTTCTGCAGTGTTCAATAGTTAGTGATTACAGTTCGAACCGACGGTGCTAAATTTTGTCTTAAGATGCTTCACGTTTACGAAAAATAATTTCTATACCATGAAATTAAAGAGTACCAGGATCAGATAGTCTCTTTGCTAGTCACCAGAGCTAATCGCATAAATTCCTGAAAGCTTATTCTCAACTGATTCTCAGTTCAAAGCAATCCATAAGCTATCCCGATTAATTAAGCCGATTTAAAATATAATCTCCTTTATTGAAAGTAGGGCATAACGTGGTACCTTCCATTCAACGAGCATTACTTCGCTTTGTCGCCCTCCAAATATCAAGAACAAGGATTAGTGCAATGAACTCTGAACACAAATATTTTCTCATGGTCCTGAATGGCAGAAGATATAGTTCTAAAGATACGATGCAGTCCAGTGACACCTATAAAAATTTTACATGAACTGCGCTTATTAGGCTGAGTTGTTGCACTCTTAAGAATTTTGCTTGACTTTTCCGAACCATTAAGTTTTGGGTTTGATTTTTACCATACCTTATCTAGCGTCCTCTGGACGGTAGTTTGTTTTCGTATTAATACTGCTAAAAATATTTTGATATTGTGCTTTCTAATCTTCGTTTATCAGACCCTTGTAGTTGAAACGTAAAATTTTTTCCCTGCGTGATTCCTGGCTTGTACGAGATTTGCCATCTTAGCTCTGTAGTGACTAATTAATAATCGCTGCCTTTAACTTCGGCAGCCGAGTGAAAAGATCTTACATATTAATATACACAAGACCATCACTTAGAAATTTAAATATGGTTAATTTACTTTCTAGAGGTCTTGCGAGAGTGTGTCTATGTTTCCAAGTGGGAATTTTTATGGAAAAAAATGTGATAGTCACCATGAGATTGTGTGCGATCCTTCGCCAGATCGTGTCGGGAAAATGAACCCAATATTTTGCCCTCGTGCCCGGTATAAATCCTATCAGATCTTTTAAGTTGTTGATATTGCAAATGGCGATGACAGGTTAGATATTGAAAAAATAATATTTTTTCCGCCGTAATCGGGAAAACTATACATGTATAGTGTATTAAATTGATTAAATAATTTAACATTGGCTTGAACCATAGACAAAGTAACTGAACTTTGACGAATGCAAGAAAACTGCCTATTAAATGCATCAACTGTAAAAGTTACCACAGTGGTATTGGTGGTTTCTATTGCTAAGAATACCTTATGACACTTCAGATTTTACTGCTATGCCCAGTATCAAACCTATCAAAAAATACTTTCTTTATAAAGTCACAGGCAATACTATTACGCAACTTTGTTGCGTAACGTCCTTAGCATAATCAAAGCTATCTATTCAAAATTTAACACGCTGCGTCTAAGATAGTTGTAGCGGCATGTATCACATATTTTTATCCCCTAATTTTTTTGACCCCAATCCTTTTCGACAACCAAATACTAGATTAATAATTAACGTATTGTATATAGTTAAATAAACGTACTACATAAACCACATAATGTGTGAAAAAGGATATATAGATGAGAATATTACCTTTTAAAAATGCACAGAAGCTAAATTCATTTAACCAAAATTGAAAAACTAACAAAATTTTCATGTTAAACTTGTAAAACGTATTTTAAAAATCTTCCACTTTATCGCCCCCTTAAAACAACTATAATCCTATTTTAACTTGATTACAAAGATAAACATTAAAACATAGTGTTTACCTTAAGGCTATATAGAGTACCCAAATTAAAACATAAACAGAGTACAATAATATTTTAAAATAAAGTATTCTAACCACATATACATATTTACGATTACATATCATGTTAATAACAACATAATACTCAAAACGAAAATTATACATTAGAACAAATATATTATATATATATATATATATATATATATATATATATATATATATATATATATATATATATATATATATATATATATATATATATATATATATATATATGCATATTATATTATGTTCAATTTTCGACTCTAGTTCAAACACCTCCCGTATGATTTCTATATTGTATACATACACAAATATCCACTTGTGTATCTAACTACTTATCATACAAAAACTAAACTACATATTGTAAAATATTGTATTCTATGTACATAATATCTAGATATCGAATCGATACAACAACAAAAAAATCTTAACCATCTGCTAAATATTTACACAAACAACATTTGATTAGATAACAATTAGAAATCTATTAGATAATACGATTTACATAAATAGTTTAAATTTATACAGTGGAGTAAAAACCTAACGTTAAGGACAATGTCTGATGCAAAAATTTTCTTAACCTTGTCATACAACACAAACACATACATTATTCATGTAACGAACAACAAAAACAGTTTAGAAATCCATTAACTCGTTTATTTGAATATTAAACAGCTTTCACATAAAAATCAACAACCCGTCACCACATTTTCATAAAAAAAAAATTCTAAGCACAAAACAAAAAAAAAAAAAAATGTTCAACCATAAAATGAAAAGTTTATGAAATGCAATGGAAAAACTTTTTCAACACAAACACGCATATAAAAAAAAAAGAAAAGTTTTTGACTTTCAATTGACATTATAATATACTCGTTCAACACTTTCTATTGTGCAAGAAGTTTTTTTTTTTTTTTTTGTAAAATTTTCGTAATTTACGGTTTGTGAGCTTTTAAAGTGTTTTCACTGTCGTCTTAAAGTTTTCATTGATTTTATTAAATTTTATACGGTATTTCCGTTTCCTGTTTCAATTTTCCTTTCGCTTTTTTCATTTTATCTTTCGTAATTTTACTGTACTGTTAATTAATAAATCGTTATAAAGAAAAATCTGTCATTTTTATCGGTTGGCTGAGTTTTGTGATATAATAATTAAGAAATTCACGATTTTTGAGCTTTTTTCTATATTTCGTTTTAAAGCTTAAAGGTGCGATGATTTTGTTGAAATTAAATTTATGTTTTATATGTATACTTTTTGGAAAATAGGTAACTACGGTAGAATTTCGTTAGATGTGTTGTAATTGATAATAAGGATTTGTTCCTATATACGTTGCTGCTTTAATAAATTTCTCCCCAAAAACATATTTTTTAAGATGTAATACATATAAAAGTTTGACATGTTCCTTCAATTTATGCTAAGTGTGTGTGTGTATAATTGATTTTCAAATTAAAACAACATTTGTGAATACGGTTATTGTATTATGTACGCTTACTTATTATTTCATATGTTGCTGAACAAATTTATGTTTATAGGGGTTATGGGTATGTTTTTTACATGTTTTCAAGAAGATTAAATATCAAAACGTTAGAATTTATAAGGCATAAAATCATATTTTGAATTTTTTAAGCCCATTGCTTTATTGGTTGGAGTGTGATCCCCTGGATGATGCCTGAACATATTGTAATTTTAGTTATATTCCTTTGATTTTAAGAGCTTTAAAGTACCTGAAACTGGGGTAAAGAAAACTCCATTCTTTAAATTTATTCTACAACGCATATATAATACCAACCAGTTCCTAGAAAAAAAAATTACCTTAAAACGTAATACATTTTTTTTATAATGTTTCATGCACGAAGAAAGTATCGTGCATAAAACTTTATAAAATGAAAATTTAATTATAAAGCTTTAATTTGCTATAGCATTTAAGTCATATCATATTAGAAAATTTGCGGAGCAATTGGCACAGTGGTTAGAGCTGTGGTGTTTAAGTTGGGAAGCACCAGGTTCGCAACCCAACGGTGGAGAGATGTAAAGGGATTTTTCATCACTTGAATGCGATTGGTGATGACGATGAACACAACTAAGATAAAATTAAGCTAGTGGTATTACTCATGAGTTCCGGTAGTGGACTGTATATTTTTTTTTTTAAACCAATTTTGAAACTAACTACACTAATACACCATTAATTTTTTTTTTTGAGGCAACCTTCTTGAACTTAATTTGGACTTTGACAAATGAAGCGTATTGTAATTTTAATTTTGGGTTAAGTTATAATTTATTTTTACGAAATTTAAATGGTCTAATCGCTTACTGCTTGGGTCTCCCAACTTTGATGGAGATTATTTGAAGGGTAAAAAACGACATATCGGCCATCTTTATCACGATGATGAGTTGATTAATTTATTGATTGATGAGACTGTGAGACCAATCACTTGTCAAGTGTTCCGGTTAACGCAGGTCCTATTCTCACAGCCTTTTTAATTTGAATAAACGGTAGGATAGGAGAAATTTTCACATATGAATTTTTCTATAAATATATGTTTTAGGCTTCCAACATCAGTACGGCACAGTTCTATTCTATTTTTGTAGTGAAGGGAAAGGACAGGTATGTCACAAATGACAGAATTGGTCCAGTTTCCCGGTAGTCAATATTCAAACTACTGTAAGCATAACAATTTCATTGAACTGGTCTGAATTCTGTTTTCTGTATTCCGCCTTCCCTTATCAGCAACTCCAGTGTGCCACCATTGGACTGTAATCTGCAAAAAAATTCCCGAAAAATCAAATCTATTAATGGGCTAATTAATACAAGCCGTATGCTGTAATAAATTGGATTAGTTTTTGCCTAAAATTTATAATTAATTAATTTATTACATCATTCAAAATATAATATTATAAAAATTATGAAATAAATTAGATTTTTTAAAAATTGTTTAAGCATTACAAAACAATTGAATTAACAATTTTATGACCAATACGTCAAATAATCGGTGAAAATTTAATTTATATACACTTTATTTGGCACAAAACTTTAAAATGAATATAAATTAGATTTAACAAAAAAATTTATTAAATTTTAAAAAACAATTGAATTAATCGGTTTAAGAGTATTTTCCACGATGAAATATTTTCCACGATGATATTTTGCATGCACGAAAAACGTGAGATAAAAATATAAATTTAACTGTTGTACGAGTGAAATGGACAACTTATGCTGCACGCTGAAAACTATTTTGTATTTTTTCTCGCCATAATTATTTACAAAAAATATAAAATTGGAATTGTTTTTATGGTTGAAAATTGCTGCAAAATATACATGCACATTAAATTTGTGTTTGGACGAGAAAATATTTCTCGCATACAAATATAAAATTTTTGCTTATTTTTTTTTATAGCTAAATTCATTTTATTTTTATTTTCAGGGTTGTAAGAATTAAAATTTTGAGGTTATAAAAAATTAAATAAATTTTATAAAAAACAAAACAAAAAAGAAACAGTTGTCTTTGTCACTTAAGTAGACATTTAACACTATCCTTCTTTTTTTGGTTTTGGTTCAGATTTTAATGTTTGGCTGCAGAAAAAATATGTTTCATCGTGGAAAAAACATTATGACAAATACCCATCTTTATCACGATGATGAGTTGACATAAAATGATTTTCACACATTTGTTATCTTTTTATTATCAATGTAGCTGTATTTACCGTAACGATTTCCCAAATTTTGAGGCCTCGCTAATCGTATAATCTAATTCTGATACTACCACGTATAAGCTATAATTTGATTCGTGATAAGCGCCATTTAATAACCAACCAACAACTAAATTTTGAAAACTTGGCATCAATTTAGTTGAACTTATATTTTCCCAGGTCTGAGGCTTTTGAGAAATTTACTTTGGCATCGGAAAATGTGGGTCGGCTAGTCGAATACGGGTTGGCTTTGTCCAATGTGAAATATTAATAACTGCGGATGGACCAGTTATGATTTTGGTCACAAAAAATGTAATCCTTGATGACAATTAGATTGATGATTGATTTTGATTGTTGTACTCCTGATATTGAAATACTTTCTGATTCTTGGCCGGTTCCCAATTTATTTAAACAATTCAGTGGTAATAAAATTAGATTGACTTACCAAATTCATGGCTCGGCATATGTGGAATTTGCCAAATTTATCCTTTATCAACACTAAAGCATTTGTTAGTAACATATTTTGTATAATGTTAGATATTGATGTACTACACGTTATTGTTCAATCAATGAACATATGACCATACAAGAAACAATTCGTAAAGGCCTTCGATTGACAGATGAAATTTCATCTGAGCACATTCTGCAGAATTTCGGATATAGAAAATCAAATGGCCTTTTAATTTGAAAACCTGCGCAGCATACATATGTTCTTTGTTTTGTTTTCACCGCAACAAATGATCTACTGCCCTTTGTATACCGGTTTATCAAAGTTTGATTTGTAATTTTTATTCTTAGATGCCTTTATTGATTCCAAAAGGTGACATTTTTAATTTATAAAAACAAGCAGGTTGCCTCAAATTTCTCTTCTATTCAATTCCGCTTCTTTTTTCTATTCTCTTCTGGAGCAAACATCTAACGTTTTTTTTATTATGCGGATCAACTATCAGTAGCTTGGCTAAATGGTGCTTTGAAGGTAAAATAATTGAATGCTTGGCTCTATAGGTGCAGTTTTGTGTGGCAAAACTTGTTGGATTGAGCGATTAAAGAATGGTTCTTCGCTGATACAGTTGTATTGTTGTTGTTTCATGTTGACTCCATGTAGCTTTAAGCTTTTCTTGATGAAGCTTTTACAATATCTGATAGTGTAAACTATTTTGTTAATGTCAGAATATTTTTCTAGTAATTTCAAAAAATTTTTTTTCAATAAATTGCAAAATCCCAAACTGTCTGGGCAGGATTCCAGTGAAGACCGAGTTTTTTTACTGTGTCATCAAGTTGGAAGCAAAAATTCCATTATTCCGAGGATTAATGTAGTAGGGCTTGGTTATACAAAGCCTTTTTGCGGAGATTAACACCTATACATTTTAGTAGTGCTATGAGGTGCTTCTGATCATGCGTCGACTATGAGCTTCAGCTTTCTCCAAATGTTGTAAGCTTCGTACAGCCATAACCAAGTGGCTGAAATAGAACCATAATTCATAGAATTAAGGTTGTATTCTTGCAGCTTTCTTTCAGGAGAATTCCTCCATAAAATAAACCGCCATTATTTCATGATCCTTAGTCTGAGGAAACATTTTTTCTAAATTGTTTATAGACATGCTTATGCTTCCGTCAACCTAAAAGTTACTTCAGTAAATTCTGCAGAAGTGCATGACCATTCTAAATTACTTCATTTAATGAAGTCTCAGTGGATGTTTTGGCCGAAGCATCAAAAAAGTTCTCATCCATGAATGATTGGTATTGTAGAGCTAACTTAAGATTGTTTATCAGGCGTTTCTCCATTTAAAGTAGTCGATTGGTCGGTGCTGTTTTCTATGATTGACGGAGAGGTTTGGCAACTGATAAATCGATATTAAACGGAATTTTTAAACTTTATAAGTTCCATCGGTTACGCTATTTTTGGTATACTTATTTCTTCGATTTCTGTAACTGCTTGTCAATGACACTTAGCAGATCTTTTACAGTGAGAATTTAGCCCAGTTTAGTTTATTGTGCAATAAGCTCAGTAGATGCACCCTTTTATAGATTCGGGATAATTATTTATTCAAAATAACCTGCGTCTAATAATATATTGGTTTGCTCGGGTTCATAGAGCGTTCTTGCGAACTGAGGCCTTTTTGCGATGTATTCAGTTAGAAAGGTAGCTTGAACGCCGGAATCAATCAGAAAGCGAACCATGTGTTCATTTTTACACGTTAATTTGATCATGATAGTTAACAATAAAGCACTACCTTGTGCAGCTGTATTAGCAAAAAATTTTAAGGTTGCTGTCAACGAAGTTTCTTCCAGGTTTTTATGTTGCCACTTTTCAGCACACTGCTTTTAGATGTTCCGTTGAACTCCTTTTCCAACTTCTGCTTAATTTCAATGATGAGCAACTGTTATTCCTCTTGGATCTCTTCAAAGCAGTTGTTATCAAATAGTTTGCCTTTAAATTCTACAACGATCAGAAGCATTTGCGAGTATCTGTCTGCTGTTATAAGTTTAGCTGACCTTAGAGCTTGCTCTAGCTCCTAGCTCCGTATTTTGTGATACTGCTATGATATTTGGTTTTGCCATTTGGATTTTGTAGCGCTTTTCTTGGTTCTTGTTATCCAACTTGACATCGCCGTTATCTAGAATTGTGTATAGGAGGAGGCATCAGCTACCGGGCCGAAACTTCTTTAGCCTGCTGATTTGTAGATTTTCTTTAGCCTTCAGATTGGTTTAATGTGGCTTTTTTCGAGCCTCAAAAAGTATATTCTTTTTTATCTGATCGCAAACGGTTTTTACTGTATCCATTATCCTTTTGAGCCCTTCTAAACGAAATTCTTAATTCGTTTAAGTAAATAGATATTTGTCCATTGCCTGTAATTTGAAAAAAATAAATAAATTTTTAAAATTTTCCCGTGAAGTCGTTTAGCATAAATTGGATGCAAAATCTCCTATCTACTTAAATATTGATGTTTCAAAATCTCATAAGTGAAGCAATTATTTATTATTGTTTTATAATTTATCACTATATAACCACATCGAAATAAATTTTTCAATTTAACTACGACATATACAAATAATTAAATTTCACTTCACTTCCCATTCCAATCCGCAAGCTGTCAAAACACAAGGAAACTGATCACATAGGAGATTTTTACGGTTTTTTACTAATTCTTTATAAAGGAATTGTTTTTTTCCGTTATTTTTTTTAGTTTTACCATTACATTTTTGTTATTATGTATAAGTGCGCCTGCGTTATAGCTATATTTCTACATCAGAAACTCAATTTGCCACAAAATGCAGATAGGAGTTTTTGCCATGAAGCGGGCGATATATATATATATATATATATATATATATATATATATATATATATACAGCAATGGTCATTCATAAGCCAATTTTAAAACAACTTTAAGTTATATATATATATATAACTTAAAGTTGTTTTAAAATTGGCTTATGAATGACCATTGCTCAAAGCAATTTCTAACGAAACTCTTTAAACCGATAGATCAAAAACACTATATACAACAATATAAATACTATGCAATCTACTAATATACCATTATCCTTTAATACCTCACAGACCATTTATTCGACTGGGTTATCCTGAGATATGTTGTCTAAATTTTTAAAACATTTAAACCGAACACTGATTCCAAAACACAAAAAAACTATTAAAATTGGAAAAAAACGAAAAAAATAAAAAAATACTTTGACTTTTATCCGAACGAACTTAACTTTATTAAAACGAATAAAAAAAAAAATCCCATTTTTCTCTCTGTACCCCCAACCCCATATAGTGTAAATAACTATTAATGTCACTATATGCTCCTAGTGGTAAGAAGAATTTTCATCTCGCACATAGAAAAAAAAGCGCACAAAAAATCTAATGTGTGATAGGAATATATAAATAGAAAAATCCGATGGTATTTTATTATGTTATTCCGGTGCTGCATAATATATTGTCGTCGTGAATAGTGATGATGATGATGATGAGGATGATGGTTATGGCGTTGAAATTGCAAAAACTGTGTTCCCTGCATTTCGTTCGAAACTTCTATATATATACATAATATATGTATGGATATACTATAGTAGATATAATATTTAGATTTTTGTATTGTGATGTGACGCGAATATACGAGGATAGTGTAGTGATTAAATTTATTTAAATTAGATAAATTTATACCATGATTTTTGGATAAAATTTGATATGTAAATAAATTTATTTTCCATTGGTTGATTGTGGAGATGAATGTAATTTACAATATGATTCGAAAAAAATATATATATATTATAATTGCAAACACATTGTAGTTGGTAGACTGACTATATACATATACGAAGGGTGTGAAATTATAAGACGACAAAAAAATTTCAATCCACTCAATAAATTATTCGATTTGTTAATATCCATATCGTGTATCGTAATCAAATAGCATGTATAAAATTGTTAATTTGTTATATAAAGCAATTAAAATATGCATAAATATTTAGAGCTGTATATATGGATCGGATGTTGTATGAATGAAAGTATTAGTTTAACGATGCTCGCCTTGTGAAATTCAACAAGTGCTACCAATTTAAACATTTTATCTAGATATAATAACAATATGGTTCATAAAATGGTAAATTTCACTTAATATTTTTATTTTTTTATTATTATTTCCTGGCAATTAAAACGAGAAAATAAAATGAACAAAATAAAAGTTCGCGAAAGCTCTCGAAATTCATGCAACTAATACTTTTTTATTTAAATATAACAGATTTTTTTTTGTTTATTTGTTTGTTGCATAAATAATAGTTATAGTTTCTTCCTTGAGCTGTATGTTTGTTGTGTTGTTTATAATAAACAAAATTCCAAGCTTGTGTTATGCTGTTGGTACATGTTTATGCTGCTGTTTTTCGTATTTTGCAATTTAAAAATAAATAAATAAATAAATATTTGAAAATAAATATTAAAAAAAAAAACGAAATATTTTATTTATTTACCAGTTTTTTATCATTTACATTTTCTTTTTTTTTTTGTGTGCTCTACAACTATCCTTGTTTTATTTGTATAAGGACACAAATATTGTATAACTATTTATATAGAAAAGCTCTGTACATTTTTTTTTCTCGAATATATAAACGGATACGACTGTATAGAACTAGACAATACGATTGAATTTCTACTATTTCGGTTTTTTGTTACAGTTGAATAGTATTTGATTTTGGGTAAAGTGTTTTTTGTTTACAAAATAAATGTGTTGTGTTCTGTGTGCTGAAAAACTTTTTTCTGGTATTAAAGTTGTACGTTGGTTTTTTTTTTTTGTTAATATTTGGTTCAGGTTATAGTTTCATAAATGGTTTTGGTCATTCCAATATTTCTAGATGTTGTATAACTTCAGCTTTAAATTATTTAAATGGTGATTCAGAAAAGTTTGTATTTTAAGTACTCTTGCTGATAGAACTTATCACAAATCGTTAAATACTTTTTTAATTTGTTTTTTAATTCGTAACTTTATTTATTCTGTTAAATTTACTAAGATTTAGTTAAAGAAACTTGATGCATGTTGCACATAAGCAGATCAGAAGCACACACATGCTCAAATTTATTTTTTTGATATAGTGTAATGCGACATTTAAATTTTTAATACCCTTTTTTGTAAGTTCCCGAGTTCTTTTACTTTAGTGGTTTTCACATTACTTGACATCGGGTTTAAACATATCGGGTTTTCAGGGTGATTTAACAAGGGTAAACAGTGAGGTTTGTTGTAGTAATGTGACTGCTCCTTTGCAAAATCTTTTCATCCTCTAAAAAAAATAACTAAAAAAAACATTTACTTAGGGTGCGATTCATATTTCAATTCACGTTTTTGCGCTTTCGCTAATCAGTTTTTAATTGTTCATCCTTTGCAATGTGGTTGCAAGTCCACCCAGTTTTAATTCATCCTTTGCAATGTGGTTGCGAAACCACCCAGTTTCGCCTATAGACCGGAAGCAAAATTTTCAGTTAAAATAAATATTTGTTTTATCATAAAGTTTTTGGATTAACTCATATTTAACTCCACTTTAATATTTTTTTTTTATTTTTCGGATGTATATCGAAAGTCCACCAATTATAGTATGATCGGTGCAAAATGTTTTTATGGTTAATGGGCAAACATTGTCTCTGCTATTTGGACAAGAATGCAGGCATGTTTGACTCATTTTCTTGCTGCTTTTTTTGACACGCGAAAGTGACACAACAAATTTTTTGAAATTAATGGGTGGTATATTTTGCTCGTTAGTAATGGACAAAAAAGATCGTCCAGATGAAACTGAAATATTTAACATTTTCCCGCCAAAAAAAACCCACAAAGTAATAAAAATAAAATAAAAAAAACTTGAATGAAAGAATCGATTGGAACAATCGATATTTTAGAATCCCGAAAACATAATAATGCGTTATCAGCATAATTGAATGTAGTCTAAAATGGTTCATATTTGTGAATTCGCATGGAACCTAAACGGAGCAAAAGCGATGATCGAAAGATTTGTTGCTTCTTTAGGTTAGTCCAGCTATAGTTGATGAGAACCCTGATGAGAAAGAGACCACTCCTGGTAACGTTAGCTTAGGAGATTCTCATCTATCGCTGGTATTCAGAGCAGTATTACCGTCAAAAACGGAGCTTGATAGAACAACCGAAATTTATTATGGATTCGGTCATTTTAAAATTTTACAAAACAATAATTATATTTGTTTTCACTCTTGCACTTTATATATAAAAAAAAATGTAACACGAATTGTTATGTTCCAAAAATATATGAATTCGTTCTAACCTATTGTATAATGATAACGGAACCATCATATCTGACCTGTGCCTTGAATTCTTATATAAATTTTAGCAAAATAACAAAATAGCTTAGTGCAATGCAATTATTAATGCTCTTTCAGTATAATATTTTTCAAGTTTAAAGCTGAATTTATAACATAAAAAATTTTGTGTAATACTAACTTATGTCATACTCTTTACCAACCAAAATGTTATAAATTCACCTTAAGTTCAATATTTTTTTTAACGTAAATGACACAAAATTAACTTACCTGTGTCATTATAATATTAATTTTCCTAAATTATTTAGAATTTTTGATTGACAACACTGACACAACATTAGGTAAATTTTCAAAACAAATGATTGCATTACATTTTTATTCCTTCAACATTTAAACAAAGGAGTTGATAATCATCGCCTACTGTTTTACCGTGCAAAAACTATTTATTATTTTTTTACTTTAAAATCTAAATATCAAACTAAGTTGATTGCTCTACAAAAAATATTTTGAAAGTTACAGTTCTGAGTGTATCTTTTCTCTTAACCAAATTTTCAAACACCCAAAAATTACAGTATTTTGTTGTCTATTTCCAATCTTAGGTAGCTAGATTTATCAACCTTTTAATACTACATATAAGAATTAAAAGTAATTGGATTGAAAGTTATTTTCAATTGTCCGGCTGCGGCTCTTTTTCACTTTGTTTTTCACTGTCTCGCGCTTTGGTTTGTATTCCATACTTTTAGAATTTCTAAATCTTGTTGAATTAGAGTTTTTAGTTTATAAATCGAATTTGTGAAATATATATAAATATAAGTTGAATTTTTTTAAATAAATTCACAGAACATTTTCACGTTAATAAAGATGTTAAACAAACAGGCACGGCACAAGAATGGAACATTGAGATACACCATGACTCAAATCGATCGCTCAATTAATTATTTGGACCCTCTGTCAATGGTTACTGGGTCACTTTTTTATAGTTTGTTTTAAGGATTACACTATCCAAATCACATAATTGATTTTACATTTGAGCAAGTAAATATTATCATGATCTTCTACCGTTGATCCTCTTTTAGTTTAAATACAATTTTTCAATTTTTAAAAGGTTTCGTGTTTTTCCGTTTTGATTTGATTAGTTTAAAGAATTTTCCTATCGATGTTATTAATAAAAACTAATCCTAATACTTACACTAGCTTCTTATATTTAATTGTATCGATGCTATATAAATCAAAAAACTTCTAAAAGAAAGATTTTATTTTTGTTTATCAGTAACAATATTTATTTTTCAGTATGATTATGTGATCACAAATTTGACTTAGCTTAATTTTTATTATAATTAAATAAGTAGAATGCAATCACCAAACTCCTTTCACGACTCAATCTCGAATGATCTATATTTTCTCTCTTTTTTAACCCAGGCCATAAAATTATGTATACTTTATGTTATAATTGTAAATTTGCAGCGATATATCGCCTAGATGTTGACTCGGGAAAAAATAATGTGGAGCATTGGTGGCGTTATAAACGTAATTATGTTGGGCGTGATTAATTCCAAAATGAATTACATCAGCCATTAGGCAAATTGTTGCTTGGACTATCAGCAGTGTTATCGAAAGTTTCCATAAGCACGTCCTTAACATTTACCACCTTGATATACACATATAAAGTGAATTTTATAATGCCAAGCTAGCCTTGACTGTTGATAGTTACTCTGAGTAAAGCCCAATAGTATATTCTGTCATACATCTGTATATATCTCTTACCAAATAGTATACTCGATTCCAAAATGAATTACATCAGATTGTCCGTATTCAAAAACATAATTAGTAAATACAGTTTACCCATTAACGTTACAGATGTCGGGTCAATAGAATATCATCAACATTTAGTATAAAAATATGACATTTAGGCAAAATATCAAAATATTTTAGATGTATAATTGCCTAAATGTCATATATTTATCCTAAATTTTGACGATGTTCTATCCACCCGACATCTGGAACATTAATGGGTGAACTGTTTTTTTTCTTATGATGGTAGTACTTTGTGTATTTGTATTACGAACCGAATTAAGTTTAGATCTAAACACTAAGACAAAAGCAACGAATACGACTATCTATCCACAAAAGGCTTTTGTGCTAGATTATTTGCAATCAAAAGCAACTAATAACCACGTTTCTGCTACCATTGTTGTTTGAAAAATTATTGGTCGAATTGACAAACAAATCCTTCTTTTTTGCAGCTTATGGCATCGAGGAGAATTTCGTATTTTTCTTTTACCAAGAAAAACAATTAGAATTTTTTTCGGAATTGCAAATTTTGCTTAAACATTAACAAATAAATCCTAAAAATAACCGACAGATTATCAATAAAGTAAAATAACTAATAAGTTAACTAAAGATTTGATGCAATTTGTCTCATTGTAAACCAAAAAAAAATTTTAACTGTAAAATTTTAAAAGCCTGGTTAATTTTTGTTTTCCCGTATCTATCTACTTTCGAATCTGCAATGTAAGCTGAAAGTCTTGAAGACAACACAAAACAAACTTGAGTCTATATCTAACCTTGGTGTAATATTTAAATTTAATTTCTAATACAATAATTAAATTTCTAAGTTTACTACCAGCTTGGTATCAATGCCGGGTTTTTTTTTATTAAAATTGTGTGTATCTGAGGTTAAATTATATTGCATTTAGTTAGTGAATCTTACGATTGAATCGTCTATATAGCTGATAATATATATTAATTAAAGAGTTTAGATAGTACATAACTATTGAAAGATGTATCTATGTTTACCTATACTAAAGCCATTATATCTAAATTAAAAACACAAAACTTTTTCTAAACGCATTACCCTGTGATATGCATATCGATTTTCTCGATATATAAAATAACAAAAAAAAATTCAAAATCGTTGGTATCAAAGTTAATTTTCAATATTGACTTTAGTGCTGATAATGATAAAAATAGATTTTCATTATACATAACACAAAAAAAATTTAATAGTTCTAAGGGTGTAACGTAGCACATAAACGTAATAAAATTTTCCAACTCATATATGCAGCATAAATGTGTACCTCGAATATATTATATATATATATATATATATATATATATATATATATATATATATATATATATATATATATATATATATATATATATATATATATTAATATATATATATATATATATATATATATATATATATATATATATATATATATATATATATATTATATATATATATATATATATATATATATATATATATATATATATATATATATATATATATATATATATATATATATATATATATGCACATCGAAAGAATGAAATTGAGTTTTAAACCGCATCCATTCACACATCACATAAGAAGTAAGGCGAAACAACATGTTGGTATTATTATTTAGATTGGCATGACACGATCCACGAAAAATTTCTTTAATTTTAATTTTATCGTTGAGTTAATTATGTACCAACCTATTTTCTTGTAATTTGTATGATTTGACACATATCGTAGATGCACAATTTGATTGTGATATGCGGTAAAAAGACATGTTTAATATATCTTAAAATTAAAGATGTTATTCTTTCTATCAAAGAATTTTAGCCTATAGATTTTGCGCAAAATTATTTTACTTTAAAGTTTCGTTTCATTTTAATTTAAAATATAAATAAGAACTTAGCCTTAAAAGCATATGGCAATTAAATTAACAGTTTAGGATATTTGGTTGAAAAAATAATTTCATTTCATCGAAAATTATTTTTTAGTATGTTTAAATCTATAATTAACTTTAAAATTAACACTTAAGGCTATAAAATTAAAAATATTTTTATTTTTATTGAAAATGCATAATTCTTTGAATCAAATAAGTTTCTCTTTTAAAATAAAGTTTACGAGAGTTAAAAATAAAATTTGTATCGTTTGAATTAATACTTTAGATTTTTTGATCAAAGGAATCATTATCTTTGATCCAAATGAATCTGCCCTTAAAATAAAAAACTAGAAAACATTAAAAGTTTAAAATTAAATTCAACCGTTTGGTTAAACGTTTTTTTACTTACCTATATTTTAAATTACATACCACCCCGATTTGTTCGTTTTTTTTTTGTAATTTTCATGGGTACGATTTATTGAACCGAAAAGTATTTATATCGGTGTTTGTGTTTGTGTTATTGTACATGCGCACTGTATTTGCGCATGTTGTTTACTTTTTCTTGTTAGTTTTTTTTTCGGTACATTAATTTTGAAAAATTCGTTCGTATCTAAAGTTTTAGTTGTGTTTTTAAATACACGAATAATTATTTATATTATAATTTTAAATCGCTTTTAATTTTGTAAAATTGTAAATAATTTAACATTTACCATTTTAAAAAATAAATTTGGTTCATTTGTTTGAGAATACAATTCGATTTCTTGTTAGAATTGCCAAACATAATAATATTGAAGCTTATTTACTTTTTTTTTTGTTGATGAATAACGACATTTAGAAACTTGATTTTGTGACTTGATTTTTGATTTTGAAACTTAAAATTGTAAACCCTTACCATTTTAAAACATAAATTTTATTATCTGTTCGATTTTCGATCAAAATAATAAGTTCCATCTATATTTAACTTTCAATGAAAATACAAAACGACATTTTGTGTTTGTATCTATCGTAACATCGAAATGTTGAAGAAAATACTCATGCAAAAACCGATTTTAACCGCTTCGTCATTTAGGCTTTATTGAAAAAACATTTAGGCGTAATTGACATGAAAATTAAACTGACCCATTAAAATAGAATGAATGAAAGAACGAACAAAATTGGGGTACTGGTTACTATATAATTTGACAGAAATGGAAATAAATATAACATAAATAAAATTATTTAATTCATTTTAAATTTATTGTTTATATTTTTTTACATCTCAGTTAATTTAAAAAAAATCGCAACATTTCGCTTATTTTTAATTTCAGTTTGCAAAATATCTGTTAAAGAACTATTCATAACAAAACTAAAATTATATATATATATATATATATATATATATATATATATATATATATATATATATATATATATATATATATATATATATATTCCTTAACCTTTTCACCTGTAGCTGAATCATTTAAGTACCGGATGACTTTCTATATCTTGAAAATTAATTAAGCTTAAAATTTTGGATGGAATATTAACAAACTCCACATATAGAAAGTTTTCCAGTATGTGAGCTCAAAGGATCATTGATTTCGACATAATCTAAATATAAATAAAAAGGAATTACTATTTTCCCTTCAAATTGAGTTACTTTCTGTTTCCAAAAAAGATCCATTAATAAAATCAGTTATCTCGGAATTCAATGCTAATCTACTCATATTATCTAGAGTTAGTTCCAAAATGACTCCTGACTCAAAATATTTTTTGAACTGAAATGGAATATCAAGGAACCACGTCTTTACTTGACTATTCTTTAAAGATGGGGCACCATTAACGAAAACTTCAACTACTAATATACGTTTTCCCATTTGGTCCCACTTACAATAATTTTTGGCTGCAAAGTAACATTTATATATTTTGCAAAAAAAAAATACAAAATCTTCCTGTGCGTCAGTGATTACAGCATGTAAGCAACTAATCATATCGTGAGCGTCTGGGGAATTAAACATTACATAAAGCCCTTATAGAATTAAAGCTGGTTTAAAAATATTAAGTAGGTATGGTCTTACCTTCTTTTAAATTTTCATTTTTCAGTCAAGTTTTTCGCAAGCTTTTGATTTTATTTGTCTTTAATTAAAGGTTCCAAAGTAGATGAAAACAATTACCAATTCTTAGCCTAAGTGGTTTTTATATGATGGCCACTCAGTTAAAAATTCAGCAATGTTTTTGTTGATAGATGAATTAAATTCTGTTGTTCAAACGTTGGCTGATTCTCTCCATTTGTCACAAACAAAGCTTCATGGCTCTATATTAAATTTTAGCCAAGTTCTATCCTCTATAAGAACGTCTCTAAATAAATAGATTAACATATTTTGTTATAAAAATTTTGTTTTGCCGTATTATCATCAAATCACCTGATGTGAAGCAATCAGTGATTGCTGTTTTGCAAATTTTCTGTCTTTGACCCGTGAGTTTTGACAGAACATGTTTCTACTGGAATGTATAAATGTTTAGCACTTTCAACATTTAACAATTACCACTTTTGAACATCACAAACAACCCACATTTTCATTGTTAAAATAATCCACTCATATTTAGTTTGAAAATAATTTCGTTACTTTACATTCCAAAAATGTAATAAAAAAGTGCCATCATCATCTTCAACCAATTTTGGTACATCAACACAAGTTTTACGTTGTTTCAAATCATGCTTAAAAAATCATCCATAAAACGATGCTTCTTCATTCTGATGGAAATTCACTATAACCGTCTTTAGCTTATTTTTATTACAGTCAACCAATTTTTTTTTCGAATATAGCTATTTAATACAAAACGACACTAACACCGAATACACTATATTTAATTATTAACATAAACTTTTATTTATAAAATTATTGATATCACATCACATTTTTAAAAAGTATTGTACTTTTTTGCCGTACGTTTTACTTGTTTCGAGTTTAGTTTTACATGTTTAAAAATCAGTTTTACATGATCGTATAAACTCGTAATTTGTAATGTCTGATTAAACACGAATAAAACGAGACGACATACAAAAGCATAATGCTAGTAATATTCCAAACAAAATGAAAATTTTTTGTTCAAAATTAAAAAGAGACAAGGACAAAAAAATCTCTATTATTGAGAGTGTGACTTCCGATTGCTTTGTTTTTATTGAATTTTTCGTTAAAAATTATAACAACACAATAAAAACAAAAATCCTACATTTTCTTTCAATCAGCCACTGTTCGCTTGTTTGGTGTATTGTTGGTTAAAAAATGGTTTTAATGGTTTTAATTAAAACAAAACAAGCGCTACTGAATGCGCTGCTTTCCATTCAGTTTTTTTTAAACTTTGAAGTAGAAGACGGTTAAAGAAAATTTTTAAAATCTTGGTTTAACCGAATTAGCAATTTTGTTTCTAAATTATTCGTTAACAGTTTCTCTCTATGACAACTTAAAATAAACTTTAAGGAACTGAAACATCTTTCGACAGAGACCTGGGTTGCTGGAACTTCGAAAACAACTTGACCTAGTGCAAACAGTTCAGGATGCAATAATTTTTTAGATTTACAATACTCTAAAATGGATGATTTTCGAGAAAGAGCCTGTCGCTCTAACACAGGAGGTGTATAGATGGAAATTTCCCTCAAATGGTTTTCAAACTGCTCGTCGAAATTTGTGGAGCTGTTTAAATCTGGTGAGTTCTGCGAAAGCTCCTGAACCTCAAGATTTGCCACTTGTACTGTTATAGCTTGAATATTGGTCCATAATTCTTTTAAATAAACTTTGGCTTCTGTTCTTTCAGTGGTTGTCAAAATTGCTTGGAAACGTGGATCTAAGAAACTTGCCGATTTCATAATTATATTATTAAGAATATTAGGCTCCCTCAAATTTAGATTTCTCAAGACAATTTTGGCAAACTTGCTGCTATAATTAGCTGTTGCAAGTTTACACTTTATCCACTCTTTGTAGACGTCTTTGATAACGAGTTGTTCAGCCTGAAATGACCAACGTGTAATACAATCCAATGGCGGAATTGATAATTGCTTTTGATTAACTAGTAACATTCCTGATGGAGTGCGCAACTTTTTTACAGATGCGCGAATATAACAAAGGGATTTATCTTCGCCCTTCAAGCTATCTATGATTGCTAGCTGTAGCGTATGCGAAACACAACGAATAGTAAAAATTCTAAAATAGCTTGGATGTAAGCTGATTAAAGAGTTTATCGTGTCGTCTAATATTTTGTCCTCGACGTCTATTGATTTTACACTTTCCTCATCTTTTGAAGTTTCGCCACTTAAAGAACCATGACCAGCATCATCATCCTGTTTCTCGGCTGTGGCTTCGATATTACGTAAATTTTCAACTGTTAATTTTTCGTCTAATATTTTGATTGCCTTTACCATGTTAGCCCTTTTGTCGCTGGTGACCGTATAAATGTTTCGTAACTCAATTCCATACTTCTTGAGTACATTCTGATTTTCACTAGCTATATAATCGCCTGTATGGTAGTGGTTATTGAAAATTTTTGTTTACTGTTTGCGTCTGTGGCTTCAATAATGGGATTTAGAATTTTTCGAAATCCTGAATTATTTATAACCGAAAATGGTCTTCCATTTTTAGTGACTAGCTCCAAACATGCGTTTTTAATTTCAGATTTACTCAAATTAATATTTGGAATGCAACGTTTCTCAGTCACGACAAAATTCCGTAGCGAATAATTTGGAAGACTTTTTGAAACTGTTTTTGGCTGGTTACTCGTGATGGTTTCTTGGTGTTCGTGCTTGTGGTAAATTTGAAGATGTTTTAACAAATTCCCAGCATGATTGCCTTTAATTTTATTAGCAGTTAAATAAATAAGGTAGTTCCAACAAACACTGATTTGCGGTCGTGGCATGGTACTTATATCAGATGAAATTTTGACTGTATTAAAGTATAAAAAAAAATAATAAATTATAAATTTTGGAATTTTAAAACGAATCTGAAAAATGCGATAAATATTTTCGAAGATAAGTATAACCTAACTCGTAATATCGATACGTTTTTTTGTACATTTTGAACGCTCTCGATAACAAAAAGTTTTGGAGCAGATCGGAAATTTTACTATTTTAAAACAATACGCTTCACTTTAGAAACGTTACAAAACCTAATTGAGCACACAATTGAATTTACCCTTTAAAAAAACTATAACATAACTTTTATTACCGTTCGACTTCAACTAAAACTTCATACAGTTATATTTCAACGCCTTTAATATTCTAGTTCACTTATTTTGAAACCAAACCTATTCAAAAATTAATAAATGTCTGTTGAACACAAAACTAAAAAATACTAAAAAAATTATTTTTTTTCACACCACGGCAATAGCCTATATTTCCCCTGTTTCTCCCATAGAAAACCTATATTTTTCCTTGTTTTTCCATCAGAAAACGTTCAAGGCAGACAAGGAAAACTAATAAACTGCACGTGAAGTGCAGTGTGAATAAAAACATAGACATTACATTTTGCGTAATTAAAAATAGATTTACGAAAAGAAAAGAGAGAGTACACATATGTATATGCATATGTTGTACACATATGCATAAAGATTATCTATCGGTTATATTATGTTATAACATAACATAAATAATTTCGTTATGTTATTTAACAAAAAATCACAAAATAGCGTTATTATAGTGTATTTAAAAAACGTTATATAACGTTATCCATCCCTGCCACATACTTTAGTTTTTACTTCATTTTATCACATTTGAATAATGTATGTTTGAGAAACACTGAATCTTTGTTAGTAAAATGTTATTAAAATGTTATTAAAATTTATTAAATTAAATAATGTTTTAATTTAACAACAATAAATATTTACCGTTATGTATTTTGAAATATACACTAGGCTCGCCATGCAAATCACAAATGTTGTATTTTAATGTGCTGTATTGAATTGTTTTTTTTTCTGGTAGATGTCACTACTTCATACTTTCAGAGTTGTCAATATGAAAAGTTAAGTTCTAATCGAGTTGTGAGTGAAAACATATTTTACCCGCTGTATATTATAATAAAATTCAATATTTAATAATGCCTTTATCAACCGGTACGGCTAACTTTAAGAATTTTAACAACCGGTTCGGTCGTACCGGCTATATATCATCACTGTAATATATGTATATATATATATATATATATATATATATATATATATTATTTATTTATTTATTTATTTGATAGTTACAGTTCAATATAATTTAGTTATAAACAAAACATACTAGTGAAAAATAAGAAAAACTACAAATAAGTAATACAACAGATTTAAAAAATAAAAAATAAAAATAAATAAATATACATATGGAAGCAATAATAACAGATTCAATATAGTATTTAATTAAAATAAAACATAAAAAATAATATATAACAAAAATAAAAAACAAAATAAAAAACAAAAATAAAAATAAAAATAAAATTGAAAAGTGCCTTTTATGTGTAAAAAATCAATAAATTGAAAAAACCATAAAAATAACAATAACACAATGTAAAAATTAACTATTACAATTTAAAAATGCAGCGATACGTCGTTTAAATTCATTATTATTAATATTAAAATCAAATTCGGAGTAAAACTTATTTTAAATTCAAAATTGCAATATCAAGAGGACTGTGACAACCGTAATTAGTTTTATGAAATTCAATTTGAATAAAAGACGATTACGAACATTTAAATTATTAGCAGTAATATTTAATTTAGACAAAAGATTAAAAGAATCAATCTGGCCAAACAGTAATTCAAAAACGAAACAAGCAGAGAATACTGAACGTCTTACATGTAGTTGTTGAATCTGGAGAAGCTTACAACGTTCGTTGTAAGATAAACATTCAGACGTATTCAAAAATCGACGACAAAGGAATCTCGTAAATTTCCTTTGGACCCGTTCAATCCTTTTAGAGTGAACAATATACTGTGGACTCCAGGTTAACGACATATATATTCCAACTAAGATCTCACTAATGAAAAATATATGGCTTTAATAGCTTCAATATTTTTAAATGTCTAAAAATGTAAACATAAAACCAAGCAAAGAATTCGCTTTACAAATAATCCTCTCTAAATGTTGTTTAAAATTCAACTTATCATCTAAGATTACACCTAAATCTTTAAATTCGTTGACTTTTTGTAAAGAAGAATTATTAACCTTATCAAAAATAAACATTGATCGCTTACGATTCAAATGCAAAACCCGACACTTGCTAATGTTCAGTTCCAAAAGATTACCCTCGCACCACTTATAAAAGCGAAATAAGTCACTCTGTAACAAATCACAATCATTGATGCATTTAATATTGCGAAATATCTTCATGTCATCAGCATACAACAAACAACGAGAATGCATCAAACAATGCTTAACGTCATTGATGAAAACATTGAGTTGAAGGTAAAAAGGTGAATTTAAAAAAAGATGAAAACATACTAGCACAGTCACCCACGGATCAAGACCCTGAATCGTCAAAAACCATAGTGCGCGGATAGCCAGATACGCCACGTTAATAATTAATAAATTTCCAAAAGTTTCTTGGATTATGCTTAATACCTGATTCCATTTTATCTGTATACATTCGGAATTTAGATCTCTTGAGACTGTTAAAGTTACGACGAGCAATATTATATCAAAGAGAATAAAGCGGACATCTACGTTTATATTGAAAGAGTCTGTTCATTTTATTCTTTGCATTCCTTAACTCTCGGTCAAACCAAAATACCTTATGCTGAAAACGAGTCGTACGAACCGGAATGAACATATTTAGCACGTAAATTACGTTGCCTATACAGTTATTTACGTGAAAACAATTGTATTTTTTACCTGAAATTTTTTACGTTACAAAGTAAAAAAATGTAAATAATTAGCGACATCTGTGCGAAATCTTTCAATTCAAGAATATTTAAAAATTTATTAGTGACATCTTGTTCCATTTAAATGAAAAGAGCAGAATTAAAAAAATGTATGTCAATATTACAACCATTTCACAGCTCTATCTATTGAAAATAATTTGAAGGTATAGATTGTACTATGTGTTTTAAATAAAGTATTTAAAATAGGCTTACCAAACTTATTTAATTTAACAAAAAATGGAATAATTTATTATGTTTTTTATGTATTAAAACTGTATCTATTCGAAAATGTCAAATAACTATAAATTTATCTGCGCCATCTCACCTTAGGTACCATACTAGAAAACAAATTCTATTCGATTTATAAAATTTGACTGTGTATTTTTTACTTTTAACTTTCACCACTGCAATTATGTTAGACTGTCAAACAAATTTTGTTATGCAAAATATAATTTGAAATAAAATAAAATTATAGAAATATAATTTTTCGAGTATGTCTTTAAATTATCTTAGAATTCATAAATTTTAAATAGAATTTTAAATTAAAAAAAAACTTCCCACTAAAATACCGACATCACCTGATTCAAAGTTAACGAATAAAAATTTTAATTTTTTGGACTCCTAATATTTTTTTTTAGCTAAAGATTGGTAAGATCGTATAAAAGTGACTCAACTCCTAGCAAAGAGCAGGATAAGATAAAACAGGATTTGGGTCAAAACAGGATATTTTAAAACAGGATTTCGTTCGAAATAGGATATGAGCCGAAACAAGATATTTCAAAATAGAATATTAAAAAAAAAACAGGATATTTAGGAGTATAATTAATTCGGATTAGAAAGTTTTAGATGATGTTCTGGAATATGAAAAATTAGGATCATACTCGACTATTTCTTAACCGCTTAAGGAGAAATTTGATATTTTTAATGAAAATGGGATTATAAAACGATTTTTAAAGAATGTTCTGGAATATGGTTGATTTGAATAGAAGTAGTTTGTTTCTCAACCGATTGAGTTGAAGTTCGCTATTTGATATGAAAATGGGATCCTAAAATAGTTTTTGGATGAAGTTCTGGAATATGGTATTAATAATTATAAATTTTGCATTGTTATTTTATTATGATTATATAATTTTCGTTTATATCGATTGAACATTTTTAGAGAGGTTTGAGTATGTGAATGGTACTAGTATACTTAATTCTTTTAGATGGCATCACTTTTAATATTTTTTACATTTATTACAATATTTTACACTAATTACAAGATTTTACAAGATTTTACCGTATTTTAAAATTTGTTGCCTAATGTATGTAAAAAAATATTTTTTACGCGCAATTGCACAACACTGGTCAGAACGAAAACATGATAATTACATTCAACGACATTCAAATAAAAATTACTAACTTTAGTACGTAAACCTCTTACATTTTGATAATAAAAAGTAAAATACTTATCACAAATATTAATTAAACTATTGATTGATTTAGACTTAAACCTAAAATTAGATGTTGAAGATGAAGTCACTCCAAAACCATCGGATTTAAGTTTTTTGGCCGGCTCACAAACTCTCTAACCAAAATACCAGTTGGCCATATATCAGGTTGCAGCAACTTCTGAAACAGCACAGGATCCACCCCAATTTTAAAAGAAACGAAGTTAAAACGTGTTACATCTGATACTAATAAACTACAATCCATTTGATCCTCGGACACAATTTAGAGCATAAAAATGCACGCAGCGCTTCCGGTGTAGTTGAATTAAAAAATAATTATATATATATATATATATATATATATATATATATATATATATATATATATATATATATATATATATAAATATATATATATACATACATATATATATATATATATATTTATATATATATATATATATATATATATATATATATATATATATATATATATATATATATATATATATATATATATTATAAACACCAACTAACATATTTATATGTAAAATATAAACATATTGTGTGTAACATTTTGCGGAAATATATTTTCATGAAAAGTTATATTTTCAATTTTAAGAGATTGAGGTAAGAAAATTGAATTTTATTCATTGTGCGGCAAAAAGATGATATATAGAAAGCTTATTGATGGTTACAATTTGAGGTTGCTGATTGTAAATGTTTGTGTGATAAAATATTAAATTTTTGGGGGGTTTTTGTGGTTTTCCATAAACCGAACACATATATAATGGAAAATTTATTATTTTATTTTGCGGTGTGAATTTACTTTTCAATCGCACTGTTAAGGTATAATATGTCGTACATATGGATGTCTACTTATATACATTGCCTTCTTTCCATTTTTTTTTGTGTGCAATCTATGTAAAGTATATATACACGAAGCGTATGTATAAGATTAAATATCAAATTAATTGATTGGTTTTTATAATATATACGAGGTTTCGTTTTACAGCATATACATATATATACATACATTTATCTATATATACACACATGAAGTGAAAATGATATATACCGTGCATATGATAGATTTTTTTTTATATATATATTCATTTTATCTCTACCAAAATATACATACATCCAAAACAAGAGCTCGAACAAAAAAAAAAAAAAAGCTCGGAGGCAATAGAAATATAAAATTAAAATAATTTTCATTTTATCCAAACAATAATAATATACATTTTTTTCAGGGTTGGAGGTAGAACCAACAAAAATAACAAACAACAACAACAAAAACCGAAAAAAGCTTCAAATGGAAAAACTTTGTGTTGTTTTTGTTTGTATGTGTATGTGTATATATCGAAATTGATATGAAGAAGATGGATTGATAATTTAAATGAAAATTGGTGAAAATCAAGCAAATATATAAACACATCTTCTTGTTTATATTATCTACGAGTATATACACAACGAGGCTTGATCGAATTGATTTAATTTCATTACGCTTTTTTTTTGCTATTTTGTCAGGATCTAAAGTATAGGGGGAGATACAGTGTACACATATTTGAGGTTAAATTTATTATTTATACACATTTAATCAATCCAAGTAATATATCTGAGATTTAAGAAAAACGTGATATTTATGTATATAAGATAATGAATAAATATATCGACCTTATTTATATACATATGGAAAATGAATGCAGATATTATCATTTTCCGGCCATAGTCAGGTGGTTTTCGTTTTTTTTTTTTTAATATTCTATCAATCGATGAGCTTTTAGATGAAAATCACAATCTCTTTTAATTAAGTTGTTACCCATAAATTTGTCAAAATTGTATTTACATAAAAATGTATGTATCGGTTCTCTAAAACGGTTGAAATATTATAAATATGATAAGTCTTGCTAGAAAACTTCTCAGACAATTCTGTGAAACTGAGGTTGGTTTAGCAATACTATATATGGATGTCAAATTAAATTCAGACTTTGGTATGGCAATGGTTAACCCATTTCCTCAGATTTTTACTCCATCTGCTAGATCATATTTTTTAGGGTGGAATATAAAATTGCTTTTACATGATTTAAATTCGATCGTTGACTATGACTTTTGTTCGAATGTAAAATTCGTGCGGGCCGAACCATGCCAATATAAAAAAATGCTAAAATAGCGCCCTTGCACAGCCAAGTGGCTGTGTAATAAAATGAAATTCTAAAAGAAAAAGGACATATAGCAGGTAACAGCGCAGCTTAAAAGGTTAAACAAACAAATCCAAAGTAATCCATCACTACACGGAACTCGGAAATTTCGATTAAGTAGGATCTGGTACAACCTGTCTATTTATTTGCAAGAAATGCTTAACGTACAGAGGTTTCTCGCTTGATTTTAACAGATGAGGCCCACAAAGATCAATTAAATTTGATGTTGTTTCATGTCCATTTCAGCGGATGAATAATCATATCACATTTGATTGGTTTATACAGTTTTGATTAGCGGCTTTGGGTAGAAGTTGAAAAGTATCTTAAAATTAGGTATACTGTTTTGTGTCTAAATAATTACCAAGTTCAACATACTTCAGCACTCCCAAATTACAACCGCCGTTAATAGGTTTAAAGGTCAAAGTTATTAAAAGATTTTGAAAGAGCTATGACAAGAAATATCAAATCTTAGAATTTTCGCATAGAATGTACCTAAATTTGCCAGGACTCAGGCTGAAAAGTTCAAAATATTTAAATTGCAACAAAAAGTGCCCGTAACTATTGGAATATTTAAATTTCGAAAATATCTTAGAAATAATTTAAAATTTTGCATTGAAGGGAATTGTGATGGCATTATTTCAATTCAAATATTTGAAAAAAAGGTCAATGCATCTGAAACAAATACATTCATTCAGAGCGACAATTATTAAGCATGTGTCAGCGACAGCTCATTCGAATTATGTCGGGGCTAACTTTTTGTAGTTCTGTATATATACTTTGCTTGTTGCCGAAGTTTACATTGGTGTTATATTATTTCCTATTTGATGCGATGTTAAAGATAGACTGTCGAATAAAGATAATAGCTTTGTTTGAATGCCACTATCTTTTAAAAACATAGCGTACTAACTAGAAAAAAAAATTGTATATTTCCTTTATTTTAAAATGTGCAAAATTGTTGTATTTTGTGTTTCTTTTGCTAGGACGTTAGTAATAATTTTGGAACACTGAAAGTCTAATAATGTTTTGAAATCAGAGAAAATGGTCTGCAATTTGCAGAGTTTAGGTTCTGCTAATGTTGGACAGTATGGTACAAAAAAGTTATTTTGCCAGCCATCATGTTTGCTTTCCCTGCTGCAACCCACAGAAGTTGTTGGCTACAAATACTATTAAATTTTTTTTTACTTTTTACTCTATAGTTTATTTACCATTAATGAACAATCTTGGAGCTTTTCGTCTTTAGTGTTATAATCGTCTTTGATGGATTAGGATAAATTAATTGTATTTTTTCCGCTATTGTATAGATTTCTATATCTTAACAATTTTCTTATAGCTATCTCAACTGCAAAGTTTTACAACGCATAGGAATAAGGACAATATTAATGATAATTTCCACAGGACTCAATTCCCTTTTTTTATATTTAAAATTAAACGTTCAACCAAACTACAAAAAAACAATAGTTGCTTTCCAATCGACCACCGCTAGTACTTAAATATGTGTCTGCACATGCATTTTATCACTTTCATTTTTATTTTTATTTTTTAGATGAAGAACAATATTTGTACTGCAAATATTGCTGTCAATTACGTCAAATGTATAACCTGCAAAACTAATTTGTTTATCCTGGTTATCCTGGTCAGGTCACTAGACCTGATTTTGTCAGGTCAAAATTATAAATCCATTTTATTGTCTTCGATGCGTAATACGTGTGCAAAATTGTTCAGGCGTCTAGATGCGAGTGAAAATTAATTTGAAAAATTCCGTTCAATACACACAAACATAAAGATAAACAAAAAAACATCAGTAAAATTCAAATATGTAACAGATGAACAAAATTCATAAGAGATATAATATAACCAAAATGCGAATTTTAATTTATAGCACACTGTATACATATATATTATAATTTGTAAATGTATACCCCTAAATGTCACTTATTTTAAATTACTACGTATTTTTTTAGTTCCTGATGGTCCTGGTCAAGACATTAGAACAAAGATAACAAATTGTTCTATTATCATCGAGTTCTAGTACGTGTGCAAAATTTCAAATTATTCAGACGTCAAAAAATGAGTGAAAATTAATTGGAAAGATTAATTTACATATCAATTCGAATTCAAGCTCATAAATACAATCATATATAGTACATGGTAATACTATACCATGGTATGTTAGCCCATTGACATGCTAGATGTCGCCACTGGTATCGTTTTAAAATAATCAAAACATTTTTATATATACATATATAATCGCCTAAATGTCATATATTTATTCTAAATTTTGACGATATTCTATCGAACCGACATCTAGATCATCAACGGGTAAACTGTTTTTTCCTTAGGTTTTTTGTTACTATATGTATTTATATTATGATTAATTTCATATAAATACATTTTTTTTAATAATAATAGTAACAGTTTAAAATTAAATTAATAAAAATAAAAATGTCTGATAACGAAACTAATGAAAACAGATACAAAGCTAAGCAGAACCGGGATCGACTGAAATAATTGCTAAAATACGAATGCCAAGTTTTTGCCATATTAGTCCTACTATACATGGTTCGCAAAATGAATACAACGTCTCAAGTTAATGAAACTGTTCCTAAAACAAAACTAAACATTTTAAATCAGATTGAAGGAATTATTAATCGAAAATTTAAGGAATTGAATTTCAATAGAAATAATTATAGACCTAAAAAAAGTTCCACATCTCGTAGTAGATATCCTTCTCAAAACAATAGATATATCATAATTATCCATATAAATAAAAATCATTTACGAGACATGCGAGTGCTCCTGAAGACAGTGGCAATTTTTAATAAAACGATACAACATAATATAAATACACCTAGTACTACCATCAAAAAACAATTTACCCATTGATGTTCCAGATGTCGGGTCGATAGAATATCGTCAACATTTAGTATAAATATATGACATTTAGGCGATTATGCATATACAAATATTTTGATTATTTTAAAACAATACCAGTAGCGACATCTAGCACGTCAATGGGCTAACATTCCATGGTAGTACTATGTGTATTTGTATTAAGGATACAGTTAATAATTAATAAATAATAAATAAACAAAAATTTAAAAAAAATGAACACCAAACAATTGTTATTACATTAATTTAATAAGTTCGAAAGATAATTAAATTATAACTAATTAAAAAAATATATATCATTAATTATTTGTAGCCAAGCATAAATTTATATTGGCATTGTGTCGGCATGTCAACAAATATGTTGCATTAACCTTAACCCGTGTGCTTTGTTTTTATTTTTGCCACAAAAGTTTGTTATTGCGGATAAATAATTGGATTTTATTTTCTGCAAACTCTATACGCCAATGATGGGTTGATTTAATTAAATAACATGGAATGTCAAACAAAAATATAGTTTGCAATTCGAATCAAAATATTCATTTCATCACAATACACAATATTTTGCTATTTATTTAATTTAATTATTTTTTTATGTTATTATTATTATTTACGAAATTTATCCAAAAAAAAAAAATCGTGTTTTTTAATTTAAATGAAATACAATTGTTAATACATATATTTGTATTTTTGTTATCATCATGATATTGATCACTTGACGACAACAACTTATGCTATGATGGTTATATTGGTATAAAAACGTCTATAAATTGTATATATCACATTATATGATAACAATATTTTATAATAATACCCGAAATGAAATAAAAATCACGAAATTTATTATTTATGATTCGTGACAATTATTGTTTTGTCTAGTGTTTATACGAGGATATATATATATATATATATATATATATATATATATATATATATATATATATATATATAATAATATATATATATATATATATATATATATATATATATATATACATATATATATATATATATATATATATATATATATATATATATATATATATATATATATATATATATATATATACGAATATGACAAGCAGAAGACACGGGTGGTTTATTTATTGTCTTGTATCTTTGATAACACAGAATGGCAAAATACAACAAACCAACAATGATATCAAAAAATAACAAAAATTTATACATTTGTTGTCATTTCTGCATAGAATTGGAAAGAATTATGATGTCTGTTATTGCCTTTCCTATGAGCTTTACAAACATTTTTTTTTAGATTTGGTTGGCATTTTTACTAAAATTTAAATGTAAATATTGTGTGAAAAATTGCATGTTATACATTTGTATTTAATACTTGTATAAAGGTTTAAAGGTACATCTGTAATATATATATATATATATATATATATATATATATATATATATATATATATATATATATATATATATATATATATATATATATATATATATATATATATACATATATATATATATATATATATATATATATATATATATATATATATATATTTATATATATATATATATATATATATATATATATATATATATATATATATATATATATTTATAAGCTATATTTTTTAAGCTGAGACTTTCAAATATCTCGGAAAATCAGCACGTACGGAAAAAATGTCGATGATCAAAATTTAATCATTCTGCGAGGGAAATACATTAGTGCTATCCCCACCTTGTAGGATGGGCGGGGTTTAAGTTTGAAATTTAAATACGATCGCCTATTTTTTATAGCAGATTCGGATTCCACGACCAAAAAAAGGACGTAGGATTTGTATGAAACATTTTTTTTTATTTATGATAGATGGCGCTGTAATAGACGATTTTAAATTATTTTGATTTATCCTACTGATTTCAATTTTCTTCACTTCATAACGGTCACGTCCGTTCACTCTTATGACTGTATAGGGTCCCAGGAACTTAGTCTTTAGCTCCAAAAAATTGCATCCTCTTTATCGCGTCTAAATCTCCAACTTTGAATTCTATGGCAAGCTTTCGTTTCTTATTATAATTAATTTAATTCTACTGTTGAATTCTTAGGATCACCAACTTCCCAAACTCCATCATTTTATCAGGTTCAAAGTAATATAGTTTCGCAGACTCTTTTTGTACTATTTCCTGTAAATTAGCTTCTTCGGGACATCTCATTTATTTGTACCAATTAGTACTTCAAAGGGCGTCATTCCAATACTTCTTTGGTACGAATTATTTAGAAATCACTGTAATATCTCTGTATGCTTGTACCAATTATGAGGCTTACTTAAAGACATATTTGCCAATGCAGGTATTATGATGCTATTCACACGTTCTACTTAGCTATTTCCTCCTTTTTGGCCGCCTTCTCGACGGATACGTCTTTGCCACCAAAAACGGACCCAGTTACATTCGCTGCTTCATTACCCCTTTCGCCAATTGCAACATTAAATTTGACGCCCTCACCATTGCAATACTGAGCAGAGTGCTTTTTTTCGGGTTATGTAACAAATACATCATCTTTCGTATCATTTCTATTAATAAATCCGTATCTACTCTTCACTATAAACCATTTAACAGTTCCAGTTACTTTGGTTGCGATTACTTGCATTTATTGCTGTGGGGCCGTCGCCTGTTGTTGTGGTATTTATTGTTGCTGCTGCTGTTCAGTTGCCTTCTCGGTGTCAGCCATGGTGTTATTTAGACTCTTTAATCCGAGTGATAAAAAAGATGGTAAATCACTCTCTTCCGTCTTACTTTGCTGTTTTGAATGCGGCTCATGAGATTAATGTCACTGCCACTGTCGACCATTGCGTACTTCACATTAGCACCAATTAAAAATTGTTTTACTCCTTTTGAATACGTCTCGTCTTCTTCCTTCGTAGATGAAAACGGGATGCTTTTCGACGCTTCTTTAGATTTTGGGCATTTCGGTGCAATGTGTCCAAACTCACTTTAACGATAGAATTTCAATCCTTTTCCTTTATTAGGGAATTTTTTTATTCTATGCCCAGAATCACCACATTCAAAACATGTCATACGATAATCCCTCTTGATTTGTTTGTGGCATTATCCACTGCGGCTTATTGCTGTTTTTACAGGATTCGAGCCCCTTGGCGTTAGATTAATTTATTCATTATAACCAAGTTTTAATCAAAACTGCGCTTCAAAATGGTCAACTCTCAACATAAGTATAGTTTAAAATGTTCCATGTTGTAATCATTCAAAGTTAACGTTTTGTAGTTTTATCGTACAAATATTTAAAAGAGCAAACAACTTAAAAAACTACTAGTTGACTTTGTCTATTCAAAGTATGGTTACGAAAAAAAAACAAAAGAAATTTTATGTCGATTTTTATTGGTTTCTGTCAAAAAAATCTGAATCTTGTCTTCAATGAAAATTGTAAAAAGATTGTTTTTGTTTTGTCATTGTAGTGGTCAATTTTATTTTTTTTTTTGACATTTTAAATTTAAATTATTTTTAAATTTTAATACACGAAAACTTTGAATACAAATGGTACGGCGTCGATTATATAAAATCAATATACAATCCACCACGGCAAGACAAAATTAGTTATACATATTTTGGATATTATCAAATATTCTTTAGGACTATGCGCCCTTTAAAAGACAAAAAATCAGTTTGTTTCGTATGTGTTAGCAAATCCAGTGCTTCTTTTTAAGGGGAAAACGTATGAAATGAAATTAAACTAATGCAACAAAATATTAGGGGAAAAAATTGAAATATTTTGTATGAAAGTTTTGCAGCAAATAAACATACATATTTGATATTTGATCTGCTTTTTCCAATTAGAATGATTATATTTTTTATTTTCATGTTGGATTCACTCTTATATGGCAATTTTAATGGTAGAATGCAACTATAGATTTATTTAACTGAATGATTTAAACATTATAATCCAATTTTAGGTTGGTTTTTGCTTTTAATAAAGAATTTTCTTGAACAGATTTATTTGTTAAGGACTCAGCGCTTCCCTTGCTTCCATGGACGCTTCGTTATGATATATAAATATATATATATATATATATATATATATATATATATATATATATATATATATATATATATATATAAATATATATATATATATATATATATATATATATATATATATATATATATATATATATATATATGTATATTCTTGGAGCGATACTACCCAGTGAGCACTTTTAGAATAATGAAGGTCATATGAGCATATAACGGAGGTGTCAGGTGGTAAATCGTTCTCACAATCGAGTGCTCATATTGTTTTCAATGCCATTCGATGATATTTTGGACATATTAAAAATCGTTTGATTTTGCGCAGACATATACGTTAACTATGTATTGCTTTCGCAGGAACAAGGAAAAATTCTCTCTAACTGATAAACTATAAGAAAAATATTCGCTCATTAAGGTTCATATTCGTTTATCATACTGAATCCTTCCTGAACCAACCGGTATTTCCAATCGGAAATAACATCTGGTGCGTTATGGTAAACTAAATTAAGATAAGCTACTAATCAGCAGATAAAGGAAACCTAAATTAAAAAATTTTAAAATAAATTTATTTATTTTCTTAATCTTAATGAACATTTTCTTTTCAATTTCAGATATAAAATGAAAGAACATTTATTTTCTACTTGATGTTGGTAAGTAAAACTACTCGTAGTAATAATTTATTTATTTTTGTTTATTTATTTATTATTTATTTTACACAACACATTTTACAATATCATATATAAGACAAATATCAAATTTTCTTTTGTGAAAAGTATAGTGACATTTAAAATACTTATAATCTAAGAAAAATACGAATATAGTATCTATAAAAAAAGAAATAATAACATTATCGATGGTAATAATAATAGTATAAAGCAATATTAATAACAACAATAACAATAGTTAATAATAATACAAATCATGAGACACCAAACCAATCCCTTCTCAAGTTTACACTAAATATAGTATTAGCCAATAATTATATTAAAAATCACCAATTCTTTGGCACAAAATGTCATGTTAAGCTATTAGTTAAGCTATTACGATTATATCCTAAAAAAGCGCAAAATTGATTTGGAACACATAAGGGCAATATTTTGTATTTATTACCTGTTCCCTCGGCACATGCTAACAAATTACTTATAAATGTATAATACTTCCAAGGAAACGTCGTTTGGGATCGAGGTTCGTTAAATATTTTAAACTCGACGAAACTAGTAAAGTTAGATAGAATTGAAATTGAAAATGGCGACAATTATTATTGTTTTGACTTTTTTTAATAGTGAGCGTCATTTGTATTAATTTTCTCATTATTTTTAATATAAATTATAAACTATAATTTATACAACTCAACCTAGCTCGATTTTATGAAAACGCCGAAATTAAATTCATTAACTGCTCTTACTATTTTGCATGAGCATTTACAAGCAATTAAAGGTCGATTGGAAAGCAACTTATAAAGTTAAATTGCGCACAAACACATTTTTCGTTGAAAAAACTTTCTAAACAAATCTAAAATCGTATAATCGGCAAATTTTAAGTTATTTAAAAAAAGTCAAAATTTTAACGAAACCATTTTTGTTTTGTTTTATTTGTTCCATGTTGTCTTTGTTTTTTGCAATCTATGTATTTAATTGCGAAAATTACACGTCATTGTTGTTAAATTGTCGTATTGTCGAAGGGTTTAATGCATTGTCCTTTTTTATTATCAAAATATATTAAAAACATTTTTTTTTCAAAACTAACTAGATATTTTCCCACATAGAAATGATATACATTAATTTAAAGCTGCCTTGAAAATATAACCTATATTGGTTTTTATGTTAATAAACAATAACTTGATGTTTTCAAACATTTTCTATTTAGTAAAAGGTTACTTGCATTTTAAAATCAAACTTTTAAATAAAAACGAAAGCCTATTATCAAAAAAAGCACATTTGACATATTATAAGGACGTTTAATAATTTAAAAGTGGTTTCCTTAAAGCTAGATGTAGTGGAAGCCAAATTGAACATAGATAGTTTAAAAGATGTCGGTCCAGATTGTCTCCCTCAAATTTTTTCAGTAAGATCATAGTTGTGCAGCACATGGCTCATTGTTTCATTATCCGCACTCACAAACAGTGGAGTATCGTTTATGTGCAATCTTGCCATGTTGCCATAGTGCCTAAAGATGAATTTTTTATTTTTATCCGTCACGGCTGCTTTTGACGTGCAATTTGTGACGCTAAGGTTAATTTTCACTATTAGTTTTTTTCGTGTATTAATTGTGAAGTTTAGTTAACTTCGGAGCAGTTAAACATTTTTATTTGTTATTAATCATTTTTAAAGTAAATATATGTGATCCAAGGCCCAAATTATTTTATTTTTAAATGGCGCACAAAAATAAATCGACGAATCGCATAAAGACAAAACCAGAAATGATGTCAAACAAATTACTTATATACTTCTGTATGTGTGCCTTTGTGACGAAAAAGATGAATTTTGTTTATCTCTTCGTTGTACGGAAATTTTGTCAACGAAATTGATTTTGATTGGTTGTTAGTATCACGTGATGTACGAGTTGAAAAAAGTCGAGATGTCGCTACTGGTATCGTTTTAAAATAATCAAAATATTTGTATATGTATAATCGCCTAAATGTCATATATTTATTCTAAATTTTGATGATATTCTATCGACCCGACATCTGGAACTTCAATGAGTAAACTGTTTTATTCTTATAATGGTAGTACTATATGTATTTATACTATGCCTAAAGCATTTTTAAATCTTGCTCGATGTTAGGACGGGAAATAAAAGTCGTGACCTTATTTTACAACTTTATGCACTTTTCTTCTTTATGCCTTAGTTCGGTGGTAATGGCATATGTTACAAAGATACTATCCTAAAACTTTTGTATAAATATTTATATGGCTTCAAACGAGGCCCGATCAAGGTAATTATCTTAGCTAAGTATGAAATTATGTTTAAAATTTCCAAAGTGCCACATTATGTCCATCAATATTATTGACATGTGCACATATATAACGAAAGAACTTTCGATAGAACACAAAAAAAAACTGACAAAACTTTTGCTACACAACTTCTATTCGTAAATCGATATATGTACAACATATCGTTCATTCTGTTTCAAGAAAATGTCAAAGTTTTCCCAAACTTATCGTTATATCCATTTATTTTTTACATCGAAAAATGTTTCCATGTTAATTGCTTGTTACTGGATATAATATGTTTTCAGGTCAAGTCAATGAAAGTTCACAATACCCCAAATTAACCTACATGGGTACGACGAAACTTGTAATACATCATTTTACTATAATTTATATACTGTACCGAGCATTTTTACAAAACCAAACTAGGGTAGATAGTAGAAAGTTTATCTACGATAAAATTAATTACATTTTTTCGAGAATTCATTTTTATGGGAAATTATAAACGGATATCAAAAAAAAAATAAATTTTACCAAAAACTAATCGCATATAGACAGATTACAAGTTGTTAATACTTTACTTTGTTTTACATGTTAATTGGATCCACCTTAACAAAACACTTTAATGTTTTAATATCTTTAAAAATAGAAATTCAATAAATTTTTACTGTATGTAATCGTCTCGATTAGGTTGTCTACACATTTTCTATATTCTATATAAAAACAAAAAAAAAATGGGAGTAAAGTCAATCGACTTGTTGTTTTTCACATAAATAGTCAATATCTAAAAACCATACCCGCAGCATCGACAACATTATGATCCGTATAATATTAGAAGAAAATATGATTTGTTTTGTGCTTTTGTATATTGTGTTGTGAACGCTTTTTGATGCGCGATGAAAAATCTACGAGAAAAATCAAAATATTATATAAAAAATAAAAAAAAAAAAAAAACGAAGACGAGGACGATGGAGTAAAATAAAAAACCTCATCAAAATTTTAAGTAAATTGAACAGCAGTAGCACGAGAAAATAATAAACAACAGCAACAACAACAAAATTAAAATTAACTTTAAAGTGAAAAAGCTCATTCGTGCAGAAGGTAAGATAAGAGCAGAGTTTTTTTTTTTTGTTTGGGGTTTTTCTTTTATATTTTCCCAATATTATTTTCTTTAACTTATATTTTTTTTTTTCGTACAGTATATACATTTATACATATATCATAAAAACAAAAAACCAATATATTTATTTGAAAAATGATAAGAAAAGCTACAAGTATGATATTGAACACGAACACCAGTATAATGTTTATAAAAAAAAAACAATCAATTTTCTTTTTGCTCTTTTTAAATTTTGCATTTTGGTACATTTTTTTCCCACAAATCCACCCCCAAAGTTGTGTAGTATTCCATTCATTGACACACAAAACTAAACACTTAGTTTTGTTTGAATATTTAGAAAAGTCAATGAATCAATTAATGGTTAGTTACTTAAATAAGGTGACGGTTGGTGTGCGGTTATGAATTTATTTTCAAGAAGGGGCAATGTGAAATGCGACATGTTTACAAACTTTTGTCGAACAACGTTGACTTATGTGTCAATTCTGGTGAACTGTTAATTAAGCTTGGTAAGACGACTTACTTTTCTGCTAGTGTTCAATCTTGCTGATTTAATAAGCGAATTCAAATCTAAATGGAATTGTTTTTAATACCACAGGGGGCAGAACAGGAAAGACATCACAAGTATGACCGGTATCCGATGCATTTCAGACAACAACAAAGCTTCATTTATATTTTATCTTGATTTTTTAAAGGCCTTTGCTAGAGTTGATCACATTATTTTATTTTAACTGAAAAACTTAAAGAAAGGTGTTAATTTGTAGTGAATTTTAGGTCACCTCGGGTAAAGCTGCAACCTTAACTTAGCTGTAGTTGTTGATTAACTGACTTCCGGTATATAATTATTTTAAATGCGTCATTGTAGTTTACTCCAGGTGTTTAAATATGTGATTTAGAAATTTTGCTGCATCTCTTTTACGTTATGAGGTTTTTTTTTTGTGTCTGAACCCTGGGATTTGTTCTGAAGCGAAGCTCTCCCAACTTTTTCGCAGTTTATTTTTAACGTCTTACCTTACGCCGTCACCAGCCAAATCAAGGACGCACGAATACAGTTTCGATTTTAAATCCATCTACACATGGATTCTGCACTCCAACAGGGGGTCATAGTTGTGTTCATCATCATCACCGATCGTACTAAGTTGATGAAAAATCCCTTTTGCCACCCTCCCCCGTAGGGATTTGAACCCGGTCCCTCCCGTCCCAAACACCGCAGCTTTAACAACTGCGCCAATTACTCGGTGGGATTTTCGTTTTCATGCACAAGAAAACGAAACACTGTGAACATCCAAACACCAAACACTATGAGCCTCGACACCGGCTAACTCATTTAATTACAATAATAACATTTATGTTTATTTTATTTTATCGTGTCGATAATAATAAAAAATAATAATTTTAAAACTTAACTTCAATAATCAAAATCCAGAACAGAAATCGCAAAATTTTTTTGTTTCATCATTTTTTTTTTTTTAAACAAAATTTTTTCATAATTTCTTTTATTTTCAAAACAGGCAACTATAATTTATAAATTTAAATCGAAACAAACTTAATTTTGTCCAGCCAAGTGTATAAACTGTATCAAAATAAAATCGTAAAAATGGACATTGTTACAGCACAAAGCTATACGTCTACACTTACTATGTCAAAGCGTTGTTGGAAGAAATATGGAAGATGCATAATGTTAATATTGTTCTCTAATCGTTGTAATTGCTAAATAACTGCAAACTAAATCGATCCTCGTTTACGCAAAGTTGTGCTTGCTACCGCAAATTTTGAATTAATTTTGGATTTAAAGTTTATCGCATCTAAAGAAGGATCTTACAAAGGTTGTTCGTAACTGTTTGGATTTTCGGTATCCAAAGATTTTGTTGTTATTATTGCACTTTGGTTGTAAATCTAAGTGTAATTTTGTGGACCAGTATGCTGGTTAATGTGCACGTTTTTAGTAGCTCGGAGGACCAAATGTTACTTTTATTGTCCACTAAAGCTAGATTACGTAAGTTTTACTATGTCGTTTTTTGCCTCTTCTAATTTTTAACTGTTAAAACCACATTCCTCAATTACATTTGGATCTGTTATTATTGTGCTATTTGCGCAGACATAAAGCTGCTTCTTCTCTAAACCCTTTTCGGCTAATACCGTATCGAATATAAGATCCACAGTGCTTTTAAGCCAATCTGATCTCAACCACCATAAATTATGATTGCACAAAGCTTATCAGAGTCTTTGCCGCGTGCTTCGCAGTCCGCTAGGTTTTCTTCAAGTTCTTACAGGTTTCCATTATGCGAGGCTGATAATTAAATGAATCTGTGATATTATATTTGCACCAAAGGTATTGCATTTACTTGATTGTCCTATGTAGGCACTAATTTTGAATCTATCCTGGCCTGAATCTCACAGTTCGAAATATTCAAGGAAATTAGCTGCTTTGTCAATTATGAAACTTTTGTGACCTTACAATAAACAGTTGTTGCGTGAGCAAGCATATTTTCATGCATCGCCAAATTTATTAAGCTCCAAATCCTGATCCTTATATGTTTACACAGCGTGAAAGTTTTATTTTTTACTACTCGTAGAATGTTGTCATGAGTTTTACAACTCTGAAGTAATTGTTTATGTTTGTTGCTTATCTAAAGCAAACTGTCTAAATGTTCATATGATCATAGATATCGTATGGCCATATCTGGCGCCGAAGATATTCCGTATTAATTTGTGAGTGGATCAGTTCTCCAACTAATTGAATATCATTGAGACTTAGTCTCATTTGATGTTTTCATCGATGCTTAAAATGCTACCCTAACGTTTAATGTTGATTGCATAACCACTGCATGGTGCGGTTGGATGCATATGTTGTTCTTGCATGTAACATCGTCTGGATTTATTTAAACCATATGTCCTAGTTGGATGTATTGATTTAGAATTTTGTGGTATCCTTGTTGTAATTGCGTATTTTTTTTAATGTCCGTTCAACGCGTCGCAATATTGCTATAGATTGAGTCACTTCATACGTTCCAACGGCTAGGAAATAGACAAAATAAACGTATGTGAGAAATAAACAAAATTTTTGCGGTGGGATCATCATACATACGATAAAAGTAATTGTAATACTCGAGAAAATAAATATTGATTTATCTTAGGTTCAAGCCCCCAAAAGGCACAAAAATGCTCAAAATTTAAGCAACGCGATGATTCTCATTTGTTGGTATTCTCATATGATTATTTCAATATTTATTGAGAAAATTTTCAACATTTGGCCGATATAATAAAGGACGAAGAATATTGTCCTTTATGATGTGTCAAATCTAATTGTTCATTTGGTTTTTAAATCAAGAAGAATAGAAGACATTCGGTTTGTACAAGGAAGCCGCATTGATCCGCTACTATTTATCAAACAATGATAAAAATTTTTCGAAAGAGCTCCAATTATTTAAGCATTATTGCTCGGTCACTACTTTTGTTGACAGAGTTGTTTTATTTCACCACATCGATTCTACTATTTCTAAGGAATCCGCAATGATGGGCGTCATTGTAACCATTTTTACAATACACTTACCTTAAAGTCACTTTTAAGTCGCTTGCGTGTGCGTTAGTCTCCGTTCTACTATTGCTATTCCGATCGTGTTGCGAATGACCAAAAGCAATTCCTTTTGTATGTTTTACCAATGAGTTTTCTGAGCAAAGATAAGATTTTGTTTTTCCGCCGCTGTCATCATTTGAGATTGCATCAATTGGATCGAAACGGGAGAATTTGACATTGTATATCATAATCGATTGTTGACAGTAAAACTTTAAAAAAATCTCCTGTCCCAATGAAAAGATAAAATTACGAAACCAGCACACAAGCTGGGGAAAAAAGTTCTGTATCATAAAAAATCAAAAATATTTCGTTGAATCGACGCACATAGCATATAATATTTTCAAAAATAAAAATTTTAAATTTCCCTGCGCCTATTTTTCCGACTTGTCATTATCTTATTTTGCTGTTGTTTACTATGTACAGCCATAGAAGAAAATATTGGAATACACCTGATTTATATTATATCCTGAAATTTATAAAATTTTCCTATCACTGTACAAATCTATTTAAAGGATGTATATCCTTTTTTTTTTGTAAAAATAATTCCTTGTTACAGTTAGTTTTGTTGTTGTCACTGTTGTGTTGTCTCTAGGGACTATATAAGGATATCAGATTAATATTTTGTTTTTGTAAATTTTCATTTTTTGTTTCCTTTAGAATGCTAATTAAATGAAAATTATATTTTGTTTTTGATGGGGAACAACACATTTTTTTTGTTTTTTTTTTTTGGCGCAGCAAACATTTTCTTTTTTACGCGGGAGGGGTAACACCTGGGGTAAAAGATGAACCCGAAAAAATGATTTTTTATATTATTTTTATTTTGTTTTCCATTCCCATTTGTTTTTAATTAAAATGAAAATAATGATCCTGATGGGCGGGAAGAGAGGGTGGTGAAGTAGAGTAAAGGCGGTGACACCAAATAAAACAAATGATTATTTTAATCAAATATCATTCGAAATAATTACCATATAAATACGAAATATCATCAAGATTACCAAAACAAAAACAAAAAAAAAAAGCATAAACAGAAGACGTTTTGTTTCCTTAAATTACATCCTACATAAATATTAACATCTATTATACATATATAGACATCGTTGTATACACAATATTGTAATGTCTTAATTACCCTATTCATTCGTTTTATTATATTGTCTTAACTTCCTCTTGTATATAAATTTCTCAGGATAATAAACATTTTTACGTAGATCAGATAACAACATTCAAATGATGTAACCCTTTTCATTCGATTTTGTATCACATAATTTAAGGTACGAAAAATTAAAATTGGATTTTCAGAATGTGTATGTGTGTGTGTATATGCTTGTGTTAATAAAATGAATAAGTTTTTATTATATATTCATCTAACATTTCAAATTTAATTAATTAAAATTTTATTGCTCAATTAAGGCTTTGATTATGATATATATAAATTAGTGACAGGATGAATAAAGATGTATCATCATATCTAATAGAATCATCTTTTTGAACATAAGTTCGCCTAAGAGCTTAGAATGTCAAAGCAGACAAAAAACGAAAGACCGGATTTGATGGCCTCACAAATTTTAACCAATTTTTCATATCCTTACAGAAAATAAAAACAAAATGTGACAGAATGTAAAATTTGGTTGGAAAAAAAGTATATACAAATATTAAACTGTAACTTCCAAAATATTATCGGAGAGCAACAAACTTACTCTTATTTGAGTGGTAATTGTATAGACTGCATACTGAATTTGAGAAGTAGAACCAAAATGTTTTTTTTTTTATAAAGTTCAGTTGTTCTCAAAAAAACTGTTATAATTAATTACTTTTAATTCTCTACAATAACACATTATTTGTACCCAAGTGCCATAGAATTTTTTACGTATAGAGTTTGTAAAAAAAATGTTTATCAGTAAAAAAGTAGGCGCTGATTATTGCTTTGTTTAATTTTAAACAAAAACTAATTATTTTCTTTAATTTTGAAAAATTATATAGTGTTGTGTCAGTGTTGTGTATGATTGAAAAATTGTAACTAATTTAAGACAATTAATATTATCATGACACAGTTCTCAGATGAGTACATTGATATATATATATATATATATATATATATATATATATATATATATATATATATATATATATATATATATATATATATATATATATATTCTGTTTACGGATTTTGCTCGCAACTAATTTCAACGCAGATTTCAAACGTGGCGCAGTATTTACACATATTAACATCAAAAACACTCGCTTTACAATTGAACGTCTCTCATAAAGGATTGCACAAGAAGCATTTTCATTTATACTAAACAACACCTTTCAAGAACTATTACCAATATAGACCACCATAAAACATTTGAGTGTTTTTAATTGGTTGTGGAAATGTGATCCAAATCAGATCACAAATTACATAGAAAGCAATACGCAAGTTGGATCAATTACGTTCTTGGATTACAAATGGCGATATAATCTAGTATGTTGTTTTGTGTCGCTTTTTGATACATGATCTAATCTAGATCAGCTCAGTCGTCAAAGAATACAGCTAATGATAACTTTGTGAAACGATTTTGTGCGCAAGAGATGACATAACACTCTTTTACAATATAGACACGTGGGCTGCTTAAAATCCTCATTCAACAAAACAAACATCATTTTATCAATGCTTCATTGTAAACGTATGAGCCGGTGTAATTTGCGATAATTTAATTAGACCGTTCATACTACCATCGACATTAAAACTAAACGTATAAATGTTAAGAAGTACATTTAAACGTTTAACTTGGTGAGTGGCAGAATTGGCCCATCTGAAGCCAAACTGTTCGCCAGGAAGGACTATATTTGTCTGGTAGAATTTTTCAGGAAAGGTCTTCTTTTGAGTTGAAATTTTTGACGTGCTATCAATTTTCGAGAGTTTCAAAGAGCTATCATTTGATCTTAGTGTTTAGGCCAGACTATTATAATTTGAGTAAAGATTTGTTTACTCCTTTCCGTTTGTTTATATTGGAAAATATAAAGGAAAATTTTGTTTGGAAGTTAACAAGAAAGGAAAATACCGTTGCGGCATTACCGGTTTACGCTGTTGAGCCCTTGTGATATAATCGATATAAGGCTTTCAACAGTACTTGCGCTACAGATTTGATCTATTTTCATAATAAAATTCAATAATTTTTAAATCAAATTTAACATTTAAAAAAGCAAATCAAATTATGAGCTGATTAATGTCCTATAACTCCAGACAAAATTCACAAAAATATTTTATTTTAACTGAAAAGTTGATAATTAATTTGTGGGATACTATTATTTACTTTTACGGTCATAGCAGCGATGAGTGAATATATAAATATATTCCGAATTATGTTTCCTAATCTTGCCTTGGTCCATCAAAGATATGGTAGTTGAATCCTGATTCATCAATGAATAATATTTTTTTTGCCCCATTTCTGTAGACTACCTAGTTCGTCGTCCTTTTTCAAAGCTGTAATGGTTATATATGGACGAATTTTGAGCAGGTTAACGAACAATAAATCGACTGAGTTACTTGTCAATCAAAAAATTTTAAACTTTACATTCGGTTTAGTGACTTCTTATCTTAAACGAGCCGATTATTGGTTGCACCTTCCAGAAAAGGTTAGATTTAAAAAAAAATTAAAGCGTTGAACTTACATCGAATATCAGTGATTATTTTTCCAAACTATTACGATCGAAAAATGTATGATAGTTTCGATGACACAATTATGTCACGATTATGATACAAGTATGGCAAAGTTATGGCACAACTACAACACGATTATGACATGTTTATGTCAAGATTTTGGCACGATTATGACACATGATAACATGGTTATGACATGGTTATGACACGATTGTAGCACATGGTGTCTAAATGGGTGGGGCTAAATCCAGCAGAATTATTATTGATGATATGCTCTTTAATTTCAAAGTATGAAAAGTCATTCGAAGTGGCCCAGCAAGTTTAAAAACTCGATTGATTTCTAGCAACTATGGCAAAATTATTGCACAATTATGACAAGATTATGACACGTTTATGTCACGATTATGATACGATTATGACACAATTATGACACAATTATGGCACAATTATGATACAATTATAGCCTAATTGTGGCACGATTATGACACGGTTATTGCACAATTATAGCACAGTTATGGTATGATTATGGAACAATTATAGCACAATAATGAAACGATTATGATACAATTGAAGCACGATTATGACACAATTATGGCACAAGTAAGACACTATTATGGCACAAATATGGCACAATTATAGCACAATTGTGACACGATTATTGTACAATTATAGCCTAACTATGGCACGATTATGACACGATTATCGCACAATTATGGAACAATATCAACCAGTTGTTTTTAGCTGACCTTTTAATACTTACATACTAATCGGAAACATCAATAGGTGACGAATATTTTGTTTTTATTACGTATCGTTAATAATTACTGATAAAACAGCAGTCTACCTCATTTTGGCTAACTGTAAAATGATTATGTGTACCTTAGGAAATGTTGACACTTGCGGTCGTTTTGATTGTTTGATTTGTGAAATGTCGTTTATTTTCACAATGATCTTTTTTAGGACTGAAGAGGGATAGATTAAATTTTTGATTATCTATAAAGTGTAATACGGCAGGTAATTGTGAGGTATTTAAAAATTCGGGCGCGACTAAAACAGTTTTCAAGTTTCAAATTTGAATTTATATGATGTCAAATTATTCCTGTTTTACTAGAGGGTTGTTTGTTCTAGACAGATCGAATTACTCGATCACTTGAGTATGGTAGTTAAACTTAAGTAAAAACACCAATCTTTCCTTGAAATGCTCCACATTCATTCATTGCAGGAAGAAACAAACCAGCCTGGAAGTCCGATGAGTAATGGCGAGATTTCTGGGCTAAAGTTTCAATCATCAACGCTAAATCACAAAAACCATTTGGTTAGCTTTGTTTTAAATTATATTGCATTATATAAAATGACAAGCATGTGTTTTAAGAGCGTGTTTTAAGTGCTCGAGAAAAGTCACTGACACTGTGGTCTTAAAGTATTCCCTCGATATTAACAGGAAAACGCACTATGTAGAGTTCTTCGTGCATATTTTAATGTGCAGCTGCTTTACTACACTCTTTTGAAGCATTTCGTCTGTTTATTCCATCTGTTTATATTTTCATCTTCTTTCAAGCTCCCGAATTTCGGCTTTACGAGTAGTGCTTTTGTTGTTCGTTAACTTTTTTTAATGCAGAACATTTGTCTTAGTTCATCCACAGACCATAATATACTTTTCACTTTGTTTAATTTTTTTTGTTCATCTCTCTTTTAAAATGTCGAAGTTTCTAATATGGGATCGGGGGCAATACCTTTTTTATTTTGCCTGTTGTTATTTTTTCTTCTAGTATTCACTTAAGTAATCATTTTAAATTTAAATTAATGCTTAATTGGTCCATTGAATCGTAACCAGTTTCAAAGAGCTGCTAAGGTTAGATTTGTCTACATCACATTTAATCTTGCTATAATGATGAAACAAAATGTGTCACTACTACACCAGACAAATAAACTTTTCAAAGCCACAATAGAAAAACAAATGACAATTATAGTTTATACACGCACATAAATTTCAATAAAAAAATTTGGTACAAATCCAGCACAAAATCCTCTCGTAATAATAAAACGAAATAACTTAACCACAGGATATAATTTGATTCTCAATAAAAAACCAATAAAAAATCGTTGTTTCTATATTGCATTATCCTTCTTATTGTCCTACACATATATACATGATCCACCTTACCAATTTAATTTAATTTATTAAAAAATTGTAGCATACAAAAAAAAAAAAAATCCGTGTCTCTATCGATATGATACACACACACACCCAATAATAAAAAGGTAATTTAATTCCAAACTCAATATTCGTATTCCAGGATAAAAGCTCTAACCACCACCTAACTATCTGTCGATGTGCACCAAATAATAAAAAAATAAATAAAATCGAAAGGATATATTTGGTGGTGACATATATACGCAGACAATGTAATAGTGTAGATGGTTATTATATTTCAACCAAACACAACAACAACAACAACAACAAAATAATTTCCAGTAAAATTGTCAATTTGGTGCAACAGATGGGACCAATTCCAAAGCTTTCGATTTTATTTCATTTTTGTGTGGTTGCAACATTTTTTTTTTTACTTTATTACACATCGCCTTCTACTACTGTATCTAGTCGGTACGGCAAATTGAAAATCAATACCAAATATTGGAAATAATTTTTCAAATTTAATGAAAACTATACATATATTCCTTAATTTATATGTTTTAATATAATTTCGATTCGAGTATCTACTATACACATTCGAGTATATTGATATATCAAACACCCAATTAAATTGGGCAAAAAATAAAAAATAAAAAATTATAAGGCGACATATAAATTAGATTCAATCTAAATTAGGAACCATCCATCATTCGACTTTCAAAAAAAATTTCAATTTTACCGTTTTAGGTATATTTTTACCGGAAATTGTGTTTTTATCTTTTGAAAATTAAATAAGATAAATCGATGATCTATTCTTTCAACTTGAACGTCGAACTATAACTTCGAGCAAATATTTAAAATTAGTCACGTACAGTGGTTATATAAATAAATTGAAAGGATATTTAAGAATATTAATAATGAGTAATTGAGTGTTTTGTCGTTTACAGGTTAAATTTTATAGTATTTTAGGCTGACGATATGATAAATTAACAAATTTTTTTACTTTTCGTCAAAGACCATCAAAATCTTTTAAAAGTATCACATTCTTACTGACTGTGCCATTTGGCACCGTGAACCACCGATAAGTATTATATCACGAAGCCGTTTCTGCTCATGATACCATTTTAATTATTTGCTTTCCTGCATAACTTTTGCAGTCATATTTTAATCATTCTCCACGTTCCTTTGAACTTTAGCATACAGACAATAATATTTTCTGGTGATAGGTAAACTTCCACAAACCTAAATAGGTCAATTATTTCATTACAAAAGCGTGGACACTCAAAAAACACGTGGTCTACATTCTCAGCTTTATCTTCGAACTCACGGCAGTATAAGAAATCATCTTGCTAGAATTTATTAAGAAAAGCACGAAACCAACAATGCCCAGCACTAACAAGGGGTATCGAATCGCTGGAGCATACAACCTCCGCTTCTCACGTAAATCTGTTTAAGTAGCGACCTTCAGCTTCACTGGACGGTGAAGTTATAGTCATCTCTTAGTTAGTCCTTCCGAGTGACATCTGATTTTTCCAAATTCTTTCAACCAAAATTATAGGATAGTTTGATCTACCGAACCATCCTCTTTGTTTTGCTGTACACCTATCATTCACATATTCGAACAGATTGTTTATTTGCTTTTTAACTACAGATAATTTCGAAACACTCGGGCGTTTGAACTCAATTCTTGTGCCTTTCACCTGGTTCTCATTTAAATCAGAAAGTGAAACTTTCTATAAAGTTATAAAGTTATAGTGTGAAACCCACTATAACTGGAGACTAGTTTATAGAGTTTGACCCAAATTTGACTGCTCTTTGATTAGCGGAACTAAACGAGTTTAACTGACTTGTACCAATTCTTGTTTAGGCTGCCAAGTTTCGGCGCCTGGAAGCTCGCTCACTCACTCTTTAAAGCCACACAAAGTGGGGTTTCGAATCCCTGCACCACCTTCGACATTAGGAACAGACACTATTTGAATTCGCATTTCTTGATGAACATAGACGCTACATGGCAGTTTTGATCCGCGAGCTGTATTTTATTTTCCACCTATCCACCAAAAATTTAGTTAACGATTTCCTCTATCCACCGCTCGAAGATGCGCCCGATGGGAAAATTCTAACTCTTTATACATGTATTAAAAGAGTTTACAGATGAACCATTACCAAATATGTACAACAGTTAGGATTTTATGGATTCTTTCTTATATCTTGGTGCCATACAGCCGCGGTAAAATATCGTTTGGTATTCTAACCTAATCTTTTTCGATTTCTCCTTTTTGATTCACATATCTTCCGAATCCAGCTTGGTTAGCAAGCTTAAGAAATATAAATATTGTTTATAATGAAAAGAGACGGAATTTGCTTCGTTTCATTGCAATTCGGTTTCGAACCCATGAGAATATGTGAATTATATTTGATATACAAATTAAAAAATTCGGTCTCTCATCAGGCTGCAACGACCAAACTACAATAATGTCTTCGTTGAAAGTTGGTTCATACTAGGTTTTTATACTTCGTATGAGCAAGGTGTTCTAGTGAATTATATGTCGGAAACAAGGCTAGTTTCGTTTATTAAGATAAGTTAACTTATCTTAAATATTATTTAGGTTAACCTAACTCTTATGGTTTTTTTTAGTTGAGACTATTATGGACAATTTTAAAACTTTTATGTTTTAAATTTTAATATTTAATAGAAAATTTTGAATTTTTTAAACCTTTTATGATAAAATTTTAAATTTTAAAATCATACTGTTAGAGTTCTTTTTATTAGTTTCCAAAAAAAGAATTTATTTCAAGTGTTTTTTGGTTTGTTTTTAGATCAAAACTCTTTTTGTTTAAAATAAATGCTTTGTAGTTTTAAACACAAAAAGTTTAAAATTAGCATTGAGTTGGTTTATTATTCTAAAAAAACTATTGTGGTTTAAAAAAATGTTTTAAAATTAGTCTCAATTTTTTACCGTATACATGTATATGATGTTGTTTCGTGTAAGTTGGTATCATATATATATATATATATATATATATATATATATATATATATATATATATATATATATATATATATATATATATATATATATATATATATATATATATATATATATATATATATATATATATATATGTATATATATATATATTTATATATATATATATATATATATATATATATATATATATATATATATATATATATATATATGTAAATATATATATATATATATATATATATATATATATATATATATATATATATATATATATATATATATATATATATATTGATTGGAAAACAATATTGCTAAAGTGTTGGGTTCAACTTATCAACTTGATAAGTATTACTTTATGGAACCAGCTCAGCTTAAGCTGCCATAATTTTTTTAATTAATAGCGTTTTGCTCAATTCTTTCTAAATGTCATAGTTTCTTCATTACTTTTGCAATTATACTATACATAACATTCTCTACGGTACCTCGGACTCCACGCACTCTACATTCTCAGCTTAACTCACGCACTCAAGGCAGTATGGATAATCATTGTGCTTGAATTTATATATAGATAAGCATGAAGACAACCAAGCCCAGTTAGGAACCGACTCCGGTAGAAATTCACTTCTCCATACATCTCTTATTTGTCCATTTATTCACCGAAAGAATTAGTCGATGAGTTCAATGTTCTTTTGGCCAATTGTTCAATGGCATCTGCCTCTGGTTCATAGTTTCGGCACAGATCATATTACGATTTGTTTCTTTTCCCATCCCACCGCGGAAATACATAATTAGACGCACCGTAACTAATAAATTTACTGATGTTATTCCCGTCCCGCTATGTTATAAACAGAAGCCATTTGCTTTTCCATACCATTCACCCAACTTGGTCCGCCATACATCAGAAAAGATGAAACAAGTAATAATCTGCGACTCTGGCGAACACAACCTACGTTTGGCAATTCTAAACCATATATAAAGCTTCACTTACCCGCTCAGCTTCCTTGCACACAGTGTCCAAATTGGCTTTAAATGATAGTCTTGGATCAATTATATAGAAATCAGATCTATTTCCGTCTGTTGTTTCGCCAACAATATGAACTCGCACCTAGCCAAGTTAAAGGTATTTTTAATATATAATGTGAACACAACACAACTTTTCTGGAAACTTCCTTCCATCTGTCACCTGAAATTGCTTTTTGTACCGTAAATACCATGTGTTTAATCGCGTCAATAGTAAAGCGCGCATTACGGAATTCATATTGATTTCCATAGAGATCCTCTTTGTTTTTAATGGTTTTAATGGTTTTTATTGTTTTAATATCCTTTCATGAAACGCACCTGGTTTTCTCAGTGGCGGGTTAGTAATATTAATATTAAAGTAGTTCGTCTATTTACGAACTGGAATTAACGATTCTAAAATAGTGGAGGATACAGAGCTGAATTAGTTATATTGGGATTATCAAATGTTACAAAAAAAACAAAGAGTATCCACCGAAACAACCTTAAAAATGTGGCGAAGCTCGTCAATATTAGGTACAATGTTTTGCTGTTGTTTCTACCTAGCATACACCTATAATTACTATATTTAGTAAACTAATAACTAAACAATTTATTTATTCACCGCGATCATTACACTTTTGCAACATAAAGATACAAACGATAAGTTCTCTAAAAACAGACAGATGGGGAAATGCACAATGCCAAAATAATACAGAAATTTCACTTATCTCGCTTGCCAAAATCTGGAGGACATGTATCCCAAGTTGTAAGGCTACAGTGCTTAATATGGTTAACCCAATATAATTTGTGTTGTATTTTTTTGCAGAAGTTAGTCAATCAAAAGATAAATAATTTATTTGTAGCATAGCGTCAAAATGGCAATTAGAGTCCAATATCCATTTTAATGTAATTAAGTGGACAATGTACTTGACATTCTCAATATCCACTTTAAAATACTAAAGATTTTATCATAACCATAATTTTATCATAACTCGGAAACATAAACAAACAATTTAACATTTTTTAATCGTAAAACGATTAAAGGTAATGAAAAAATTTACGTGAACGCTGACAACCGTCAAACAATTGCAAAATGTATATGGTAGCTTCTTATCTTGTACTTCTTGCTGTAAAACACTAAACTGATAAGATATTGTGACAAAACTTGAACATTCCAAACTTATAAATAGAAAAGTAGTAATTTGTATTCAAGTGGTTCATTTAAGCTAAATTGTGTTTGTTTGTTTATCAGACTAAAGACTCAATATTTTTGGCGAAAAAACAGCTTATTAAACACTTTGAAATAATACTTGACTCTAAGCAACCAGATATTTGATAACAAATAACTAACGAAATAAAAAGGCAACTTGAAGTTTAGAGCAGTTCCATTATTTATAGAAAACAGAAAATGCAACAAAATGAAATAAAACTTTAAACATTAAACTTTATGAAGTATCCAAAAAAATTTCAACCAATGATTCAAGATATATCGCTTCGAGTTTGAGCCTCACTAATGGGTATAAAAAATACATTTTACAACTTCCACTGGTCAGTATTTTAAAAGTATTCACCTGCATGTTTTTTAGGATTTAACACCCTTTTTAGGATTGGCATGTGGAACGTGCAGTCGCTTAGAAAATCAGGCCTGCAGTGTTATTTCGATCTCATTGGTCTCCAAACTATATGTGACAACGCTTTACGTTGATTTACAGTGAAAACGACCTCGATAATCGTGTTGATTGATTTTCCTAAGAATGATAGCCAAATTAATTGGATTTTTTTGTAATTACAATGACGTATTTTGTCAGTTGAACGGTTATTTCATTTGATTTTAGTGTTAAATAATTTTTCAAAATAATTTAATGTTATCAAAATATTATTGCCAAAATATAATTTTATATTGGTATAATTATATTATATTATTATTTATAAATTAATTAATAATTATATTTCTACATTTGTAATATTTTTGAATTTGTATAAAATCTTATTTATAATAATTTCGGTGTTGTTGTATAAAAGTGAATACAAATAAGATTTTTATGCAAATACTTAATGTACATATTTGCATTTTACTTGGGTTATTTTATTGTTGTATTATTGCTTTATTGTGCTATTACATTATTATATTTTTATTTTTATGTTTTTATATTTTCGTATTGTTGTATTATCGTGTTGTTATATTTTTATACTGTTATATTATTGTGTTTTTTATTATTGTATTAATTATTATTACATAAAATCATTTTTAGCTACAATGGACGCATGTGAAGTTATCCCATGATTTTATCCCAGGAAATGAAAAAAATTCATCAGGCAACTCTAGTAAAATTAAACCGCCTATACATTTTTGTATAAAATAAATGTGAGTTAAATAAAATCATTCTAACATTAACTGAAAAATCTCTACATATAACTAATTTTAAAATCTACATGCTTATGTATGGTTCATTAATAAACTAAGAAAATACGAACGGAACATATATGTATATATAGTATTAGTTTACTTTAATTTTTCATCTGGTTTGATGAATCTAAAAATCTCTCGGATTAGAGCTTTATGATTTTATAATGAACATACTATCAGCTAGCTTCTGAGAAAAAATTATGAAAATCGTTCCTTGGGAACTTGCCGAAAATGTGATATTTTTCACTAAAAGGGCGCTATCTGAACAAGCCATTATATACACAAAGTCTGTACTACAAAGAATTTAAAAATATTTCGGACAGTATTGTTGAGCAAAATACATCCAAAGGGGAAAAGCAAGAACGCGGTGTGTTTAAGCCGACACCTTAACCATCACTATATGGTGACCTGTAATTTATACAGGGATTTTTGAATATTGTGTGTATTGAAAGTGTTGTGACGTGTTTTAATAGTGTCATGCCGATGCCATCCGTGCTTTTGTTTGCGCTGCATAGTGAAAAAATATTGATTTCTTAACAAGTATTAAGGTCGTTTGAGTCCACAAAATAAATTAAATTCTAATCCGGTATAGTTGAATTACATAAATTTAAAATGGACGGTAACTGATAAGGTGAAGCGATAAAAATCAGTTTTTAAATATACATATACTTATATATAAATATAAGTACCTAATCGTTGATTATATTATTGCCAAAAGTAATTCAATTTATAATGACCGCCGTCAATCTTTTTTTGCTAATGTTTGCTTTACTAATCATTAATATCCTATTAATTATATAACATTTTGCAAATATTGTAAGATAAGAATTTATATTTAAAAAAAAATTATAAGAAATGTATGAATCATGATGATTCATTCCACATACCGAACTTTAAAGTTATAATTTAGCATAAAAAGTGCGCAAACTTTCCAACTACTTCAATACATTCCAGCGATCCTATCGGTATAGCACCATACATTTACTCGAAAATGACCAACATTACAAAAATTTTTTCAAAGTCATCGTGGTTAGTGTGTTGGAAATGCAATTTAGGTTGAAGGTGACCATAATGAATCGCACGTTAGAATTACAATTCAGTAACTCTATATAGCAACTCTCTCTCTCTCTCAAACAAATGGTTATCAAAGAGAACTTAATTTGTTTGGAGCATGACCAATGTTTATTTCTCAGTATCTAATTTAGACCACTCCTGTGGTGTATACAGCTGTATACAACTTATAAAGAATTTATTATCAAACCATGATTAATTTTATAACCGATGGTGTCTAGGCTAACGATCGAAACAGACGTGTATTTCGGTCGCTACCGAAAAATAAATTATTTTAATAGTTATAGCGAAATTTGAACATATATATATATATATATATATATATATATATATATATATATATATATATATATATATATATATATATATATATATATATATATATATATATTGTACCAACTTACATGATACAACATCATTTACATATACACGGTGAAAAATTGAGAATAATTTTAAACCACAATACTTTTTTTAGAATAATAAAACAACTCAATGCTAATTTTAAACTTTTTGTGTTTAAAACTACAAAGCATTTATTTTAAACAAAAAGAGTTTTGGTCCTAAAAGAAACCAAAAAGAGTTTTGAAATAAATCCTTTTTTTTTGGAAACTATTAAAAAGAACTTTAACAATTTGATTATAAGTAAAATTTAAAATTGAATCATAAAAGGTTTAAAAAATCCAAAATTTTCTATTAAATATTAAAATTTAAAACATAAGTTAATTTATCTTAATAAACGAAACTTGCCTTGTTTCCGTCATATAATTCACTGGAACACCTTGATAATACAAGTATAAAAACCTAGTATGAACCAACTTTCAACGAAGACATTATTGTAGTTTGGTCGTTGCAGCCTGATGAGAGACCGAATATTTTAATTTATATATCAAAAATGTAAAATTTTTTAAATTTGTTTGTAAATGGAATACGGAGATTTTTGTCGTCCGCATTATTGTGTGGGAATTAATTGGTGATGCTAGTCACATGTTTTATCAGTGTTGATTTGATTAGTTACCATGCGGATATTTTTTATATTTTATATCCGCATACGTAATTTCGCGGTAAAACTTTTTTTATCAGATTACAAACTATATGTGTAAATAAGTGCTTGACTGTTTGCTTGGGTATCTAAATACGTATGGATGTATTTAAATAATACCTTCCCATCAGACTGCGGTTTATGTGAAAATATAGGTCCGTAGTTCCGAAACGAACTAGCGCCCGACAGTGAAGAAATAATAATATCCTTTACGATTGCACAAGATCTATTTTACCTAGCACATTCTTCTTTCATAAAACTTCCCAAAAACAAAATGCCCATATGCTAGTTTTTAAAAAACGGTTTCCGGAGTTACTACCATTCACCATTTGATGAGGATAAGGATGATTTCTAGGCGAATATTCCCAGCACCACCATCGATTTCATAAAGTATGTCGTATATTTACTATTGTACCGTTACTCTCATAGATTGTCATATTTATCGGAATATGACAATAGTATGATATGACTATCTTTAATCTACAGCTATTATACCCGATCACCATACTTCAGACATGTATTTTGTTTTACATTTTTGCTTTTAATTTAAACTTATAATTTGTGAAAAATTCTTAAAATTTTTGAAAATAATTTTGTTTTGAAATAATAAAATAAACATTAACTAAAAACTAATAATTGTTCATTCAAGTAATAGTACTGACATGATATTTTGTGTAAATATATGAGGGTTAGCTTTAGTTATTTTGTGATTTCGAGCGATAGCTACTTACTTTTATATGTCGTCATATTTAGCCCAATTTTACATTGTGTTTAGAATAGCTGGTAAAATGTAAAGATACGAAACCTTCAAGCAGTACCCCTTGACCAAGGTTTTCATAACCCGAAAATAGTCGATTCGATTTGATCAATATAATGACTTTTGGATGGGTTTCAGTGGTGCTTTCGGTATACATGGAAACTATTTCACTGTACTATTTGTTTCTCGAAATCATTTTGTTGGAACAAGTTGGACAATTTTGAGATGGAATTTTTTCTTAACATTGACTAAGTTTAGTAAAGTCAAGTTCCATAAAAGTTACCATGTTCACAAATACAAAATTTCACTATTTTTGCACGACTGATGCATATTGATTGCTATGTCTTGTATTTTACAATCGCAGTTATCTCGCACTTTAAAGATTTTAATAAGCATCTCTTTTCGAACCATATATGCACTTTTTAAAATATTTTCTATAATTTTACTCTCCCTTTTACGTTACAGTTGTTTGTACTTAAAACATTAACTGCGAATGCCAAGGTTTGTAACAATGCGTTAAATGCACAAGTGTTTGAAAAGTAATCACACGATTCTGTGCCATTTTGTAACAATTATGCAGGTAATTTAGTATTTACCAAACGAAATATTCTTTTTTTTATAATTTTAGTTGGTCGTTTTGGAGTATTGAAATCATTTAATTTTGACTTCGAGTTTTGGCTTAATAATTTCAAGGTATTGATTGCACATTCGCTCGGTAATTGTAATTTCCCTAATCCCCATCATATATGGTAATCGGGTAATGGCTGAAGATTAACAAAAGCCATATCATACTAGTGGCATATTCTTATAAATACTTTATGAAATCGATGATGATGCTGGGAATATTTGCCTAGATATCACCCTTATCCCCATCATATGGTGATCTCGTAATGGCTGTAGATTAACAATAGCCATATCATACTAGTGACATATTCCGATCCAAATTGTAAATGTTTTTAATAATTTTACAAAAAGTTAACTAAAATGAAGTTTAATGATTTTTTAACAGTAGTGTTTACTGTCATTATATTTTTTATAACGTCAAAAAAATTATTTATACACAATGTATAAAAAATTGATAAACTAAAATGTACCAATACAATACAATTTATTTTTTTTTTTGTGTGACTATATATAAAAAAATACGATTTTGATTATCGTATGATTATAAAATTAGTCATGGTTTGATAATAAACTTTTGATAGGTTGTATACACCACGGGAGTGTTCCAAAATAGATACTGAGAAATAAACATTGGTCATGCTCCAAACAAATTAAGTTCTCTTTGATAACCATTGATTATGAGTTTATATAAGGGTTACAGAATGGTTAATTCAATTTAAAAAGTTTTAATATTCACATAGTGAACATATTACATATTATAATAATTGCATTTATAATTTTATAAGATTTTCAAAGATAATTATAAAAATTAATTCAGGTAATTGTGGTGTTTTTTCTGTGTTAAGTGTTTGTGGCATGTCAAGTTTTAAGTTTAGTTTACGAAAATACCTACTTTTATTTTCTGCATCTATATAGATAACTTTAAATTTTAAATTATTTTATATTTTTGTGGAATTAAAAATAAAATTGTATCATTTTATGTATGAAGGGGATTGCCTTAAATATTTTAATAATAATGCCGTACCATGAACCTTTTACACCGTTATCCAATTTTCTTTTTTTAATCTTTTTTTAATATTTCTTTTTTTTATTAGCTAGATTTTGTAAGTTCGTATCTAAAATAATCTATCGAACTAATTCGAATTTTTTTACATCCATCTGTGGCATTGAATAAAAACAGGTTATCTGCAAAACTATAAATAATGGGAAATTGCAATCAAAGTTTTAGTTAGATTTTTCTAAAAATAATATATTTTAATGCATTTTTTTCTTCAAATAATATCAGTTTTAATCTAATGTACTAGGTATTTTCTAGAAACGTCTTAAACTAAAACTGTATAATAATCAACCACTTCAAAATTACAAAATGTCAAAATATTTAAATAAAACATCGTAGTAGGAAAAAAAATACAGCGTCGCATATTTTTATGTTAGTATTTTTTAAATATAAAAAATTCTAGTAAATACAAAGAGACGCATGTCCTTGTTTTAATTAATCGAGAAATACATGGACATTTTTTTATAATTATAGTATTTTTATATGATGTTTGATGGTTATTTAATATTATACAGGGTTGCATTAAGCTTTATTGAAAATTGAGTAATAAAGGTAATTATAAAAATTGCGAGGGTTTTCAATGTTTGAGACCTAAAGAATGAAATGAATTTTGTTACTGAACTAAAGTGAGTATTCCACAATGAAACATTTACTGACAGTAAAAATATACTGAAAAAATAAAAAAAGAGACAGAGGATAAATTTATAGATGGTGACAAAGACGACCAATATTTTTTTTATAGCAACATTTTATGACATTTTGATTATATTGAAAATTGACAATAAACAAAATACCGCGAATTGAATTAATAAATCATTTTTTTTTTAAATGCATGTATGTAAACTTTACAAAATAGTATGTACAAATGTGTGTAGTCTAGAACAAATTGAATAATTTTGAACAAAAAAATGACGCACAATTAAATTACTTTAGTGTGCGTATAAATAGTTTCGTATACAAATTTAATGTTGATGTGTTAGTTTACTGATATAAAAAATACTCCACTCAGTAATAATTATGGCAGTACACTAACTAAGACGTAATTTTCTATAATAGTTATAGCAGTAAACTAACACAGACACAATTTTTTTTGTATAAAAAATATTACTGACAAACTTAGGTGTCCCGTTCACACAGCTAAAAAATTTATATTTTTACCCCATTTTAAAAATACTGACAGTAAATGTTTCATTGTGGAATTGTCGCTTTAGTGTAAGTTTCCACCAAAAAGTTGATTGTTTTTTTTTGCATCGCACCTCACACGGACAGTATACATTCTCAAAATAATTGCGTCTCAACACGAATTTATTATCTACACATGCAAACAAAAAACAATTGATTTGTAGAAAAAACAACCGATTTGTACTAATGAAGAGAACTTTTGCTGTTGTTTTTTTTACATTGGTACTAAAATATAAAATTTTCTCTAGAAACTTTTATGGACAACCCTTCATTATTTTGGAAAATGTCATTATCATGTATTTTTGTTGCGATTCAAATTTACAAAACATATTTTTATTTCTAGTATCGTTTCCGAATAGCAATTCACGTCGAATCATTTTTGGCGACCATAATAGATATGTTTTCCTAGTATCACATAAACTTATCAAGTAAACTTATATCACACAATATATTGGTATATTGTGGTAAGGTATTATAAATATTTGTAGTATTAGCACTTTTCACTTTGCATTTTGCCTTTTTTTCTTATACTCTGCATTATCGAAATGTTAAATTAATTTGTAATCAAAGTAAAGAATCGTAAAGGCATTGCTACATAGCAAGACACGAAAAATTATCTGGTGATGATTTCTTCATTTATGATTAAATGAATAAAATTTATAAACTAAAAATAAACGGAAACTATACATATTAACTAAATTTAATAAATAAAACTTGAAAATTTCAATAATTTTACAAACTCAAAATTATTAATTATTTATTTCCATTGTCCGACATCACGTTATCGTGACTAGATCGCATTCATACTCAATTCTTGGCGATATAATTTTTCGTTGATATTTTTTCATTTATTTGAAGTACCGGCCATTTTGATCAATGTTTCATTTAAAAATGAAATACGACTCGACGAATACGCGCGAAAACAATAAAACGACGTTGTTATTGTTGTTGTAAAATCGTTCGTAATTTTTGTTTCTGATGTGGCGATGCAACCAAAAATACGAACGAATCGGTTGTTTCTTTTTCTTTGTGTGGCAAATGGCAATGCCTTAAGTCATTTCGTGAAAATAGCAAGTACAAGTGATTACTTCTTGACTGTTCAATAATATAAGACCACTAGAAATGAAATTTCATTTGCGAAGTTGTTATAATCTTTAAATGACCTAGGACATACCAAAATAAGTAAAAAGTGATAGATTTTTGATTAAATTGGCCCCTGGTTTTATCCAAATTTTGAATTGGCAAACGGTTTAAAACTGGTTCACCTAAAGCGGTTGTGCGTACGTGCTTCTAACTGTATATGACAAATAGCAAGAACAGTTACGAGTAGTTAAAATTTAGCAAAAATGCTTTCCACATTCCTATAATGGTGGCTTACCACTGCAAGTACCACTGCAAGTACTTACAAACAATTACAAATTTAACTCTCTATTTAAATTGGGCAGATAGAAGCAGTTACGCATAATTTTATCGCTAGGAAGGTAAGTGTTGGAACGCGCTGGACAACTCAAAAATGTAATAAGACCAGTTTTTAGAAATTAATTTAGCAATGCTTAAATCCTTAAATCCTTTTCTACTATTGGTTGATCAACCGTTGGTCAACTGGAAAGCCACTTATAACTTGATTCTTTACAAGAAGCTGGCGATAAAAAAATCAGATCAATTGATACACGCTTTTTTTATATCAAAATTAATTTTTTGTCCATCACTCAATTCTCAGCTTTTTAAATTTAAAACAATTTTTCCTATTTTTTTTTATCTTAGTATGGTATAAATTAGACTTACTAAGAAATTCAATTTTATATAAGTATTTCCAAATTGTATTTACAAGCAAGAGTTGATTCCATTGTTCTCTCAAGAAATCATCCTAAATTAGTCTTACCATCGGATTTTACTTTCTGATTTCCTTAGTCACGAAACCAAGAGTTTCATGGAAATTCCTGTTGTATAGTGCATGAAGTAAAAAAACCGACTGGCTTGATTATACGTTGTGCAGTAAAAATCAGATCGAGCGTACATATTTATAATTTAAACGAGTCCTAAACTATAAATATTAATTCTAGTTTTTATTACGAAAAAGATCAAATTATAATCAAATTTTAAGTGTACATTTCGTCCTTAGATTCAGATAACAATAGGAATACAAATTTTAAAGTTTCTGTCTTCCTTAATACTATAACAAAATAGTAGCTATATAGACGATCTTCTGTTGATCACTACAGTTATTTGATACTTTTGATTAACAAATAGTTTATAAACTCCTACAGCTTCGGGATACATCATGTATGCTTGTAAATTTATAATTTATAGTCCTATATTGATAAAATTATTACTAGCTATTATTTTCGTAAAGAAATCAGTCCATTACCAATTTCACGTTGCATTCAGCGACCGCTTCCAATGAGTTTTTAATTAATTTTAGGACTACAGCGTATATTGAAAATAAATTATAAACTATTAAGTTACGGACGTATTCTAGGAATGATTTTTTTTGTATTGTTTACTGTTGTAGTGTTAAAAAAATCAGGAAGTTGGCGACACACTTCTAAAATTTTAATTTTGTCTTAAAAAGTAAAAATTAATAAATATTCGTTCGAAGTTTTTAAATAATTAACAGTTTCGTAAGTATAGTACGACCAATTGGCTACGACATTGTGTCCTTTTTTATATCTTACCGTGGTGTATAATTATTAATTACAGTACTAGAATACAGTACCCAAATAAATTGTAACCAATTATAAATTAAATGATTTAACTCATAACTAATTTGACTTTCAGAAATGGAACCCAATAACAATCTAGGTCGAAACGTAAAAATATTGCAATTGGATATTATGCAAGTCAATAAGATAAAAATGAAGAGATTGGCAGGCTTAATTAAAAGAAATCAAGTGGACATCGCCTTAATACAATACAAAAGAAGCAAAGAAATTACTAGATTAGAAGATATCATTGGATTTAAAAGGTATGAGAATACCAAAGCGACCCGTAGTTCGAAATTTAGAAACATAACCTTTATTAAAGATTCACCACAGTACAACGTAACGGATGTAAAATCCGAGTATACTACTATTTTTACTATCGCGTCTACAGTAAACGGATTGCAAATAGTTAACATACACAAACCACTGAGTGCCCATACTTTAGAAACTAATCATCTGCCGTCGATGGTAAGTCATCCGTCTATTTGTTTTGGTCATTTTTCATCACATCATAGTGACTGGGGATCGATAAATAATAAAAATAATAAAAATGGAAAAATCCTCAATTGTTGGAGGAAAAATAAAAATTTAAAGCTCGTATTTAATATCGGTCAACCTTTAAGTCGTACAACAGCAAATCCAGATTTATGTTTTGTAACTAGAAACAGTCCAAATTGTAGAATAGTTGTTGATCGAACTGCACTATCTCGCTTTTGTGGGTCTCGTCGTCGCCCACTCTTGTATAACGTAAGATATAAATATCTGTTAAAGAGGAGACTATAAAAGAGATAAATGAGCGATCAATAAACAAAATAATAAAAGATGAGTGGCAGAAACTGGTTAAATCTCGTAATTATACATTAGATGATTTATGAATGTTCTATTTAAAAAAAACAAACGATTATCGAGCCTTTAAATGAAACTTTAAATTAACAAAACTTTGAATTTAATGGTTTTATATATGATATCGATTTTATTACAAAAACAGATATTGAATGTGTACTAGCATATTCACATATTATAACTAATATGTTTTATTTGTAATTATAAAATAGACAAAATTAAATAAAATAAACTATATTTGCACAAAAAATCCAATTTAATTTTAATTTCTCTATCTAAAAAAAATTTATTGACATTTCATAAATATGAACAACAAATTTGAGTAAAAACCATAGAAACAAAAAAAAAAGGTAAGTATACGTCACAAAAAAGTGTTACCACGTATACAAAAACTGCTGTAAAACTACAATAAAACCAAGCGTAAATTATAATCTATAGTCTTTCATAGAATCGACGAAAATAAAAATCCTCGGTCGGCGATTAATTGTTACTCTCGGATTTTTTTATTTTATTTATCGTTATTCTTAGAATCGGGCCTAAAAATACGAATATTTATGTTCATATTTTTCTTTAAAATATAATCATAAGACAATATGTAACTCGAATCCATATTAAATTTAGCTATATGAATGTTATTTTGATGGATAACTAAAAAAATTGTAATAGATACTAGTTTGTATAATAAATCTAAATAAAAAATATATAAATAAAAATGTTTTATTTTAAATTAGAACTAAAAATCCGATAGAATCAATTTATCCCGTTATTGACCAACATTTTGCTAATATTTTGTTGGGATAGAGAATTCTGTCTTTAGACAAACATTTTTTAGAAATTTTATTGAATTCGTTAATCTACTCATGTTTATTTGGTAGGCCGTTTGCCGTCGCAGATTGCAGCCTATTGTTTGATTTATTCAAATTTGGTTTAACAATTTTAATGGCATCAATTTTTGCAGAGTATTATTTTTAATTTTTTTTATTATTATTTTTATTATATTTATTACCAGCTTATTTATTCACAAAAAAATACATGAGATCGTCATGGGACATCCAGATGTGAAACATCGGAATTGATGGTTATTGAAAGAATTTATGATTAAAGAAAACCAATAAATAATAAATATTAAGTTAAATAAGTAAATAAAATCACAGATTTTCCTTAATAAAATAAACATATTGTTTTTATTATTTTTATTAAAATATTAATATCTAAAATATAAATAGGTACAAGACAATTAAATATTTTATTTTTTTACTGTGTTGTATCTTCTATGATTTCTGTAATAGTAGCTGTTAACGGTTTATTAGACGGCATTAAAGAAATATTATCCGACGGTAATTGAAGTATGTAACAAAAGCATTAGATCGAAATATATTGAATATACGGCAACAATTGTTGTTGCATAACTAGTTGTAGCCTTGTAGATTCAGTTTGCTCATTATTATTGATTTTTAAATCAAATTTTTGTTCAATGAATGTTATCAATGACAAAAATATAATTAAAAAACTTCTTGATAAAATCATCGGAAGATCCTTTAAAATATCTATGCTTTTGATAATATTTTGTTTTTATTATTTCATTTTTTGATGTTTCTTTTCATTTCTAAATATATTTTAAACAGTGACCATTCGATATTTAGTCAGGACCCCCATACCGTCGCGAGTCAGCTCATTTGCCATGACGGTATATGAGTCTTTTTTACCCTCAAGGCACTCCAATAGATGTGTCACATCAAAATAATAATGTAATATTGCACAACGATTCTTATTAAATCAAAGCATGATTGTAACAAAAGATTTTCGCACTTTTACTATATAGTCTATAGTCTAATATTAAGATTATTAGACCTAATTTACATCAGCGAATTGTGTTTAAAGTCGAAAGGAGTTTGAAGTAGAAAATAGGGTTTAAATTAAGAAAAATATTCCTCTTTTTCTACTTATTGTCACTTGTAAAGTTACTATAACTTTTAAGTCGAAATTACATCTCAATTTAAAGAGATTTCGTTAATTACATTTCACCAATTTTCAACCATGAAAACGATTGTATTTTAAAAACGCAAAATAAAGTCTATATCCCATTATGAGACATTGTTGTACAACAAATTTTTGTTGGAGAACCAGAACGAGACAAAAAAATTATGTTTAGTTTCGTTGGGTGCGTGAATGAGTTCGCCAACTTTCCCAATACAATTTTGTTGATAAAATCAATATAATGTAGGGGAAACATTTGCAATTGTGTTAGTGTGTTCCTATAAGTTGCTATAAAAAGTATTGGGTCAAAACCAACACAAATGTATTACAAGCCTGATTGATGCATCGAGTACGCCAAAGTCCTCTCTACTACAAGCCGTCTTGCAACTTTCATTATCACAGACAAACAAAACCGATATGAAAAAATTGCGTGTAGTAGTGCTATCGCAATCCATATAAAAAAAACGTTTTCTTTCTCCTCTTTTCTGTTTCTATAGTATGCAAATGTTTATTTTATTTTACACTATATTCGACATGTTTTTTACCAAAACCCTCTTTACTACAAGCCATATTCATTGCAAACTCATGCTATTACGTGTCGATATATGATTTAGAATAAAGTGTAAAATAAATTAAACATTCCCATACTATCAACAAAAGAGATTATAAATTGTCAAAAGAAAAAATTTAAAAGGTAAGATTGATGTTATCTCTTTTCTATACAAAACACAAATAACAAAAAAAAGAGATGAAAAAATTCTCATTTATCCATACACATTAAATAGTGTGCGTAACTTAGAGATAAAAATGTTAAATAGTGGTAGTAGGAATGAGAAATTTATACATTTTGTGGTATAAATTTTCATAGCACCAAAACACTCAATTGTGTAAATACGTTTTGTTTGTCTGTATCAACGAAAGTTACAAGAAGGCTTGTAATAAAGAGGATTTTGTTTTTTACTTACTATACATTCTTATGTTCATATGATTAGATAGCATTAGTATCCGATGGATACGGCTTGTAATAAAAAAGGCTTTGGAGTTCGCAGATACATTCTTAATTTGTCCATCTATACTTGAAAGTGTTTGTGAGAAAACAGAATACAAATACTTTCATTTCACTAACACCTTGAAGATAAAATATAAAATCAACCAATGAAATTCTTTGAAAAATGTTACGGTACCTTCGTATAATTCTTTTATTTTCGCTCCCTCTTTGAAATAAATCTTGTTAGTATGTTTGCAAGTAGCACGTGCAACAACGATGCTACAACTATCTGTTTCGAACTATGTGGTATGTAAAGAAATTTTAAGAAATCAACAATAAGAGATAGCATATAATAGTTTTTTAGAAAATGAAGTGTTATATAGATAGAAATAAAAAAATATGTTTTTGATTGTCTTAGTCCTTCAAATTATTCATCATCTGTCAATTTGACTGTCTCGTCATCAATCAAAGAAGCGACTCGTCAAAATTCGAACGGGTTACTAACCATTTCTACGGAGGAATTATCATCCCAGCTTCAGTTGAAACGCCTCTAGATTCAAAATTGACAATTTATGATGACAATCTGTTGCATGGCAAACATTTTTTTTACCGATGAAATTGACGACTAAATAAATTTTTGATGAAGATGTTTATAGTAAATTGGAAGAGGGGTGGATTTTTGAAAAAATTCATCTACAATAAAAGTCAATGCATTGGGCTTTACTGAATAAAGGTACTGATTCATTTGTTAGTGATTTTTTTTTTTTTCCTTTATCTCCAATTTAGAAGCATAGGGCGTCCACTATCCTGAACCATCTTACTCTATTTGGGGCTATTGCTTTTATTTCTGCCCATGACTTTCCCAGGTGTTTTGCCTCTGCTAGCATCGTTCTCTTCCATGTTATTGCTGGCCTTCCAACCTTTCTTTTTCCTTGTGGATTCCAGTCTAATGACATCCTCGTTATATCACTTGATGCCTTCCTCAGTGTGTGGCCAATCCATCTCCATTTTCATCGCTTTATTTCGGTCTCAATGTCTGACTGACATGTTGTTATATGCAGATTGATGTTACTGATCGTGTTGGGCCAGAAGCACTTAAGTATTCGTCGAAGGCATTTGTTTACGAATACCTGTAGCTTCTGTATGATTTTTCCTGTATGCTTCCATGTCTCACATCCATACAGAAGTACCGATTTCACACATGAGTTGAACATTCGTATCTTGGTCTTGCGCGACAGGACAGAAGTATTCCAGACTTTGTGTAGCATGTTGAATGTATATCTGGCTTTATTTATACGTTTGTGTATGTCTTCTTCTGTTCCACCTGTTTTCGTTACTGTGCAACCAAGGTATACGAATTCATTTACATCTTCAATTTGTATATTGTTGATGTGTATCGGTGTGGTTATATTTGTGTTGAGTCTCATCGCCTTCGTTTTCTTGATATTAATTTTGAGACCAACTTCATTAGCTAGATCTGATAGCTGTTGCACTTTCTGCTGCATGTCGGAGTGTTTGTGTGAGAGCAAGCATATGTCGTCTGCATAGTCCAAATCATTGAGTTTACCAGTTAACCCCCATTGAATGCCATTAGGGGACTTGTTATCTAGTTTCCGCATTACACTGTCTAATACGATTAGGAACAGCATTGGTGAGAGTACGCACCCTTGCCTTACTCCTCAAGTGTTGTAGTATGTTTCACTTTGTTTGCCTTTGTATTGGATTCGGTTTCCAGCATCCCGATACATTTCTTGTATGAGTTCAATTAATTTCTTTGCGATGCCCATTTCACAAAGTGTCTGCCATATTGCGTTCCTGTTTATCGTATCGAATGCGCGTTCGAAATCGACGAAGAGCATATACAATGGTGAATTCCATTGTTAGTGATTTACTTAAAATATTAAAAGATTATGGACATCCAGACCTTCCAAGCAGTAGTCGAACGAGCAATATTAGAAGATTCGAGCAATATTGGTGTTTTCACATAAGGTCTAATATTGAAACAATATTACCTTATATTAATGAATCGGCGTCGATTTGCCTAAATTCATTTATAACGTTCTGACTTGTTCGGTAAAATTTCACCTAAATAAATAGAAATATACTTTGAAAACACAATTTTACATCGACCTGGAAGTAAGAATTTCTTATATAAGTATTTTCGACTTAAATTAGGTAATTTCGTTTTGAACCCAAGGACCAAGTTAAGGTAGAATAATTTATTTATTAATTTTTTATAATGAAGTTTAAACCTAAGCTTTTGTACAACAAAAATATAACACATAATTACATAAAGAAAACATAACCTTTTATTCGTTATCCGGTACAGGGATATTCAGTATCTTTATGTCGTATATCCTTCAAATATTGATTTATTTTGTACTGGTTTGTCGTGAATGCTAATTTTTACACTATCGCGTCTGATATCTTTTTAACGTGCTACGGATTGGTGAATATTTTAGGTGGTCGGCCTAACTAACATCTCTTTACACACAATTCGGAAACTGGTTCAATATAAACTGTTCAATTTCTATTTATTTATTTTTGTTCAGTTGTGAAAATCGAACACACGAACGCGGTATGGTAAACAAGAATCTTAATTGTCGCTTAAGACCGGTGACGGTGTTGTACAAAATGTGGTTGAGACTCGTGTTGGTCAGAACAGGTGTTATTATGTATCAAAACAGGTGTGGTGTAAAAGTTGGATTCTAAAGGTTTGCCGATCCTAAACGTAAAGGAAAAAAATATATCATTTGATATCTGGGAGAGAAAAAAATACAGTTTGACAGACACAGAGGTCGCTATTGGTGGCCATGGCTCCTCGGCTTAAGAAAGACCTGTCTTCATCTTGTATACAGAACAATATGAAGAACAAGCTTAGGAATGAAACCGTAGTAACCACATTGCTAGTTATTTGTTATTAACAATCAAGCCTTAAACATCGATTTCCCACAATAATATTCAGTCGTCGATTTATTTAGTAATATTACCATTATTTTACAAATATTATTTATGTAATTTAGAGTAAGCCTCCAATAAGGCTGCTGAGCATAGTCGTTTGTGATCAATTAGCGAAGAAGAGACAAAAGGCATTCCCAACAAAATTTACACCAAATAATTACTATATCTAATGTACAGGACAAAGACGAAATTTAACAAATTATTCAATCATCAACGAATAATCAATCAAGTTGAAGTTCACATAAACAGAGACAACAACGATACTATGAAAGGCACAAAGAAGAAATAAAGAAGCGCAAAAGAGAAAATAGGCTAAAGCAAAATAATTCACAATCGATTCCTACTATCGGTATACTGAACGTGAAACCCGAACACGTAATGTTATCGATCGTAACACACTTAACACACTCCATGTCAGATTTTACCAAAACATAAGCACAACACAGGGGTGCAATTCCGGTTCGATGATACTGATAAATAATAAACTTATCATCGAAAAAACACAAATCGCGATTCCCTTTTCGTGGTAAACGATAAACTTGTGTCAAATTTGATGAAAAACTTAGATATTTTATCAATTTGGTTTTGTTGCTGAAAAGAGTTTATCGCCGATGATAAAATTATTCTTTTTGCGCCTAAATGTTTGTGTTTCGTGTGTTGTATATATTCTATATGTGTGTTGTGTGTATTCTGTTAATGACAAATTTTAAAAATCAATCACGCGTTTCAATTTTACTAAATAATAATTAATTTAACCATAATAATCGTAATAATGTGCTTCAATTTTTCTATAAGACATAAATTTATATAAATTTGTGTATACAAAATATCTATTTAAAATTTTGACATATATTTTATTTAGATATATAAACATATATAACACTGAACTGAAAATGTATTACAGTTTTCATTGACATCATGCGTAAAAAACTCAGAACTAATGTATTTTATCAATTTGGTATACCGGAATCGCATTTTCGATGTTCATGATAAAATAAAATGATAAAAGCAAATGAAAACATATTGATAATTTTTTTTTTTCATTCTCTTTTCACCGTAACAGAATCGAACCCCAGGAAAGGTAATACAAACTGTCCACAACAAAACAACACAATTAACGCAAATATTTACATGATAACGACTAAATTCATTATTTAATATGTATATGTATTAGAAATTTAATAATATATAATTAATATATAATATTATGTAAAATTGAAAATTAATCGAAGATCAGGAAACAATTTATGAACGTCTGATCACAATGAAAGCTCAATTTCCTAAAGAAAGAAAGAAACGGTATATGTTTAACGGATATACGATGTCAGAAATCATATCAGTACTTCTAAATCCAGGTAAGTTTAGAAATGCACTCTTTTCCAATCCCATTGAATAATTCGATCATAACCTATTAATTTATTATTTAGAAATGAGTTTCATTTCTCACGGCACATGAGTAATATGCAAAATTACTCATGGGTATACAAAAATCATGAGTTTTTAATGTTGGATGAGTAGGCTATGATTTTTTATTTTTATTGAAAATTGACATTTAGTGTTAATTTATTCAATCGCAATAATTTGATATCTAAAAAAAAAAAAGGAAGAATAATGCCTAAAATTTATTCATATTAGAAAAATTTAAACATGTTAGAATTTATGAATTGAATTATTTAAATAATCATTGTGTGTTACCTTACCTTCCTATAATATCCAAAAATAAAAAACAACTAAAATGCATATTTATTACATATATTTAATTGAACTATTTACCTGTTCGGAGTTGTTGTTGTTCATTACCCAAAAACCTGAAATTATTCAATAGTATTGGAAAAAATATCGTATTTAACTTGCGAGTAATAGTTATTACTCCCCCAGAATGAAATACTCAACTCGCTACGCTCGTTTCGCAACATCATCCCTCGGGAGTAATAACATTTATTACTCGTTCATCAAATAATGTACTATTAATTGAGTAATTATGAAAAATAAAGACTATTTTTAGACATCCACTAAACGCACTTTTTTAATAATGGCGATGAAAAATTGTATTAAAATTTGGCAACCGGTTTATTTTCAATATGTAGACAATTATGAGAAAACTAATGTTTTACGTCAAATCGACTCAAGTATTTTTAAATCCGACAAAAATTGGATATTTCGGCCATTTTGATGAATTCATCTCCGACTTCCGAAATCATGTCAGAATTACACTCAGATTTACTATGGGGAGGTGGTCAAAAATTCGGACATATGCGGAAAAAAAGTGAGGTTATGTTTTTGTTGGAAATGAGAGCGGGGATTATTTCAAATATTTGGCGGCTAAATTATTTGTTTAAATTTAAATAAAATCAATAAAATATTTTCAATTTAAATAATTTATATTTTCATTTATAATTTATACATGATTCTTAATAAAATTAAAGTTAAATTAAATTTCTTATATACTTAAAATTAATAAAGATTTTTTAATTATTCTCGTTATAAGTTTGTAACATATTACAAAATTAATAAAATTAAAATTGTCAACAGATTAAATAAATTAAATTAAAAATATTAATTATTTAAAATTATGATGCTAATTAACATTTAAATCTAATGTTAACAAAATATCTAACAATCATATATATTTTAAAAATTTTTTCTATGGGAAAAAAAAAATCCCATTGGAACTTGTCTATGCAAAATCTGAAATGAAACATAATATAAATAACATTTAGGTACTTCTAAAATTTGCTGTATATAGAAATAAATTAATATTTACTTACAAAAGATGATTAGTGAAATGTCGGAATATTTTATTTAATAGCACAACAAAAATTAAAATAAATTTAAAAACTCCAACAATTCAAACAAACTAAAATACACAATGACACTATACACAATATTGCATCTTAAACATAATATATTTAGTACAAATTTCACTAACGCCATAACAATATAGCGTAGAAAGTTTGAAATTATTATTTTCCGCATATTTCCGACTTTTTAACCAAAACTTGGAAAAAAATTGTACTAGACCGATTTTTTCAGTTTTGTTATAATTGGGAAGGCTAACCAAACATAGGTAGTATTGCTATTTACGTAAATAGCAATCTTTTGGTATAATTTTACGTCGAATCGATTGAGTAATGAATGACAAAATGAAAAAATTAAATAAATAAATATTAAAATTGCAGCTGCGGTATACGACACATATTTCCATATTTGTTTGACATTTTACACATTTAATTGACAGGAAAAAACTTTTAGCACCACAAAAAAAAAATTAAATTGCACCCGGTACAAATAGTACCTTTATTCTAAAAACAAAATTCACGGACGATTAAAGGAAACTGTCCAAAAATAATTTTTTTTAACACAATTACGTATGAACAAAAACGTATTTTAATTAATTTTATTTTAAATAATAACAATAATAATATTTCAAACAATAAAACTAAAAAAAAAAAAATCGTATAGTTAAATTAATTGGACAATGTCATAAAATTTGAGAGGTGTACAATCGTTGATTGTGACATGGTTTCTGGTAGGAACACAAAAACATGCATACATTTTTTTTTTAATGTATCAAATGAAGTTATGAAATATGATTTTTAAAATTTATTTATTTTCATTATTATTTTAAAAATTAATTAAATAAAAATAATAATTTTTATAATAATAAATTTTTTATATATTTTTTTAATATTTTTTATGTTATATGGGTATATGGGGGGATCCATATGCGTAAGGGGAAATTTTTTCCAATCAAAATTATATTATGTGGAAAATCTGTAATAAACTGACAAAATGAAATTTTTTTTGATTTAATAGCATAAATATTTTTTTAATTTACATAATTTACATATAGATAATGGAGAGAAGACTAATGTGTTATTTTCTCTCATTTTTTCTAGATCGTGGACATGCTAATTTACATACGTTCCAGATAACTGAACTTGGTTGGCCACGCGTATTCTTGGGTTACTAACACACTGTTTATGTTGTTATTGCTTGAGAATACACGTAGTTGACAAGTCCTGCACAACTATACCCTTTTTTTTATATTAAATTGCATAAAGTGAATTTCCATAAATATTTTTTTATATTCAATTCCCAGTGAAACCATTGCGGCTACGGGTAAATATAATACTAACATTGTTGAATACCTTTCTAATTTTTAGGTCAACTTTAAGACTGTCCCGGCAAGAAAAAACACCGATGTTGTAATGGAGATCCTGTGACGTTCCTAATTTATAAGCTAGAGGGAGACTTAAATTTAACGATTAGAAAAAACTAAAAAGAGGTGATACGCGTAGAAACGTTAGCATTGGCTAGTCAAGAGCAACAGCATACCTTAAATTATATAGATTTATGAATAAAGTATAATATTTTAAAAGTAATTGCGTTGTTACAATGTGTTTGACTATAAAGGACGAAAGAATTTAAACGGTTAAACGGGACATACGATGTCAGAAATCATATCAGTACATCTAAATCCAGGTAAGTTTAGAAATGCACTTTTATAAGTGATACCAAGTGATGGTAGCCTTACCACCGTGCATTTTCTGAATTTTAGGAATTTTGAATTTATGGCATAAATCTCTCAGTTTTGATGGGCTAACCATCACCCATTTTCTGGATTTTGGAAATTTTTGATTCGTGGCATAAATCTCGCAGTTTTGTTAGGCTAACCATCATGCATTTTCTGGAGTTTGAGAATTTTTGGTTTGTGACATAAACCTCACAGCTTTGATGGGCTCACCGTCATGCATTTTCTGGATTTTGAGAATTTTGGATTTGTGGCATAAATCTCACAGCTTTGATGGGCTAACCGTCATGCATTTTCTGGATTTTGAAAAATTTTCGATTTGTGGCATAAATCTAACAATTTTGATGGGCTAACCATCATGCATTTTCTGGATTTTGGGAATTTTGGGTTTGTGGCATTAACCTCACAGTTTTGATGGGCTCACCATCATGCATTTTCTGGAGTTTGGGAATTTTTGATTTGTGGCATAAATCTAACAATTTTGATGGGCTAACCATCATGCATTTTCTGGATTTTGGGAATTTTGGGAATTTTGGGTTTGTGGCATAAATCTCACAGCTTTGATGGGCTAACCGTCATGCATTTTCTGGATTTTGGAAAATTTTTGATTTGTGGCACAAATCTCGCAGTTTTGTTATGCTAACCATCATGCATTTTCTGGATTTTGGGGTTTGTGGCATAAATCTCACAGCTTTGATGGGCTAACCATCATGCATTTTCTGAATTTTGGAAATTATTGATTTGTGGCACAAATCTCACAATTTTGATGGGCTAACCATCATGCATTTTCTCGATTTTGAGAATTTTCGATTTGTGGCGTAAATCTCACAGTTTTGATAGGCTAACCGCCATGCATTTTCTGGATTTTGGAAAACTTTTGATTTGTGGCACAAATCTCACAGTTTTGATAGGCTAATCATCATAATTTTCTGGATTTTGGGATTTGTGGCACAAATCTCACAGTTTTGATGGGCTAACCATCATGCATTTTCTGGAGTTTGGAAATTTTTGATTTGTGGCATAAACCTCACAGTTTTGATGGGCTCACCATCATGCATTTTCTGGATTTTGGGAATTTTGGATTTGTGGCATAAATCTCAGTTTTGATAGGCTTATCATCATGCATTTTCTGAATTTTTGAAATGTTGGATTTGTGGCATAAATCTCACAGCTTTGATAGGCTAACCATCATGCATTTTCTGAATGTTAGAAATTTCCGATTTGTGGCATAAATCTCACAGTTTTGATGGGCTAACCGTCATGTATTTTCTGGATTTTGTGAATTTTCGATTTGTGGCATAAATTTCACAGTTTTGATGGGCTAACCATCACGCATTTTCTGGATTTTGGCAATTTTGGATTTGTGGCATAAATCTCACAGCTTTGATGGGCTAACCGTCATGCATTTTCTGGATTTTGAAAAATTTTCGATTTGTGGCATAAATCTCAGTTTTGATAGGCTTATCATCATGCATTTTCCGAATTTTTGAAATGTTGGATTTGTGGCATAAATCTCACAGTTTTGATAGGCTAACCATCATGCATTTTCTGAATGTTATAAATTTCCGATTTGTGGCATAAATCTCACAGTTTTGATGGGCTAACCGTCATGTATTTTCTGGATTTTGTGAATTTTCGATTTGTGGCATAAATTTCACAGTTTTGATGGGCTAACCATCACGCATTTTCTGGATTTTGGCAATTTTGGATTTGTGGCATAAATGTCACAGCTTTGATGGGCTAACCCGTCATGCATTTTCTGGATTTTGAAAAATTTTCGATTTGTGGCATAAATCTAACAATTTTGATGGGCTCACCATCATGCATTTTCTGGATTTATGGAATTTTGGGTTTGTGGCATTAACCTCACAGTTTTGATGGGCTCACCATCATGCATTTTCTGGAGTTTGGGAATTTTTGATTTGTGGCATAAATCTAACAATTTTGATGGGCTAACCATCATGCATTTTCTGGATTTTGGCAATTTTGGATTTGTGGCATAAATCTCACAGCTTTGATGGGCTAACCGTCATGCATTTTCTGGATTTTGAAAAATTTTCGATTTGTGGCATAAATCTCAGTTTTGATAGGCTTATCATCATGCATTTTCCGAATTTTTGAAATGTTGGATTTGTGGCATAAATCTCACAGTTTTGATAGGCTAACCATCATGCATTTTCTGAATGTTATAAATTTCCGATTTGTGGCATAAATCTCACAGTTTTGATGGGCTAACCGTCATGTATTTTCTGGATTTTGTGAATTTTCGATTTGTGGCATAAATTTCACAGTTTTGATGGGCTAACCATCACGCATTTTCTGGATTTTGGCAATTTTGGATTTGTGGCATAAATGTCACAGCTTTGATGGGCTAACCGTCATGCATTTTCTGGATTTTGAAAAATTTTCGATTTGTGGCATAAATCTAACAATTTTGATGGGCTCACCATCATGCATTTTCTGGATTTATGGAATTTTGGGTTTGTGGCATTAACCTCACAGTTTTGATGGGCTCACCATCATGCATTTTCTGGAGTTTGGGAATTTTTGATTTGTGGCATAAATCTAACAATTTTGATGGGCTAACCATCATGCATTTTCTGGATTTTGGCAATTTTGGATTTGTGGCATAAATCTCACAGCTTTGATGGGCTAACCGTCATGCATTTTCTGGATTTTGAAAAATTTTCGATTTGTGGCATAAATCTCAGTTTTGATAGGCTTATCATCATGCATTTTCCGAATTTTTGAAATGTTGGATTTGTGGCATAAATCTCACAGTTTTGATAGGCTAACCATCATGCATTTTCTGAATGTTATAAATTTCCGATTTGTGGCATAAATCTCACAGTTTTGATGGGCTAACCGTCATGTATTTTCTGGATTTTGTGAATTTTCGATTTGTGGCATAAATTTCACAGTTTTGATGGGCTAACCATCACGCATTTTCTGGATTTTGGCAATTTTGGATTTGTGGCATAAATGTCACAGCTTTGATGGGCTAACCGTCATGCATTTTCTGGATTTTGAAAAATTTTCGATTTGTGGCATAAATCTAACAATTTTGATGGGCTCACCATCATGCATTTTCTGGATTTATGGAATTTTGGGTTTGTGGCATTAACCTCACAGTTTTGATGGGCTCACCATCATGCATTTTCTGGAGTTTGGGAATTTTTGATTTGTGGCATAAATCTAACAATTTTGATGGGCTAACCATCATGCATTTTCTGGATTTTGGCAATTTTGGATTTGTGGCATAAATCTCACAGCTTTGATGGGCTAACCGTCATGCATTTTCTGGATTTTGAAAAATTTTCGATTTGTGGCATAAATCTCAGTTTTGATAGGCTTATCATCATGCATTTTCCGAATTTTTGAAATGTTGGATTTGTGGCATAAATCTCACAGTTTTGATAGGCTAACCATCATGCATTTTCTGAATGTTATAAATTTCCGATTTGTGGCATAAATCTCACAGTTTTGATGGGCTAACCGTCATGTATTTTCTGGATTTTGTGAATTTTCGATTTGTGGCATAAATTTCACAGTTTTGATGGGCTAACCATCACGCATTTTCTGGATTTTGGCAATTTTGGATTTGTGGCATAAATCTCACAGCTTTGATGGGCTAACCGTCATGCATTTTCTGGATTTTGAAAAATTTTCGATTTGTGGCATAAATCTCAGTTTTGATAGGCTTATCATCATGCATTTTCCGAATTTTTGAAATGTTGGATTTGTGGCATAAATCTCACAGTTTTGATAGGCTAACCATCATGCATTTTCTGAATGTTATAAATTTCCGATTTGTGGCATAAATCTCACAGTTTTGATGGGCTAACCGTCATGTATTTTCTGGATTTTGTGAATTTTCGATTTGTGGCATAAATTTCACAGTTTTGATGGGCTAACCATCACGCATTTTCTGGATTTTGGCAATTTTGGATTTGTGGCATAAATGTCACAGCTTTGATGGGCTAACCGTCATGCATTTTCTGGATTTTGAAAAATTTTCGATTTGTGGCATAAATCTAACAATTTTGATGGGCTCACCATCATGCATTTTCTGGATTTATGGAATTTTGGGTTTGTGGCATTAACCTCACAGTTTTGATGGGCTCACCATCATGCATTTTCTGGAGTTTGGGAATTTTTGATTTGTGGCATAAATCTAACAATTTTGATGGGCTAACCATCATGCATTTTCTGGATTTTGGCAATTTTGGATTTGTGGCATAAATCTCACAGCTTTGATGGGCTAACCGTCATGCATTTTCTGGATTTTGAAAAATTTTCGATTTGTGGCATAAATCTCAGTTTTGATAGGCTTATCATCATGCATTTTCCGAATTTTTGAAATGTTGGATTTGTGGCATAAATCTCACAGTTTTGATAGGCTAACCATCATGCATTTTCTGAATGTTATAAATTTCCGATTTGTGGCATAAATCTCACAGTTTTGATGGGCTAACCGTCATGTATTTTCTGGATTTTGTGAATTTTCGATTTGTGGCATAAATTTCACAGTTTTGATGGGCTAACCATCACGCATTTTCTGGATTTTGGCAATTTTGGATTTGTGGCATAAATGTCACAGCTTTGATGGGCTAACCGTCATGCATTTTCTGGATTTTGAAAAATTTTCGATTTGTGGCATAAATCTAACAATTTTGATGGGCTCACCATCATGCATTTTCTGGATTTATGGAATTTTGGGTTTGTGGCATTAACCTCACAGTTTTGATGGGCTCACCATCATGCATTTTCTGGAGTTTGGGAATTTTTGATTTGTGGCATAAATCTAACAATTTTGATGGGCTAACCATCATGCATTTTCTGGATTTTGGGAATTTTGGGTTTGTGGCATAAATCTCACAGCTTTGATGGGCTAACCATCATGCATTTTCTGGATTTTGGAAAATTTTTGATTTGTGGCACAAATCTCGCAGTTTTGTTATGCTAACCATCATGCATTTTCTGGATTTTGGAAATTGTTGATTTGTGGCACAAATCTCACAATTTTGACGGGCTAACCGTCATGCATTTTCTGAATTTTGAGAATTTTGGATTTGTGGTAATAATCTCACAGTTTTGATGGACTAACAACCATCATGCATTTTCTGGATTTTGGGGTTTGTGGCATAAATCTCACAGTTTTGATGGGCTCACCATCATGCATTTTCTCGATTTTGAGAATTTTGGATTTGTGGCGTAAATCTCACAGTTTTGATAGGCTAACCGCCATACATTTTCTGGATTTTGGAAAATTTTTGATTTGTGGCACAAATCTCACAGTTTTGATAATCATCATAATTTTCTGGATTTTGGGATTTGTGGCACAAATCTCACAGTTTTGATGGGCTAACCATCATGTATTTTCTGGATTTTGGGATTTGTGGCACAAATCTCACAGTTTTGATGGGCTAACCATCATGCATTTTCTGGAGTTTGGGAATTTTTGATTTGTGGCATAAATCTAACAATTTTGATGGGCTATCATGCATTTTCTAGATTTTGGGAATTTAGGATTTGTGGCATAAATCTCACAGCTTTGATGGGCTAACCGTCATGCATTTTCTGGATTTTGGAAATTTTTGATTTGTGGCACAAATCTCGCAGTTTTGTTAGGCTAACCGTCATGCATTTTCTGGATTTTGGGATTTGTCGCATAAATCTCACAGTTTTGATGGGCTAACCATCATGCATTTTCTGGAGTTTGGGAATTTTTGATTTGTGGCATAAATCTAACAATTTTGATGGGCTATCATGCATTTTCTGGATTTTGGGAATTTAGGATTTGTGGCATAAATCTCAAAGCTTTGATGGGCTAACCATAATGCATTTTCTTGATTTGGGGAATTTTCGATTTGTGGCATAAACCTCCACAGTTTTCATATCATGCATTTTCTAGGTTTTGGGAATGAATATCTGAAGCTAATTATAATATATATAGAATAATTTATCCTTTGACTTCTGTCATTGCCGTTACGAAATATCACATTTTAGACATCCAAAGGTACACGTTTAGTTGTTTCCTAGGTTTTCTAACCTTACGACTTTAAGATATATTCTCGGCTTAATAAAAATGTTCAATGTTAAGTAACTACAAAAATATTTACAAAAATTAGTGGCGGTAATGACTACCTCCAATCACCGGTAAACAATAAAATTTTCAACCGCAAAAATTTAATTATTTTACAGTGATAATCTTTTAATAAAGCGCTACGATCATCTTTATTATACTACCGCAGATACACAAAAGTACTCTTCGTACCAAATAATTTCACTTTCAAAGTTACGATAAAAATTTCCATATTTCATTTTCACCGTTCGTCGATTACAAAATAAAAAAAAAAATTCAATTTCCGATATGTGATAAAAAAAAATCTCTGGTTTCTTGTCAACCTGTTCAATGTTAACTTTATATCGCTCCGTCTCCACAAAAAAATTCATAATAATAAAAAAATCTGTGTATACACAAACCGAACATCCATCGACGGAAAATCAGCGTCACCGTGAAAAAAGCTTATTTCTAAATCATCCATATTGTGCTGAAAAAAAAGTCGTTTCCATCATCGAGTTTTCGAACTGCCAAAGATTGTTCATCATCTTTGTTTGTTAATAGGATTGAAATGGTAAAAAATTGTTGGCAAAAAAAATTATGGTATTAAGTGGAAAAATTATGTCCTGAATATTGAATAAAATGCAGCAGCAACTAAAAGTCGTTGAAAAATAAACGGAAAATTAATTTTTTTACATTTAACGTCTTCGTTCGTTCGATAGCTCGTATATACATATTGGCTATACTGCATGTGCGGCGCTCTATGATTATAGTATTTATTTAAAGGGTGACCCAAGATAGGGTGTTATGCTCATTGAGTAATTGAACAAGATTTAGTATTACAGAAATAGGTGGGACATTATGAAGTAGTTTTAACAGGGTATGTACGCAACTAACCGCAAGGACCTTACTTTGCTATTCGTTACATCTTGTTGGTGGCGTATTGGAAATGGAGCCAAAGAACTCTTGATGTCCACGCAGTGAGTTTTGGTCCATATAGTCACTGATGTCTTCTTTTTGAATCATAAGCATAATTAAGATTCCTGTTTCGCTTTTATTCACGGATTGTTTGGGACCAATTCACATAAGTAACTTGTTGATCATTGGTTAGGTAATGTTGCTCTTAACTACTATGGAGGGTAACACCGTTATGTAGGACATTAAAAATTACAAACGAAACATCTAGAAGGGAATAAGCCCAAAACGGATTTTATGGAATAAAAAAAATTAGTGGATGGATATTTGTTCCTATATGACCTTCGAAGAGGGGCCTGTGGAGGGGCTACAAAACAATTATTTAAAATCTTGTGCATGATCAAAATTTTGAGCATTTTCCTTTTTGTATTAACGATTGGTTGTCAGAAGCAAGTATTGCATCGCGTAACGAACTTAGATGGATAACTAAGTCGCTCTTTGGCGAAGATTAAATAGAATGTTCTACAAAACAATTTATCGGAGAGCATGGTTTTGCATTTGTGCATTAGTTTACTTGTGCAGCATTGAAATTAAGGCTTGGTCAGGCTGGCAAAGCCTTGAGTGATCGACCAATCAGAAAATGTCCCGGTGTGAGTAAATCTAAATAATCTAGGCTGTTGGTGAGTGATCCTTTGAGGTTGGGAATTGAGTACCCCCTTATGAGTGAGACCCATCCGTTTGGCGTAAATGAAATTTGGCTAGTTTTACACTCGCTTTTTGAAGGCCACCAAAATTAAATGTGGCAGTGCTAGGATCGGCATTTAGTAACTTCCTATGGTAAAAAATAATTAATGTTAATGGGTGTTTCGAAGTGTAAAGCAAATTGGTATAATGAAGACGGCGTCCTGCTCGAATTATGTGATTGTTGTCCATGAATACCGACAATGATCAATGAATAATAGTATTGGGTGCTCGATCTAACTCAATCAGTTTTAGTGGGTCACTAAATTTGAACATCGGATGGCGTTTAATGTGAAGAAAGTAGGCAAACATACGTCTAATCTTTCGAAAATCGATGACTGGAATACCATCTTTAATCGGGTTTAAGCGAGATAATGTTGTTTTCATGAAAGGAGCTACTTTAGACTTTGGACACAGGATTTTAACGGATACGCCACGTTCAATAGTAAAGCTGTGAACGTATTCACAGCTTCAAACTTATCGGGAAATCCATCTATTTGGATATTAAATGGTTCGGTTTTGTTGGTGGCGATCGATTGTAGGAAGTGTAGTGCTAATTGTAGGGGAATAGGTTAAAACTACCAGGGTTCTATTTGCCAATCATTAACTAAAGTCGCACATTAAGTCGGCGGATTTCGTTCGAATTTCTGATGTCGATCATTAAGTAAAAGGACAGTACGCAAGTTCTACCAGCCGATTCTAAACGGATAGTTCAGCGTTCTCTGAAAGGTAGCCTTATCGTCTTCTGACTATATGAAGGGCCTACTTGAGACCGAATGATTTGGAGCAGGATTTTTGGTTAAAATCCGATTTATTATGATATTGATCTTTAGAGGTTAATTTCCGTTGGTTGGATAACATAACATAACGACTATAGTAATCGGATGTTTTCTTAATATTTTTTTTTAATGTATAGCAACTTTACGGAAGACAAAATATGCAAATTATTAAGGGTATTGATTTTACTTGAGTTTTTTTTTTCGTAGATTTTAAGTTTGAGATTTATTTTATATTTTGGATGTTTGGAAAACTGATTAAAAGTCTCGAGATAGTCATAGTGAAACTCGATAGAAAACGATAGAGATTTTTATTATTTTTTTTTGGATCTTGTACTTAAAATTTTCAATTTCATATTTTTCGTCAATATGTACGATGATATTATGAAGTGGATTGTTATAGTTATTCGTAATTTTTGATTTACTTTACGCAGGAATCATATTTGAAGATGATAAAATTGAAAAGGCCAAAAACTGAGAGTTACATATTTTTAATAAACGTAATCACAATTAAAAATCAGGATGGTTCAAGCAGTCTGATGTCACAGACTTTGCATATTTTGCTTCGTGTAACATTACACTACCACATCTTCTAATAAATTACCATGCACAGCTGAAAGAAAAAATGTATCAACTATAATAAAATGTTAGGCTTTACATCCTTAGAATTGTTTAAGAAGATCTCCTCGGACAACAAATTAAGGCGCACCGTTGCGAACCATTTGCTATTTACCAACAAAAGCAGACAAAGGAGTATCAACAGGTTTTGCCTACTGATCAGTAACCAAAATCGAACCAATTCTACATTTTATTGACTGTTCATTCATTTTCGAAAATCTGTAAAGACGTAATCCTTTCCTAATTTTTATGCTTAAAAATAATTTGTTAAAATTTATCAATATTTTATAGCAGTATTAATACTGTCGTCGGGAGCTCTTGATAAAGGTATCAATCATCTCAATCGGACCACTATGACGTGTGCGATTAACTTTTTATTCATATTAGTAAATTTCCAAAATGCAGAAATGCATGATAGTTAGCCCATCAAAACTGGGATATATATACCACAAATCAAAAATTACGTAAATCCAGAAAATGCATGATGGTTAATCTGTCAAAATGGTGATATTTTTACTACAAATCCAAAATTCTGAACATTTAGAAAATGCAGAATGTTTAACACATCTTTTAATTAAAGAGAGCTTTTAATTAAAGTATCGCTTATCAAAATCGGACTACAATTAAGTGTTTTATGCGAATTCATAATTTATCAAAATCAGGCAAGGGGTTAGCCTTTCCTAATTTTAAGGCACGAAAATGATTTATAAAAATGTGCCAATATTTTACAGTAGTATTAATGATGATGCCGAGAGCTTTTAATTAAAGTATCGCTTATCAAAATCGGTCTACTATTAAGTGTTTTATGCAAATTGGCACACTTTATGCGAATTCATAATTTATCAAAATCAGACAAGGGGTTAGCCTTTCCTAATTTTAAGGCACGAAAATGATTTATGAAAATGTGCCAATATTTTACAGTGGTATTAATGATGATGCCGAGAGCTTTTAATTAAAGTATCGCTTATCAAAATCGGACTACTATTAAGTGTTTTATGCGAATTGGCACTCTTTATGCGAATTCATAATTTATCAAAATCAGGCAAGGGGTTAGCCTGTCCTAATTTTAAGGCACGAAAATGATTTATGAAAATGTGCCAATATTTTACAGTAGTATTAATGATGATGCCGAGAGCTCTTAAATAAAGTATCGCTTACCAAAATCGGACTACAATTAAGTGTTTTATGCGAATTGGCACACTTTATGCGAATTCATAATTTATCAAAATTAGGCAAGGGGTTAGCGATTCCTAATTTTAAGGCACGAAAATGATTTATAAAAATGTGCCAATATTTTACAGTAGTATTAATGATGATGCCGAGAGCTTTTAATTAAAGTATCGCTTATCAAAATCGGTCTACTATTAAGTGTTTTATGCAAATTGGCACACTTTATGCGAATTCATAATTTATCAAAATCAGACAAGGGGTTAGCCTTTCCTAATTTTAAGGCACGAAAATGATTTATGAAAATGTGCCAATATTTTACAGTGGTATTAATGATGATGCCGAGAGCTTTTAATTAAAGTATCGCTTATCAAAATCGGACTACTATTAAGTGTTTTATGCGAATTGGCACTCTTTATGCGAATTCATAATTTATCAAAATCAGGCAAGGGGTTAGCCTGTCCTAATTTTAAGGCACGAAAATGATTTATGAAAATGTGCCAATATTTTACAGTAGTATTAATGATGATGCCGAGAGCTTTTAATTAAAGTATCGCTTATCAAAATCGGACTACAATTAAGTGTTTTATGCGAATTCATAATTTATCAAAATCAGGCAAGGGGTTAGCCTTTCCTAATTTTAAGGCACGAAAATGATTTATGAAAATGTGCCAATATTTTACAGTAGTATTAATGATGATGCCGAGAGCTTTTAAATAAAGTATCGTTTACCAAAATCGGACTACTATTAAGTGTTTTATGCGAATTGGCACACTTTATGCGAATTCATAATTTATCAAAATTAGGCAAGGGGTTAGCGATTCCTAATTTTAAGGCACGAAAATGATTTATAAAAATGTGCCAATATTTTACAGTAGTATTAATGATGATGCCGAGAGCTTTTAATTAAAGTATCGCTTATCAAAATCGGTCTACTATTAAGTGTTTTATGCAAATTGGCACACTTTATGCGAATTCATAATTTATCAAAATCAGACAAGGGGTTAGCCTTTCCTAATTTTAAGGCACGAAAATGATTTATGAAAATGTGCCAATATTTTACAGTGGTATTAATGATGATGCCGAGAGCTTTTAATTAAAGTATCGCTTATCAAAATCGGACTACTATTAAGTGTTTTATGCGAATTGGCACTCTTTATGCGAATTCATAATTTATCAAAATCAGGCAAGGGGTTAGCCTGTCCTAATTTTAAGGCACGAAAATGATTTATGAAAATGTGCCAATATTTTACAGTAGTATTAATGATGATGCCGAGAGCTTTTAATTAAAGTATCGCTTATCAAAATCGGACTACAATTAAGTGTTTTATGCGAATTCATAATTTATCAAAATCAGGCAAGGGGTTAGCCTTTCCTAATTTTAAGGCACGAAAATGATTTATAGAAATGTGTCAATATTTTACAGTAGTATTAATGATGATGCCGAGAGCTTTTAATTAAAGTATCGCTTATCAAAATCGGACTACAATTAAGTGTTTTATGCGAATTCATAATTTATCAAAATCAGGCAAGGGGTTAGCCTTTCCTAATTTTAAGGCACGAAAATGATTTATAAAAATGTGCCAATATTTTACAGTAGTATTAATGATGATGCCGAGAGCTTTTAATTAAAGTATCGCTTATCAAAATCGGTCTACTATTAAGTGTTTTATGCAAATTGGCACACTTTATGCGAATTCATAATTTATCAAAATCAGGCAAGGGGTTAGCCTTTCCTAATTTTAAGGCACGAAAATGATTTATAAAAATGTGCCAATATTTTACAGTAGTATTAATGATGATGCCGAGAGCTTTTAATTAAAGTATCGCTTATCAAAATCGGACTACTATTAAGTGTTTTATGCGAATTGGCACACTTTATGCGAATTCATAATTTATCAAAATCAGGCAAGGGGTTAGCCTTTCCTAATTTTAAGGCACGAAAATGATTTATGAAAATGTGCCAATATTTTACAGTAGTATTAATGATGATGCCGAGAGCTTTTAAATAAAGTATCGCTTACCAAAATCGGACTACTATTAAGTGTTTTATGCGAATTGGCACACTTTATGCGAATTCATAATTTATCAAAATCAGGCAAGGGGTTAGCGATTCCTAATTTTAAGGCACGAAAATGATTTATGAAAATATGCCAATATTTTACAGTAGTATTAATGATGATGCCGAGAGCTCTTAAATAAAGTATCGCTTACCAAAATCGGACTACTATTAAGTGTTTTATGCGAATTGGCACACTTTATGCGAATTCATAATTTATCAAAATCAGGCAAGGGGTTAGCGATTCCTAATTTTAAGGCACGAAAATGATTTATGAAAATATGCCAATATTTTACAGTAGTATTAATGATGATGCCGAGAGCTCTTAAATAAAGTATCGCTTACCAAAATCGGTCTACTATTAAGTGTTTTATGCAAATTGGCACACTTTATGCGAATTCATAATTTATCAAAATCAGACAAGGGGTTAGCCTTTCCTAATTTTAAGGCACGAAAATGATTTATGAAAATGTGCCAATATTTTACAGTAGTATTAATGATGATGCCGAGAGCTTTTAATTAAAGTATCGCTTATCAAAATCGGACTACAATTAAGTGTTTTATGCGAATTCATAATTTATCAAAATCAGGCAAGGGGTTAGCCTTTCCTAATTTTAAGGCACGAAAATGATTTATGAAAATGTGCCAATATTTTACAGTAGTATTAATGATGATGCCGAGAGCTTTTAAATAAAGTATCGTTTACCAAAATCGGACTACTATTAAGTGTTTTATGCGAATTGGCACACTTTATGCGAATTCATAATTTATCAAAATTAGGCAAGGGGTTAGCGATTCCTAATTTTAAGGCACGAAAATGATTTATAAAAATGTGCCAATATTTTACAGTAGTATTAATGATGATGCCGAGAGCTTTTAATTAAAGTATCGCTTATCAAAATCGGTCTACTATTAAGTGTTTTATGCAAATTGGCACACTTTATGCGAATTCATAATTTATCAAAATCAGACAAGGGGTTAGCCTTTCCTAATTTTAAGGCACGAAAATGATTTATGAAAATGTGCCAATATTTTACAGTGGTATTAATGATGATGCCGAGAGCTTTTAATTAAAGTATCGCTTATCAAAATCGGACTACTATTAAGTGTTTTATGCGAATTGGCACTCTTTATGCGAATTCATAATTTATCAAAAACAGGCAAGGGGTTAGCCTTTCCTAATTTTAAGGCACGAAAATGATTTATGAAAATGTGCCAATATTTTACAGTAGTATTAATGATGATGCCGAGAGCTTTTAATTAAAGTATCGCTTATCAAAATCGGACTACAATTAAGTGTTTTATGCGAATTCATAATTTATCAAAATCAGGCAAGGGGTTAGCCTTTCCTAATTTTAAGGCACGAAAATGATTTATGAAAATGTGCCAATATTTTACAGTAGTATTAATGATGATGCCGAGAGCTTTTAAATAAAGTATCGTTTACCAAAATCGGACTACTATTAAGTGTTTTATGCGAATTGGCACACTTTATGCGAATTCATAATTTATCAAAATTAGGCAAGGGGTTAGCGATTCCTAATTTTAAGGCACGAAAATGATTTATAAAAATGTGCCAATATTTTACAGTAGTATTAATGATGATGCCGAGAGCTTTTAATTAAAGTATCGCTTATCAAAATCGGTCTACTATTAAGTGTTTTATGCAAATTGGCACACTTTATGCGAATTCATAATTTATCAAAATCAGACAAGGGGTTAGCCTTTCCTAATTTTAAGGCACGAAAATGATTTATGAAAATGTGCCAATATTTTACAGTGGTATTAATGATGATGCCGAGAGCTTTTAATTAAAGTATCGCTTATCAAAATCGGACTACTATTAAGTGTTTTATGCGAATTGGCACTCTTTATGCGAATTCATAATTTATCAAAATCAGGCAAGGGGTTAGCCTGTCCTAATTTTAAGGCACGAAAATGATTTATGAAAATGTGCCAATATTTTACAGTAGTATTAATGATGATGCCGAGAGCTTTTAATTAAAGTATCGCTTATCAAAATCGGACTACAATTAAGTGTTTTATGCGAATTCATAATTTATCAAAATCAGGCAAGGGGTTAGCCTTTCCTAATTTTAAGGCACGAAAATGATTTATAGAAATGTGTCAATATTTTACAGTAGTATTAATGATGATGCCGAGAGCTTTTAATTAAAGTATCGCTTATCAAAATCGGACTACAATTAAGTGTTTTATGCGAATTCATAATTTATCAAAATCAGGCAAGGGGTTAGCCTTTCCTAATTTTAAGGCACGAAAATGATTTATGAAAATGTGCCAATATTTTACAGTAGTATTAATGATGATGCCGAGAGCTTTTAATTAAAGTATCGCTTATCAAAATCGGACTACAATTAAGTGTTTTATGCGAATTCATAATTTATCAAAATCAGGCAAGGGGTTAGCCTTTCCTAATTTTAAGGCACGAAAATGATTTATGAAAATGTGCCAATATTTTACAGTAGTATTAATGATGATGCCGAGAGCTTTTAAATAAAGTATCGTTTACCAAAATCGGACTACTATTAAGTGTTTTATGCGAATTGGCACACTTTATGCGAATTCATAATTTATCAAAATCAGACAAGGGGTTAGCCTTTCCTAATTTTAAGGCACGAAAATGATTTATGAAAATGTGCCAATATTTTACAGTGGTATTAATGATGATGCCGAGAGCTTTTAATTAAAGTATCGCTTATCAAAATCGGACTACTATTAAGTGTTTTATGCGAATTGGCACTCTTTATGCGAATTCATAATTTATCAAAATCAGGCAAGGGGTTAGCCTGTCCTAATTTTAAGGCACGAAAATGATTTATGAAAATGTGCCAATATTTTACAGTAGTATTAATGATGATGCCGAGAGCTTTTAATTAAAGTATCGCTTATCAAAATCGGACTACAATTAAGTGTTTTATGCGAATTCATAATTTATCAAAATCAGGCAAGGGGTTAGCCTTTCCTAATTTTAAGGCACGAAAATGATTTATAGAAATGTGTCAATATTTTACAGTAGTATTAATGATGATGCCGAGAGCTTTTAATTAAAGTATCGCTTATCAAAATCGGTCTACTATTAAGTGTTTTATGCAAATTGGCACACTTTATGCGAATTCATAATTTATCAAAATCAGACAAGGGGTTAGCCTTTCCTAATTTTAAGGCACGAAAATGATTTATGAAAATGTGCCAATATTTTACAGTGGTATTAATGATGATGCCGAGAGCTTTTAATTAAAGTATCGCTTATCAAAATCGGACTACTATTAAGTGTTTTATGCGAATTGGCACTCTTTATGCGAATTCATAATTTATCAAAATCAGGCAAGGGGTTAGCCTGTCCTAATTTTAAGGCACGAAAATGATTTATGAAAATGTGCCAATATTTTACAGTAGTATTAATGATGATGCCGAGAGCTTTTAATTAAAGTATCGCTTATCAAAATCGGACTACAATTAAGTGTTTTATGCGAATTCATAATTTATCAAAATCAGGCAAGGGGTTAGCCTTTCCTAAATTTAAGGCACGAAAATGATTTATAGAAATGTGTCAATATTTTACAGTAGTATTAATGATGATGCCGAGAGCTTTTAATTAAAGTATCGCTTATCAAAATCGGACTACAATTAAGTGTTTTATGCGAATTCATAATTTATCAAAATCAGGCAAGGGGTTAGCCTTTCCTAATTTTAAGGCACGAAAATGATTTATAAAAATGTGCCAATATTTTACAGTAGTATTAATGATGATGCCGAGAGCTTTTAATTAAAGTATCGCTTATCAAAATCGGTCTACTATTAAGTGTTTTATGCAAATTGGCACACTTTATGCGAATTCATAATTTATCAAAATCAGGCAAGGGGTTAGCCTTTCCTAATTTTAAGGCACGAAAATGATTTATAAAAATGTGCCAATATTTTACAGTAGTATTAATGATGATGCCGAGAGCTTTTAATTAAAGTATCGCTTATCAAAATCGGACTACTATTAAGTGTTTTATGCGAATTGGCACACTTTATGCGAATTCATAATTTATCAAAATCAGGCAAGGGGTTAGCCTTTCCTAATTTTAAGGCACGAAAATGATTTATGAAAATGTGCCAATATTTTACAGTAGTATTAATGATGATGCCGAGAGCTTTTAAATAAAGTATCGCTTACCAAAATCGGACTACTATTAAGTGTTTTATGCGAATTGGCACACTTTATGCGAATTCATAATTTATCAAAATCAGGCAAGGGGTTAGCGATTCCTAATTTTAAGGCACGAAAATGATTTATGAAAATATGCCAATATTTTACAGTAGTATTAATGATGATGCCGAGAGCTCTTAAATAAAGTATCGCTTACCAAAATCGGACTACTATTAAGTGTTTTATGCGAATTGGCACACTTTATGCGAATTCATAATTTATCAAAATCAGGCAAGGGGTTAGCGATTCCTAATTTTAAGGCACGAAAATGATTTATGAAAATATGCCAATATTTTACAGTAGTATTAATGATGATGCCGAGAGCTCTTAAATAAAGTATCGCTTACCAAAATCGGACTACTATTAAGTGTTTTATGCGAATTCATAATTTATCAAAATCAGGCAAGGGGTTAGCCTTTCCTAATTTTAAGGCACGAAAATGATTTATAGAAATGTGTCAATATTTTACAGTAGTATTAATGATGATGCCGAGAGCTTTTAATTAAAGTATCGCTTATCAAAATCGGACTACAATTAAGTGTTTTATGCGAATTCATAATTTATCAAAATCAGGCAAGGGGTTAGCCTTTCCTAATTTTAAGGCACGAAAATGATTTATAGAAATGTGTCAATATTTTACAGTAGTATTAATGATGATGCCGAGAGCTTTTAATTAAAGTATCGCTTATCAAAATCGGACTACAATTAAGTGTTTTATGCGAATTCATAATTTATCAAAATCAGGCAAGGGGTTAGCCTTTCCTAATTTTAAGGCACGAAAATGATTTATGAAAATGTGCCAATATTTTACAGTAGTATTAATGATGATGCCGAGAGCTTTTAATTAAAGTATCGCTTATCAAAATCGGACTACAATTAAGTGTTTTATGCGAATTCATAATTTATCAAAATCAGGCAAGGGGTTAGCCTTTCCTAATTTTAAGGCACGAAAATGATTTATGAAAATGTGCCAATATTTTACAGTAGTATTAATGATGATGCCGAGAGCTTTTAAATAAAGTATCGTTTACCAAAATCGGACTACTATTAAGTGTTTTATGCGAATTGGCACACTTTATGCGAATTCATAATTTATCAAAATCAGACAAGGGGTTAGCCTTTCCTAATTTTAAGGCACGAAAATGATTTATGAAAATGTGCCAATATTTTACAGTAGTATTAATGATGATGCCGAGAGCTCTTAAATAAAGTATCGCTTACCAAAATCGGACTACTATTAAGTGTTTTATGCGAATTGGCACACTTTATGCGAATTCATAATTTATCAAAATCAGGCAAGGGGTTAGCGATTCCTAATTTTAAGGCACGAAAATGATTTATGAAAATATGCCAATATTTTACAGTAGTATTAATGATGATGCCGAGAGCTCTTAAATAAAGTATCGCTTACCAAAATCGGACTACTATTAAGTGTTTTATGCGAATTGGCACACTTTATGCGAATTCATAATTTATCAAAATCAGGCAAGGGGTTAGCGATTCCTAATTTTAAGGCACGAAAATGATTTATGAAAATATGCCAATATTTTACAGTAGTATTAATGATGATGCCGAGAGCTCTTAAATAAAGTATCGCTTACCAAAATCGGACTACTATTAAGTGTTTTATGCGAATTGGCACACTTTATGCGAATTCATAATTTATCAAAATCAGGCAAGGGGTTAGCGATTCCTAATTTTAAGGCACGAAAATGATTTATGAAAATATGCCAATATTTTACAGTAGTATTAATGATGATGCCGAGAGCTCTTAAATAAAGTATCGCTTACCAAAATCGGACTACTATTAAGTGTTTTATGCGAATTGGCACACTTTATGCGAATTCATAATTTATCAAAATCAGGCAAGGGGTTAGCGATTCCTAATTTTAAGGCACGAAAATGATTTATGAAAATGTGCCAATATTTTACAGTAGTATTAATGATGATGCCGAGAGCTCTTAAATAAAGTATCGCTTACCAAAATCGGACTACTATTAAGTGTTTTATGCGAATTGGCACACTTTATGCGAATTCATAATTTATCAAAATCAGGCAAGGGGTTAGCCTTTCCTAATTTTAAGGCACGAAAATGATTTATGAAAATGTGCCAATATTTTACAGTAGTATTAATGATGATGCCGAGAGCTTTTAAATAAAGTATCGCTTACCAAAATCGGTCTACTATTAAGTGTTTTATGCAAATTGGCACACTTTATGCGAATTCATAATTTATCAAAATCAGACAAGGGGTTAGCCTTTCCTAATTTTAAGGCACGAAAATGATTTATGAAAATGTGCCAATATTTTACAGTGGTATTAATGATGATGCCGAGAGCTTTTAATTAAAGTATCGCTTATCAAAATCGGACTACAATTAAGTGTTTTATGCGAATTCATAATTTATCAAAATCAGGCAAGGGGTTAGCGATTCCTAATTTTAAGGCACGAAAATGATTTATGAAAATATGCCAATATTTTACAGTAGTATTAATGATGATGCCGAGAGCTCTTAAATAAAGTATCGCTTACCAAAATCGGACTACTATTAAGTGTTTTATGCGAATTGGCACACTTTATGCGAATTCATAATTTATCAAAATCAGGCAAGGGGTTAGCCTTTCCTAATTTTAAGGCACGAAAATGATTTATGAAAATGTGCCAATATTTTACAGTAGTATTAATGATGATGCCGAGAGCTTTTAATTAAAGTATCGCTTATCAAAATCGGACTACAATTAAGTGTTTTATGCGAATTCATAATTTATCAAAATCAGGCAAGGGGTTAGCCTTTCCTAATTTTAAGGCACGAAAATGATTTATAGAAATGTGTCAATATTTTACAGTAGTATTAATGATGATGCCGAGAGCTTTTAATTAAAGTATCGCTTATCAAAATCGGACTACAATTAAGTGTTTTATGCGAATTCATAATTTATCAAAATCAGGCAAGGGGTTAGCCTTTCCTAATTTTAAGGCACGAAAATGATTTATGAAAATGTGCCAATATTTTACAGTAGTATTAATGATGATGCCGAGAGCTTTTAATTAAAGTATCGCTTATCAAAATCGGACTACAATTAAGTGTTTTATGCGAATTCATAATTTATCAAAATCAGGCAAGGGGTTAGCCTTTCCTAATTTTAAGGCACGAAAATGATTTATGAAAATGTGCCAATATTTTACAGTAGTATTAATGATGATGCCGAGAGCTTTTAAATAAAGTATCGTTTACCAAAATCGGACTACTATTAAGTGTTTTATGCGAATTGGCACACTTTATGCGAATTCATAATTTATCAAAATCAGACAAGGGGTTAGCCTTTCCTAATTTTAAGGCACGAAAATGATTTATGAAAATGTGCCAATATTTTACAGTAGTATTAATGATGATGCCGAGAGCTCTTAAATAAAGTATCGCTTACCAAAATCGGACTACTATTAAGTGTTTTATGCGAATTGGCACACTTTATGCGAATTCATAATTTATCAAAATCAGGCAAGGGGTTAGCGATTCCTAATTTTAAGGCACGAAAATGATTTATGAAAATATGCCAATATTTTACAGTAGTATTAATGATGATGCCGAGAGCTCTTAAATAAAGTATCGCTTACCAAAATCGGACTACTATTAAGTGTTTTATGCGAATTGGCACACTTTATGCGAATTCATAATTTATCAAAATCAGGCAAGGGGTTAGCGATTCCTAATTTTAAGGCACGAAAATGATTTATGAAAATGTGCCAATATTTTACAGTAGTATTAATGATGATGCCGAGAGCTCTTAAATAAAGTATCGCTTACCAAAATCGGACTACTATTAAGTGTTTTATGCGAATTGGCACACTTTATGCGAATTCATAATTTATCAAAATCAGGCAAGGGGTTAGCCTTTCCTAATTTTAAGGCACGAAAATGATTTATGAAAATGTGCCAATATTTTACAGTAGTATTAATGATGATGCCGAGAGCTTTTAAATAAAGTATCGCTTACCAAAATCGGTCTACTATTAAGTGTTTTATGCAAATTGGCACACTTTATGCGAATTCATAATTTATCAAAATCAGACAAGGGGTTAGCCTTTCCTAATTTTAAGGCACGAAAATGATTTATGAAAATGTGCCAATATTTTACAGTGGTATTAATGATGATGCCGAGAGCTTTTAATTAAAGTATCGCTTATCAAAATCGGACTACAATTAAGTGTTTTATGCGAATTCATAATTTATCAAAATCAGGCAAGGGGTTAGCCTTTCCTAATTTTAAGGCACGAAAATGATTTATGAAAATGTGCCAATATTTTACAGTAGTATTAATGATGATGCCGAGAGCTTTTAAATAAAGTATCGTTTACCAAAATCGGACTACTATTAAGTGTTTTATGCGAATTGGCACACTTTATGCGAATTCATAATTTATCAAAATCAGACAAGGGGTTAGCCTTTCCTAATTTTAAGGCACGAAAATGATTTATGAAAATGTGCCAATATTTTACAGTAGTATTAATGATGATGCCGAGAGCTCTTAAATAAAGTATCGCTTACCAAAATCGGACTACTATTAAGTGTTTTATGCGAATTGGCACACTTTATGCGAATTCATAATTTATCAAAATCAGGCAAGGGGTTAGCCTTTCCTAATTTTAAGGCACGAAAATGATTTATGAAAATGTGCCAATATTTTACAGTAGTATTAATGATGATGCCGAGAGCTTTTAATTAAAGTATCGCTTATCAAAATCGGACTACAATTAAGTGTTTTATGCGAATTCATAATTTATCAAAATCAGGCAAGGGGTTAGCCTTTCCTAATTTTAAGGCACGAAAATGATTTATAGAAATGTGTCAATATTTTACAGTAGTATTAATGATGATGCCGAGAGCTTTTAATTAAAGTATCGCTTATCAAAATCGGACTACAATTAAGTGTTTTATGCGAATTCATAATTTATCAAAATCAGGCAAGGGGTTAGCCTTTCCTAATTTTAAGGCACGAAAATGATTTATGAAAATGTGCCAATATTTTACAGTAGTATTAATGATGATGCCGAGAGCTTTTAAATAAAGTATCGTTTACCAAAATCGGACTACTATTAAGTGTTTTATGCGAATTGGCACACTTTATGCGAATTCATAATTTATCAAAATCAGACAAGGGGTTAGCCTTTCCTAATTTTAAGGCACGAAAATGATTTATGAAAATGTGCCAATATTTTACAGTAGTATTAATGATGATGCCGAGAGCTCTTAAATAAAGTATCGCTTACCAAAATCGGACTACTATTAAGTGTTTTATGCGAATTGGCACACTTTATGCGAATTCATAATTTATCAAAATCAGGCAAGGGGTTAGCGATTCCTAATTTTAAGGCACGAAAATGATTTATGAAAATATGCCAATATTTTACAGTAGTATTAATGATGATGCCGAGAGCTCTTAAATAAAGTATCGCTTACCAAAATCGGACTACTATTAAGTGTTTTATGCGAATTGGCACACTTTATGCGAATTCATAATTTATCAAAATCAGGCAAGGGGTTAGCGATTCCTAATTTTAAGGCACGAAAATGATTTATGAAAATATGCCAATATTTTACAGTAGTATTAATGATGATGCCGAGAGCTCTTAAATAAAGTATCGCTTACCAAAATCGGACTACTATTAAGTGTTTTATGCGAATTGGCACACTTTATGCGAATTCATAATTTATCAAAATCAGGCAAGGGGTTAGCGATTCCTAATTTTAAGGCACGAAAATGATTTATGAAAATGTGCCAATATTTTACAGTAGTATTAATGATGATGCCGAGAGCTCTTAAATAAAGTATCGCTTACCAAAATCGGACTACTATTAAGTGTTTTATGCGAATTGGCACACTTTATGCGAATTCATAATTTATCAAAATCAGGCAAGGGGTTAGCGATTCCTAATTTTAAGGCACGAAAATGATTTATGAAAATGTGCCAATATTTTACAGTAGTATTAATGATGATGCCGAGAGCTCTTAAATAAAGTATCGCTTACCAAAATCGGACTACTATTAAGTGTTTTATGCGAATTGGCACACTTTATGCGAATTCATAATTTATCAAAATCAGGCAAGGGGTTAGCGATTCCTAATTTTAAGGCACGAAAATGATTTATGAAAATGTGCCAATATTTTACAGTAGTATTAATGATGATGCCGAGAGCTCTTAAATAAAGTATCGCTTACCAAAATCGGACTACTATTAAGTGTTTTATGCGAATTGGCACACTTTATGCGAATTCATAATTTATCAAAATCAGGCAAGGGGTTAGCCTTTCCTAATTTTAAGGCACGAAAATGATTTATGAAAATGTGCCAATATTTTACAGTAGTATTAATGATGATGCCGAGAGCTTTTAAATAAAGTATCGCTTACCAAAATCGGTCTACTATTAAGTGTTTTATGCAAATTGGCACACTTTATGCGAATTCATAATTTATCAAAATCAGGCAAGGGGTTAGCGATTCCTAATTTTAAGGCACGAAAATGATTTATGAAAATATGCCAATATTTTACAGTAGTATTAATGATGATGCCGAGAGCTCTTAAATAAAGTATCGCTTACCAAAATCGGACTACTATTAAGTGTTTTATGCGAATTGGCACACTTTATGCGAATTCATAATTTATCAAAATCAGGCAAGGGGTTAGCGATTCCTAATTTTAAGGCACGAAAATGATTTATGAAAATGTGCCAATATTTTACAGTAGTATTAATGATGATGCCGAGAGCTCTTAAATAAAGTATCGCTTACCAAAATCGGACTACTATTAAGTGTTTTATGCGAATTGGCACACTTTATGCGAATTCATAATTTATCAAAATCAGGCAAGGGGTTAGCCTTTCCTAATTTTAAGGCACGAAAATGATTTATGAAAATGTGCCAATATTTTACAGTAGTATTAATGATGATGCCGAGAGCTTTTAAATAAAGTATCGCTTACCAAAATCGGTCTACTATTAAGTGTTTTATGCAAATTGGCACACTTTATGCGAATTCATAATTTATCAAAATCAGACAAGGGGTTAGCCTTTCCTAATTTTAAGGCACGAAAATGATTTATGAAAATGTGCCAATATTTTACAGTGGTATTAATGATGATGCCGAGAGCTTTTAATTAAAGTATCGCTTATCAAAATCGGACTACAATTAAGTGTTTTATGCGAATTCATAATTTATCAAAATCAGGCAAGGGGTTAGCCTTTCCTAATTTTAAGGCACGAAAATGATTTATGAAAATGTGCCAATATTTTACAGTAGTATTAATGATGATGCCGAGAGCTTTTAAATAAAGTATCGTTTACCAAAATCGGACTACTATTAAGTGTTTTATGCGAATTGGCACACTTTATGCGAATTCATAATTTATCAAAATCAGACAAGGGGTTAGCCTTTCCTAATTTTAAGGCACGAAAATGATTTATGAAAATGTGCCAATATTTTACAGTAGTATTAATGATGATGCCGAGAGCTCTTAAATAAAGTATCGCTTACCAAAATCGGACTACTATTAAGTGTTTTATGCGAATTGGCACACTTTATGCGAATTCATAATTTATCAAAATCAGGCAAGGGGTTAGCCTTTCCTAATTTTAAGGCACGAAAATGATTTATGAAAATGTGCCAATATTTTACAGTAGTATTAATGATGATGCCGAGAGCTTTTAATTAAAGTATCGCTTATCAAAATCGGACTACAATTAAGTGTTTTATGCGAATTCATAATTTATCAAAATCAGGCAAGGGGTTAGCCTTTCCTAATTTTAAGGCACGAAAATGATTTATAGAAAGGTGTCAATATTTTACAGTAGTATTAATGATGATGCCGAGAGCTTTTAATTAAAGTATCGCTTATCAAAATCGGACTACAATTAAGTGTTTTATGCGAATTCATAATTTATCAAAATCAGGCAAGGGGTTAGCCTTTCCTAATTTTAAGGCACGAAAATGATTTATGAAAATGTGCCAATATTTTACAGTAGTATTAATGATGATGCCGAGAGCTTTTAAATAAAGTATCGTTTACCAAAATCGGACTACTATTAAGTGTTTTATGCGAATTGGCACACTTTATGCGAATTCATAATTTATCAAAATCAGACAAGGGGTTAGCCTTTCCTAATTTTAAGGCACGAAAATGATTTATGAAAATGTGCCAATATTTTACAGTAGTATTAATGATGATGCCGAGAGCTCTTAAATAAAGTATCGCTTACCAAAATCGGACTACTATTAAGTGTTTTATGCGAATTGGCACACTTTATGCGAATTCATAATTTATCAAAATCAGGCAAGGGGTTAGCGATTCCTAATTTTAAGGCACGAAAATGATTTATGAAAATATGCCAATATTTTACAGTAGTATTAATGATGATGCCGAGAGCTCTTAAATAAAGTATCGCTTACCAAAATCGGACTACTATTAAGTGTTTTATGCGAATTGGCACACTTTATGCGAATTCATAATTTATCAAAATCAGGCAAGGGGTTAGCGATTCCTAATTTTAAGGCACGAAAATGATTTATGAAAATATGCCAATATTTTACAGTAGTATTAATGATGATGCCGAGAGCTCTTAAATAAAGTATCGCTTACCAAAATCGGACTACTATTAAGTGTTTTATGCGAATTGGCACACTTTATGCGAATTCATAATTTATCAAAATCAGGCAAGGGGTTAGCGATTCCTAATTTTAAGGCACGAAAATGATTTATGAAAATATGCCAATATTTTACAGTAGTATTAATGATGATGCCGAGAGCTCTTAAATAAAGTATCGCTTACCAAAATCGGACTACTATTAAGTGTTTTATGCGAATTGGCACACTTTATGCGAATTCATAATTTATCAAAATCAGGCAAGGGGTTAGCGATTCCTAATTTTAAGGCACGAAAATGATTTATGAAAATGTGCCAATATTTTACAGTAGTATTAATGATGATGCCGAGAGCTCTTAAATAAAGTATCGCTTACCAAAATCGGACTACTATTAAGTGTTTTATGCGAATTGGCACACTTTATGCGAATTCATAATTTATCAAAATCAGGCAAGGGGTTAGCCTTTCCTAATTTTAAGGCACGAAAATGATTTATGAAAATGTGCCAATATTTTACAGTAGTATTAATGATGATGCCGAGAGCTTTTAAATAAAGTATCGCTTACCAAAATCGGTCTACTATTAAGTGTTTTATGCAAATTGGCACACTTTATGCGAATTCATAATTTATCAAAATCAGACAAGGGGTTAGCCTTTCCTAATTTTAAGGCACGAAAATGATTTATGAAAATGTGCCAATATTTTACAGTGGTATTAATGATGATGCCGAGAGCTTTTAATTAAAGTATCGCTTATCAAAATCGGACTACAATTAAGTGTTTTATGCGAATTCATAATTTATCAAAATCAGGCAAGGGGTTAGCCTTTCCTAATTTTAAGGCACGAAAATGATTTATAAAAATGTGCCAATATTTTACAGTAGTATTAATGATGATGCCGAGAGCTTTTAATTAAAGTATCGCTTATCAAAATCGGTCTACTATTAAGTGTTTTATGCAAATTGGCACACTTTATGCGAATTCATAATTTATCAAAATCAGGCAAGGGGTTAGCCTTTCCTAATTTTAAGGCACGAAAATGATTTATAAAAATGTGCCAATATTTTACAGTAGTATTAATGATGATGCCGAGAGCTTTTAATTAAAGTATCGCTTATCAAAATCGGACTACTATTAAGTGTTTTATGCGAATTGGCACACTTTATGCGAATTCATAATTTATCAAAATCAGGCAAGGGGTTAGCCTTTCCTAATTTTAAGGCACGAAAATGATTTATGAAAATGTGCCAATATTTTACAGTAGTATTAATGATGATGCCGAGAGCTTTTAAATAAAGTATCGCTTACCAAAATCGGACTACTATTAAGTGTTTTATGCGAATTGGCACACTTTATGCGAATTCATAATTTATCAAAATCAGGCAAGGGGTTAGCGATTCCTAATTTTAAGGCACGAAAATGATTTATGAAAATATGCCAATATTTTACAGTAGTATTAATGATGATGCCGAGAGCTCTTAAATAAAGTATCGCTTACCAAAATCGGACTACTATTAAGTGTTTTATGCGAATTGGCACACTTTATGCGAATTCATAATTTATCAAAATCAGGCAAGGGGTTAGCGATTCCTAATTTTAAGGCACGAAAATGATTTATGAAAATATGCCAATATTTTACAGTAGTATTAATGATGATGCCGAGAGCTCTTAAATAAAGTATCGCTTACCAAAATCGGTCTACTATTAAGTGTTTTATGCAAATTGGCACACTTTATGCGAATTCATAATTTATCAAAATCAGACAAGGGGTTAGCCTTTCCTAATTTTAAGGCACGAAAATGATTTATGAAAATGTGCCAATATTTTACAGTGGTATTAATGATGATGCCGAGAGCTTTTAATTAAAGTATCGCTTATCAAAATCGGACTACAATTAAGTGTTTTATGCGAATTCATAATTTATCAAAATCAGGCAAGGGGTTAGCCTTTCCTAATTTTAAGGCACGAAAATGATTTATAAAAATGTGCCAATATTTTACAGTAGTATTAATGATGATGCCGAGAGCTTTTAATTAAAGTATCGCTTATCAAAATCGGACTACTATTAAGTGTTTTATGCGAATTGGCACTCTTTATGCGAATTCATAATTTATCAAAATCAGGCAAGGGGTTAGCCTGTCCTAATTTTAAGGCACGAAAATGATTTATGAAAATGTGCCAATATTTTACAGTAGTATTAATGATGATGCCGAGAGCTTTTAATTAAAGTATCGCTTATCAAAATCGGACTACAATTAAGTGTTTTATGCGAATTCATAATTTATCAAAATCAGGCAAGGGGTTAGCCTTTCCTAATTTTAAGGCACGAAAATGATTTATAAAAATGTGCCAATATTTTACAGTAGTATTAATGATGATGCCGAGAGCTTTTAATTAAAGTATCGCTTATCAAAATCGGTCTACTATTAAGTGTTTTATGCAAATTGGCACACTTTATGCGAATTCATAATTTATCAAAATCAGGCAAGGGGTTAGCCTTTCCTAATTTTAAGGCACGAAAATGATTTATGAAAATGTGCCAATATTTTACAGTGGTATTAATGATGATGCCGAGAGCTTTTAATTAAAGTATCGCTTATCAAAATCGGACTACTATTAAGTGTTTTATGCGAATTGGCACTCTTTATGCGAATTAGTAATTTATCAAAATCAGGCAAGGGGTTAGCCTTTCCTAATTTTAAGGCACGAAAATGATTTATGAAAATGTGCCAACATTTTACAGTAGTATTAATGATGATGCCGAGAGCTCTTAAATAAAGTATCGCTTACCAAAATCGGACTACTATTAAGTGTTTTATGCGAATTGGCACACTTTATGCGAATTCATAATTTATCAAAATCAGGCAAGGGGTTAGCGATTCCTAATTTTAAGGCACGAAAATGATTTATGAAAATGTGCCAATATTTTACAGTAGTATTAATGATGATGCCGAGAGCTCTTAAATAAAGTATCGCTTACCAAAATCGGACTACTATTAAGTGTTTTATGCGAATTGGCACACTTTATGCGAATTCATAATTTATCAAAATCAGGCAAGGGGTTAGCGATTCCTAATTTTAAGGCACGAAAATGATTTATGAAAATGTGCCAATATTTTACAGTAGTATTAATGATGATGCCGAGAGCTTTTAAATAAAGTATCGCTTACCAAAATCGGACTACTATTAAGTGTTTTATGCGAATTGGCACACTTTATGCGAATTCATAATTTATCAAAATCAGGCAAGGGGTTAGCGATTCCTAATTTTAAGGCACGAAAATGATTTATGAAAATATGCCAATATTTTACAGTAGTATTAATGATGATGCCGAGAGCTCTTAAATAAAGTATCGCTTACCAAAATCGGACTACTATTAAGTGTTTTATGCGAATTGGCACACTTTATGCGAATTCATAATTTATCAAAATCAGGCAAGGGGTTAGCGATTCCTAATTTTAAGGCACGAAAATGATTTATGAAAATATGCCAATATTTTACAGTAGTATTAATGATGATGCCGAGAGCTCTTAAATAAAGTATCGCTTACCAAAATCGGTCTACTATTAAGTGTTTTATGCAAATTGGCACACTTTATGCGAATTCATAATTTATCAAAATCAGACAAGGGGTTAGCCTTTCCTAATTTTAAGACACGAAAATGATTTATGAAAATGTGCCAATATTTTACAGTGGTATTAATGATGATGCCGAGAGCTTTTAATTAAAGTATCGCTTATCAAAATCGGACTACTATTAAGTGTTTTATGCGAATTGGCACTCTTTATGCGAATTCATAATTTATCAAAATCAGGCAAGGGGTTAGCCTGTCCTAATTTTAAGGCACGAAAATGATTTATGAAAATGTGCCAATATTTTACAGTAGTATTAATGATGATGCCGAGAGCTTTTAATTAAAGTATCGCTTATCAAAATCGGACTACAATTAAGTGTTTTATGCGAATTCATAATTTATCAAAATCAGGCAAGGGGTTAGCCTTTCCTAATTTTAAGGCACGAAAATGATTTATAAAAATGTGCCAATATTTTACAGTAGTATTAATGATGATGCCGAGAGCTTTTAATTAAAGTATCGCTTATCAAAATCGGTCTACTATTAAGTGTTTTATGCAAATTGGCACACTTTATGCGAATTCATAATTTATCAAAATCAGGCAAGGGGTTAGCCTTTCCTAATTTTAAGGCACGAAAATGATTTATGAAAATGTGCCAATATTTTACAGTGGTATTAATGATGATGCCGAGAGCTTTTAATTAAAGTATCGCTTATCAAAATCGGACTACTATTAAGTGTTTTATGCGAATTGGCACTCTTTATGCGAATTAGTAATTTATCAAAATCAGGCAAGGGGTTAGCCTGTCCTAATTTTAAGGCACGAAAATGATTTATGAAAATATGCCAATATTTTACAGTAGTATTAATGATGATGCCGAGAGCTCTTAAATAAAGTATCGCTTACCAAAATCGGACTACTATTAAGTGTTTTATGCGAATTGGCACACTTTATGCGAATTCATAATTTATCAAAATTAGGCAAGGGGTTAGCCTTTCCTAATTTTAGGGCATGAAAATGATTTATGAAAATGTGCCAATATTTTACAGTAGTATTAATGAGCCGAGAGCTTTTAATTAAAGTATCGCTTATCAAAATCGGACTACTATTAAGTGTTTTATGCGAATTGGCACACTTTATGCGAATTCATAATTTATCAAAATCAGGCAAGGGGTTAGCGATTCCTAATTTTAAGGCACGAAAATGATTTATGAAAATGTGCCAATATTTTACAGTAGTATTAATGATGATGCCGAGAGCTTTTAATTAAAGTATCGCTTATCAAAATCGGACTACAATTAAGTGTTTTATGCGAATTCATAATTTATCAAAATCAGGCAAGGGGTTAGCCTTTCCTAATTTTAAGGCACGAAAATGATTTATAAAAATGTGCCAATATTTTACAGTAGTATTAATGATGATGCCGAGAGCTTTTAATTAAAGTATCGCTTATCAAAATCGGTCTACTATTAAGTGTTTTATGCAAATTGGCACTCTTTATGCGAATTCATAATTTATCAAAATCAGGCAAGGGGTTAGCCTGTCCTAATTTTAAGGCACGAAAATGATTTATGAAAATGTGCCAATATTTTACAGTAGTATTAATGATGATGCCGAGAGCTCTTAAATAAAGTATCGCTTACCAAAATCGGACTACTATTAAGTGTTTTATGCGAATTGGCACACTTTATGCGAATTCATAATTTATCAAAATCAGGCAAGGGGTTAGCGATTCCTAATTTTAAGGCACGAAAATGATTTATGAAAATGTGCCAATATTTTACAGTAGTATTAATGAGCCGAGAGCTTTTAATTAAAGTATCGCTTATCAAAATCGGACTACTATTAAGTGTTTTATGCGAATTGGCACACTTTATGCGAATTCATAATTTATCAAAATCAGGCAAGGGGTTAGCCTTTCCTAATTTTAAGGCACGAAAATGATTTATAGAAATGTGTCAATATTTTACAGTAGTATTAATGATGATGCCGAGAGCTTTTAATTAAAGTATCGCTTATCAAAATCGGACTACAATTAAGTGTTTTATGCGAATTCATAATTTATCAAAATCAGGCAAGGGGTTAGCCTTTCCTAATTTTAAGGCACGAAAATGATTTATAAAAATGTGCCAATATTTTACAGTAGTATTAATGATGATGCCGAGAGCTTTTAATTAAAGTATCGCTTATCAAAATCGGTCTACTATTAAGTGTTTTATGCAAATTGGCACACTTTATGCGAATTCATAATTTATCAAAATCAGGCAAGGGGTTAGCCTTTCCTAATTTTAAGGCACGAAAATGATTTATGAAAATGTGCCAATATTTTACAGTGGTATTAATGATGATGCCGAGAGCTCTTAAATAAAGTATCGCTTACCAAAATCGGACTACTATTAAGTGTTTTATGCGAATTGGCACACTTTATGCGAATTCATAATTTATCAAAATCAGGCAAGGGGTTAGCGATTCCTAATTTTAAGGCACGAAAATGATTTATGAAAATGTGCCAATATTTTACAGTAGTATTAATGATGATGCCGAGAGCTTTTAATTAAAGTATCGCTTATCAAAATCGGTCTACTATTAAGTGTTTTATGCAAATTGGCACACTTTATGCGAATTCATAATTTATCAAAATCAGGCAAGGGGTTAGCCTTTCCTAATTTTAAGGCACGAAAATGATTTATGAAAATGTGCCAATATTTTACAGTGGTATTAATGATGATGCCGAGAGCTTTTAATTAAAGTATCGCTTATCAAAATCGGACTACTATTAAGTGTTTTATGCGAATTGGCACTCTTTATGCGAATTCATAATTTATCAAAATCAGGCAAGGGGTTAGCCTGTCCTAATTTTAAGGCACGAAAATGATTTATGAAAATGTGCCAATATTTTACAGTAGTATTAATGATGATGCCGAGAGCTCTTAAATAAAGTATCGCTTACCAAAATCTGACTACTATTAAGTGTTTTATGCGAATTGGCACACTTTATGCGAATTCATAATTTATCAAAATCAGGCAAGGGGTTAGCGATTCCTAATTTTAAGGCACGAAAATGATTTATGAAAATGTGCCAATATTTTACAGTAGTATTAATGATGATGCCGAGAGCTTTTAATTAAAGTATCGCTTATCAAAATCGGACTACAATTAAGTGTTTTATGCGAATTCATAATTTATCAAAATCAGGCAAGGGGTTAGCCTTTCCTAATTTTAAGGCACGAAAATGATTTATAGAAATGTGTCAATATTTTACAGTAGTATTAATGATGATGCCGAGAGCTTTTAATTAAAGTATCGCTTATCAAAATCGGACTACTATTAAGTGTTTTATGCGAATTGGCACTCTTTATGCGAATTCATAATTTATCAAAATCAGGCAAGGGGTTAGCCTGTCCTAATTTTAAGGCACGAAAATGATTTATGAAAATGTGCCAATATTTTACAGTAGTATTAATGATGATGCCGAGAGCTCTTAAATAAAGTATCGTTTACCAAAATCGGACTACTATTAAATGTTTTATGCGAATTGGCACACTTTATGCGAATTCATAATTTATCAAAATTAGGCAAGGGGTTAGCCTTTCCTAATTTTAGGGCATGAAAATGATTTATGAAAATGTGCCAATATTTTACAGTAGTATTAATGAGCCGAGAGCTTTTAATTAAAGTATTGCTTATCAAAATCGGACTACAATTAAGTGTTTTATGCGAATTCATAATTTATCAAAATCAGGCAAGGGGTTAGCCTTTCCTAATTTTAAGGCACGAAAATGATTTATAAAAATGTGCCAATATTTTACAGTAGTATTAATGATGATGCCGAGAGCTTTTAATTAAAGTATCGCTTATCAAAATCGGTCTACTATTAAGTGTTTTATGCAAATTGGCACACTTTATGCGAATTCATAATTTATCAAAATCAGGCAAGGGGTTAGCCTGTCCTAATTTTAAGGCACGAAAATGATTTATGAAAATGTGCCAATATTTTACAGTAGTATTAATGATGATGCCTAGAGCTCTTAAATAAAGTATCGTTTACCAAAATCGGACTACTATTAAGTGTTTTATGCGAATTGGCACACTTTATGCGAATTCATAATTTATCAAAATTAGGCAAGGGGTTAGCCTTTCCTAATTTTAGGGCATGAAAATGATTTATGAAAATGTGCCAATATTTTACAGTAGTATTAATGAGCCGAGAGCTTTTAATTAAAGTATCGCTTATCAAAATCGGACTACTATTAAGTGTTTTATGCGAATTGGCACACTTTATGCGAATTCATAATTTATCAAAATCAGGCAAGGGGTTAGCCTTTCCTAATTTTAAGGCACGAAAATGATTTATGAAAATGTGCCAATATTTTACAGTAGTATTAATGATGATGCCGAGAGCTCTTAAATAAAGTATCGCTTACCAAAATCGGACTACTATTAAGTGTTTTATGCGAATTGGCACACTTTATGCGAATTCATAATTTATCAAAATCAGGCAAGGGGTTAGCCTGTCCTAATTTTAAGGCACGAAAATGATTTATGAAAATGTGCCAATATTTTACAGTAGTATTAATGATGATGCCGAGAGCTCTTAAATAAAGTATCGCTTACCAAAATCGGACTACTATTAAGTGTTTTATGCGAATTGGCACACTTTATGCGAATTCATAATTTATCAAAATCAGGCAAGGGGTTAGCGATTCCTAATTTTAAGGCACGAAAATGATTTATAAAAATGTGCCAATATTTTACAGTAGTATTAATGATGATGCCGAGAGCTTTTAATTAAAGTATCGCTTATCAAAATCGGACTACAATTAAGTGTTTTATGCGAATTCATAATTTATCAAAATCAGGCAAGGGGTTAGCCTTTCCTAATTTTAAGGCACGAAAATGATTTATGAAAATGTGCCAATATTTTACAGTAGTATTAATGATGATGCCGAGAGCTCTTAAATAAAGTATCGCTTACCAAAATCGGACTACTATTAAGTGTTTTATGCGAATTGGCACACTTTATGCGAATTCATAATTTATCAAAATCAGGCAAGGGGTTAGCGATTCCTAATTTTAAGGCACGAAAATGATTTATAGAAATGTGTCAATATTTTACAGTAGTATTAATGATGATGCCGAGAGCTTTTAATTAAAGTATCGCTTATCAAAATCGGACTACAATTAAGTGTTTTATGCGAATTCATAATTTATCAAAATCAGGCAAGGGGTTAGCCTTTCCTAATTTTAAGGCACGAAAATGATTTATAAAAATGTGCCAATATTTTACAGTAGTATTAATGATGATGCCGAGAGCTTTTAATTAAAGTATCGCTTATCAAAATCGGTCTACTATTAAGTGTTTTATGCAAATTGGCACACTTTATGCGAATTCATAATTTATCAAAATCAGGCAAGGGGTTAGCCTGTCCTAATTTTAAGGCACGAAAATGATTTATGAAAATGTGCCAATATTTTACAGTAGTATTAATGATGATGCCGAGAGCTCTTAAATAAAGTATCGCTTACCAAAATCGGACTACTATTAAGTGTTTTATGCGAATTGGCACTCTTTATGCGAATTCATAATTTATCAAAATCAGGCAAGGGGTTAGCCTGTCCTAATTTTAAGGCACGAAAATGATTTATGAAAATGTGCCAATATTTTACAGTAGTATTAATGATGATGCCTAGAGCTCTTAAATAAAGTATCGTTTACCAAAATCGGACTACTATTAAGTGTTTTATGCGAATTGGCACACTTTATGCGAATTCATAATTTATCAAAATTAGGCAAGGGGTTAGCCTTTCCTAATTTTAGGGCATGAAAATGATTTATGAAAATGTGCCAATATTTTACAGTAGTATTAATGAGCCGAGAGCTTTTAATTAAAGTATCGCTTATCAAAATCGGACTACTATTAAGTGTTTTATGCGAATTGGCACACTTTATGCGAATTCATAATTTATCAAAATCAGGCAAGGGGTTAGCCTTTCCTAATTTTAAGGCACGAAAATGATTTATGAAAATGTGCCAATATTTTACAGTAGTATTAATGATGATGCCGAGAGCTCTTAAATAAAGTATCGCTTACCAAAATCGGACTACTATTAAGTGTTTTATGCGAATTGGCACACTTTATGCGAATTCATAATTTATCAAAATCAGGCAAGGGGTTAGCCTTTCCTAATTTTAAGGCACGAAAATGATTTATAAAAATGTGCCAATATTTTACAGTAGTATTAATGATGATGCCGAGAGCTTTTAATTAAAGTATCGCTTATCAAAATCGGACTACTATTAAGTGTTTTATGCGAATTGGCACACTTTATGCGAATTCATAATTTATCAAAATCAGGCAAGGGGTTAGCCTTTCCTAATTTTAAGGCACGAAAATGATTTATGAAAATGTGCCAACATTTTACAGTAGTATTAATGATGATGCCGAGAGCTTTTAAATAAAGTATCGTTTACCAAAATCGGACTACTATTAAGTGTTTTATGCGAATTGGCACACTTTATGCGAATTCATAATTTATCAAAATTAGGCAAGGGGTTAGCCTTTCCTAATTTTAGGGCATGAAAATGATTTATGAAAATGTGCCAATATTTTACAGTAGTATTAATGAGCCGAGAGCTTTTAATTAAAGTATCGCTTATCAAAATCGGACTACTATTAAGTGTTTTATGCGAATTGGCACACTTTATGCGAATTCATAATTTATCAAAATCAGGCAAGGGGTTAGCCTGTCCTAATTTTAAGGCACGAAAATGATTTATGAAAATGTGCCAATATTTTACAGTAGTATTAATGATGATGCCGAGAGCTCTTAAATAAAGTATCGCTTACCAAAATCGGACTACTATTAAGTGTTTTATGCGAATTGGCACACTTTATGCGAATTCATAATTTATCAAAATCAGGCAAGGGGTTAGCGATTCCTAATTTTAAGGCACGAAAATGATTTATGAAAATGTGCCAATATTTTACAGTAGTATTAATGATGATGCCGAGAGCTTTTAATTAAAGTATCGCTTATCAAAATCGGACTACAATTAAGTGTTTTATGCGAATTCATAATTTATCAAAATCAGGCAAGGGGTTAGCCTTTCCTAATTTTAAGGCACGAAAATGATTTATAAAAATGTGCCAATATTTTACAGTGGTATTAATGATGATGCCGAGAGCTTTTAATTAAAGTATCGCTTATCAAAATCGGACTACTATTAAGTGTTTTATGCGAATTGGCACTCTTTATGCGAATTCATAATTTATCAAAATCAGGCAAGGGGTTAGCCTGTCCTAATTTTAAGGCACGAAAATGATTTATGAAAATGTGCCAATATTTTACAGTAGTATTAATGATGATGCCGAGAGCTCTTAAATAAAGTATCGTTTACCAAAATCGGACTACTATTAAGTGTTTTATGCGAATTGGCACACTTTATGCGAATTCATAATTTATCAAAATCAGGCAAGGGGTTAGCCTTTCCTAATTTTAAGGCACGAAAATGATTTATGAAAATGTGCCAATATTTTACAGTAGTATTAATGATGATGCCGAGAGCTTTTAATTAAAGTATCGCTTATCAAAATCGGTCTACTATTAAGTGTTTTATGCAAATTGGCACACTTTATGCGAATTCATAATTTATCAAAATCAGGCAAGGGGTTAGCCTTTCCTAATTTTAAGGCACGAAAATGATTTATGAAAATGTGCCAATATTTTACAGTGGTATTAATGATGATGCCGAGAGCTTTTAATTAAAGTATCGCTTATCAAAATCTGACTACAATTAAGTGTTTTATGCGAATTCATAATTTATCAAAATCAGGCAAGGGGTTAGCCTTTCCTAATTTTAAGGCACGAAAATGATTTATAGAAATGTGTCAATATTTTACAGTAGTATTAATGATGATGCCGAGAGCTTTTAATTAAAGTATCGCTTATCAAAATCGGACTACAATTAAGTGTTTTATGCGAATTCATAATTTATCAAAATCAGGCAAGGGGTTAGCCTTTCCTAATTTTAAGGCACGAAAATGATTTATAGAAATGTGTCAATATTTTACAGTAGTATTAATGATGATGCCGAGAGCTTTTAATTAAAGTATCGCTTATCAAAATCGGACTACAATTAAGTGTTTTATGCGAATTCATAATTTATCAAAATCAGGCAAGGGGTTAGCCTTTCCTAATTTTAAGGCACGAAAATGATTTATGAAAATGTGCCAATATTTTACAGTAGTATTAATGATGATGCCGAGAGCTCTTAAATAAAGTATCGCTTACCAAAATCGGACTACTATTAAGTGTTTTATGCGAATTGGCACACTTTATGCGAATTCATAATTTATCAAAATCAGGCAAGGGGTTAGCGATTCCTAATTTTAAGGCACGAAAATGATTTATAGAAATGTGTCAATATTTTACAGTAGTATTAATGATGATGCCGAGAGCTTTTAATTAAAGTATCGCTTATCAAAATCGGACTACAATTAAGTGTTTTATGCGAATTCATAATTTATCAAAATCAGGCAAGGGGTTAGCCTTTCCTAATTTTAAGGCACGAAAATGATTTATAAAAATGTGCCAATATTTTACAGTAGTATTAATGATGATGCCGAGAGCTTTTAATTAAAGTATCGCTTATCAAAATCGGTCTACTATTAAGTGTTTTATGCAAATTGGCACACTTTATGCGAATTCATAATTTATCAAAATCAGGCAAGGGGTTAGCCTTTCCTAATTTTAAGGCACGAAAATGAATTATGAAAATGTGCCAATATTTTACAGTAGTATTAATGATGATGCCGAGAGCTTTTAATTAAAGTATCGCTTATCAAAATCGGACTACAATTAAGTGTTTTATGCGAATTCATAATTTATCAAAATCAGGCAAGGGGTTAGCCTGTCCTAATTTTAAGGCACGAAAATGATTTATGAAATTGTGCCAATATTTTACAGTAGTATTAATGATGATGCCGAGAGCTTTTAAATAAAGTATCGTTTACCAAAATCGGACTACTATTAAGTGTTTTATGCGAATTGGCACACTTTATGCGAATTCATAATTTATCAAAATCAGGCAAGGGGTTAGCCTTTCCTAATTTTAAGGCACGAAAATGATTTATAGAAATGTGTCAATATTTTACAGTAGTATTAATGATGATGCCGAGAGCTTTTAATTAAAGTATCGCTTATCAAAATCGGACTACAATTAAGTGTTTTATGCGAATTCATAATTTATCAAAATCAGGCAAGGGGTTAGCCTGTCCTAATTTTAAGGCACGAAAATGATTTATGAAAATGTGCCAATATTTTACAGTAGTATTAATGATGATGCCGAGAGCTTTTAATTAAAGTATCGCTTATCAAAATCGGTCTACTATTAAGTGTTTTATGCAAATTGGCACACTTTATGCGAATTCATAATTTATCAAAATCAGGCAAGGGGTTAGCCTTTCCTAATTTTAAGGCACGAAAATGATTTATGAAAATGTGCCAATATTTTACAGTAGTATTAATGATGATGCCGAGAGCTCTTAAATAAAGTATCGCTTACCAAAATCGGACTACTATTAAGTGTTTTATGCGAATTGGCACACTTTATGCGAATTCATAATTTATCAAAATTAGGCAAGGGGTTAGCCTTTCCTAATTTTAGGGCATGAAAATGATTTATGAAAATGTGCCAATATTTTACAGTAGTATTAATGAGCCGAGAGCTTTTAATTAAAGTATCGCTTATCAAAATCGGACTACTATTAAGTGTTTTATGCGAATTGGCACACTTTATGCGAATTCATAATTTATCAAAATCAGGCAAGGGGTTAGCCTGTCCTAATTTTAAGGCACGAAAATGATTTATGAAAATGTGCCAATATTTTACAGTAGTATTAATGATGATGCCGAGAGCTCTTAAATAAAGTATCGCTTACCAAAATCGGACTACTATTAAGTGTTTTATGCGAATTGGCACACTTTATGCGAATTCATAATTTATCAAAATTAGGCAAGGGGTTAGCCTTTCCTAATTTTAGGGCATGAAAATGATTTATGAAAATGTGCCAATATTTTACAGTAGTATTAATGAGCCGAGAGCTTTTAATTAAAGTATCGCTTATCAAAATCGGACTACTATTAAGTGTTTTATGCGAATTGGCACACTTTATGCGAATTCATAATTTATCAAAATCAGGCAAGGGGTTAGCCTGTCCTAATTTTAAGGCACGAAAATGATTTATGAAAATGTGCCAATATTTTACAGTAGTATTAATGATGATGCCGAGAGCTCTTAAATAAAGTATCGCTTACCAAAATCGGACTACTATTAAGTGTTTTATGCGAATTGGCACACTTTATGCGAATTCATAATTTATCAAAATTAGGCAAGGGGTTAGCCTTTCCTAATTTTAAGGCACGAAAATGATTTATGAAAATGTGCCAATATTTTACAGTAGTATTAATGATGATGCCGAGAGCTTTTAATTAAAGTATCGCTTATCAAAATCGGACTACAATTAAGTGTTTTATGCGAATTCATAATTTATCAAAATCAGGCAAGGGGTTAGCCTTTCCTAATTTTAAGGCACGAAAATGATTTATAAAAATGTGCCAATATTTTACAGTAGTATTAATGATGATGCCGAGAGCTTTTAATTAAAGTATCGCTTATCAAAATCGGACTACAATTAAGTGTTTTATGCGAATTCATAATTTATCAAAATCAGGCAAGGGGTTAGCCTTTCCTAATTTTAAGGCACGAAAATGATTTATAGAAATGTGTCAATATTTTACAGTAGTATTAATGATGATGCCGAGAGCTTTTAATTAAAGTATCGCTTATCAAAATCGGACTACAATTAAGTGTTTTATGCGAATTCATAATTTATCAAAATCAGGCAAGGGGTTAGCCTTTCCTAATTTTAAGGCACGAAAATGATTTATAAAAATGTGCCAATATTTTACAGTAGTATTAATGATGATGCCGAGAGCTTTTAATTAAAGTATCGCTTATCAAAATCGGTCTACTATTAAGTGTTTTATGCAAATTGGCACACTTTATGCGAATTCATAATTTATCAAAATCAGGCAAGGGGTTAGCCTGTCCTAATTTTAAGGCACGAAAATGATTTATGAAAATGTGCCAATATTTTACAGTAGTATTAATGATGATGCCGAGAGCTCTTAAATAAAGTATCGCTTACCAAAATCGGACTACTATTAAGTGTTTTATGCGAATTGGCACACTTTATGCGAATTCATAATTTATCAAAATCAGGCAAGGGGTTAGCGATTCCTAATTTTAAGGCACGAAAATGATTTATGAAAATGTGCCAATATTTTACAGTAGTATTAATGATGATGCCGAGAGCTTTTAAATAAAGTATCGTTTACCAAAATCGGACTACTATTAAGTGTTTTATGCGAATTGGCACACTTTATGCGAATTCATAATTTATCAAAATTAGGCAAGGGGTTAGCCTTTCCTAATTTTAGGGCATGAAAATGATTTATGAAAATGTGCCAATATTTTACAGTAGTATTAATGAGCCGAGAGCTTTTAATTAAAGTATCGCTTATCAAAATCGGACTACTATTAAGTGTTTTATGCGAATTGGCACACTTTATGCGAATTCATAATTTATCAAAATCAGGCAAGGGGTTAGCCTGTCCTAATTTTAAGGCACGAAAATGATTTATGAAAATGTGCCAATATTTTACAGTAGTATTAATGATGATGCCGAGAGCTCTTAAATAAAGTATCGCTTACCAAAATCGGACTACTATTAAGTGTTTTATGCGAATTGGCACACTTTATGCGAATTCATAATTTATCAAAATTAGGCAAGGGGTTAGCCTTTCCTAATTTTAAGGCACGAAAATGATTTATGAAAATGTGCCAATATTTTACAGTAGTATTAATGATGATGCCGAGAGCTTTTAATTAAAGTATCGCTTATCAAAATCGGACTACAATTAAGTGTTTTATGCGAATTCATAATTTATCAAAATCAGGCAAGGGGTTAGCCTTTCCTAATTTTAAGGCACGAAAATGATTTATAAAAATGTGCCAATATTTTACAGTAGTATTAATGATGATGCCGAGAGCTTTTAATTAAAGTATCGCTTATCAAAATCGGACTACAATTAAGTGTTTTATGCGAATTCATAATTTATCAAAATCAGGCAAGGGGTTAGCCTTTCCTAATTTTAAGGCACGAAAATGATTTATAGAAATGTGTCAATATTTTACAGTAGTATTAATGATGATGCCGAGAGCTTTTAATTAAAGTATCGCTTATCAAAATCGGACTACAATTAAGTGTTTTATGCGAATTCATAATTTATCAAAATCAGGCAAGGGGTTAGCCTGTCCTAATTTTAAGGCACGAAAATGATTTATGAAAATGTGCCAATATTTTACAGTAGTATTAATGATGATGCCGAGAGCTTTTAATTAAAGTATCGCTTATCAAAATCGGACTACTATTAAGTGTTTTATGCGAATTGGCACACTTTATGCGAATTCATAATTTATCAAAATCAGGCAAGGGGTTAGCCTTTCCTAATTTTAAGGCACGAAAATGATTTATGAAAATGTGCCAATATTTTACAGTAGTATTAATGATGATGCCGAGAGCTTTTAAATAAAGTATCGTTTACCAAAATCGGACTACTATTAAGTGTTTTATGCGAATTGGCACACTTTATGCGAATTCATAATTTATCAAAATCAGGCAAGGGGTTAGCCTTTCCTAATTTTAAGGCACGAAAATGATTTATAGAAATGTGTCAATATTTTACAGTAGTATTAATGATGATGCCGAGAGCTTTTAATTAAAGTATCGCTTATCAAAATCGGACTACAATTAAGTGTTTTATGCGAATTCATAATTTATCAAAATCAGGCAAGGGGTTAGCCTGTCCTAATTTTAAGGCACGAAAATGATTTATGAAAATGTGCCAATATTTTACAGTAGTATTAATGATGATGCCGAGAGCTTTTAATTAAAGTATCGCTTATCAAAATCGGACTACTATTAAGTGTTTTATGCGAATTGGCACACTTTATGCGAATTCATAATTTATCAAAATCAGGCAAGGGGTTAGCCTTTCCTAATTTTAAGGCACGAAAATGATTTATGAAAATGTGCCAATATTTTACAGTAGTATTAATGATGATGCCGAGAGCTTTTAAATAAAGTATCGTTTACCAAAATCGGACTACTATTAAGTGTTTTATGCGAATTGGCACACTTTATGCGAATTCATAATTTATCAAAACCAGGCAAGGGGTTAGCCTTTCCTAATTTTAAGGCACGAAAATGATTTATGAAAATGTGCCAATATTTTACGTGTGCTATTGCCTTTTTCTTCTTTTTCATAAATTCGCAAAGGGATACCCCTTTCCGATTTTTCCATGCGTTTAAAACTTTATAAAATTTATGATAATTTTATAGCAGTATTAATACTGTTGAGAGGTTTTGATAAAGGTATCAATTAGTTCAATCGGACTTATTACCTGTGTGGCTGACTTTTTATTAATATTAGTAAATTTTCAAAATCTAGAAACTGCATGATGGTTAACCTATCAAAATGGTGAGATTTATGCAGAATGTTTATCACATCATAACTGTAAGATTTATGCCAAAACTCAAAAATTCCCAAAATTCAGAAAATTCACGATTGCTTTTCAAAAATATGAGTTTTATGCCCTAAATCCAAAATCCAGGAAATGTGTGATAGTAAGCCACTTTTACTATTACATAGACGGATTGTTTTTTGATCACATGACAGAACGTCAGTGATTTCATTGGGTAAATGATCGGGTTTTAACTGGAAAATGTAAGTCCAATCTCGTGCAGACATCTTTAAAATTTCAAAGTAACCACCGTTTTACATACAACAAGACGGCTAATAAGGCTAACATTAGCACTTATTTTAACACTGTAAGCGAAGCTTGATAAAGGCATTCAATGTAGATAAACAAAATTTGAATTTCCTTTATCTTACTACGATACCTTAACAACAAAGTTTCAACGAAATAATAAAATAAGAAAAACAAAAAAATTTGTAAATATTTTATTTAATTTACTTTAGATTATAATATTTTTAATAAATTTCAAAGAATTTTTTTATTTTGTTGAGTTTATTAAATACTTTCAGTTTATTATTGTACAAAAACAACAACAAGTTTGTTAATAAGACAAAAAAAAGTCCCTGAAAAACACGAGAAACAAACAAAATTCCTATTAATGTTATGGTTTTTGTTTGTTCATTTCGATATTATTATGAACGAAAAAGCTCATTTACAAAAAAAAAAGCTTAATAAGATAAACAGGTAAGATATGTTAAGAATTTATCTCATTCCAAAAATCTTTTATTTATTATACATATATATTTTTTTGTTGATCGCTATTTGCGCTGCTTGTGCACCAACATTTTCGTGCGTTCTCCTCATTCGTTTGATAAAAAAATGTTTTTAATTTTGTAAGATTTCGTTTTATATTTTTAGAATTAATTTGATGTATAATTTTTTTTTCAACGTTGTCATTCTTAATTTAAAATTGTATTTTATTTTTAAAATGATCTCGTGGCTATTATCTAACTTCACTGTCCGACAAAATTTTTTCTATAAGTATCCGCAACTCATATCATTTTGTTCTCACTTTGCAACTTGGCCATAATCGAGGTTACTATTAATAGTAATTTCATTAGTTCACGATAACGGATAGGCAATGTCGTTATCTGTTCCGGACATATTGAAGAGTGGGCTACTAAAAGCTCATGGTCATATGCACTATTCCGTTGTTGAGTTTTGTTATTTTAACTGACAAGAAACTCTAAGGTTGCCAGGTTTCATTACCATATTGATGAACAACAACAAACATTAGAAGACGGATGATGTAGATGAGTAGCACTTATTAAACGTTTTTTAGATAGTTCAAAGACATCCTTCATTTCATTTTACCAATCAATTGATCGTTTATCGTTTTTTTTAAAGCCAACTGATTATTAAGAATTTCCTGATCCAGGTAATAGGTCCACGTAATTTAAAATTGAATTGGTCATTTCTTTCGAGCGCATGTGTGCATTGACAAATAAATATTTAATGACATTTCTATTTGCATTTCGCTTGCATTATACCTGTACCTATTCTTCTCCGGCTGGTATAGGTTTTAAAGGAGGAAGATTTTAAAAAGGGAATCCCTAAAAGTTGTAATCTTGAAGTTATGGTAAATTACGGGTAAATTTTTGCTGTAATTTTTTTATCAAAAAAAAACTTCCATCACAAAATTCTAGTCTAATTAAGATACACGATATCCTAGTTGGATTTTAGGTTTTTATAGCTGGGCTCCGCTCAAAACTATTACTTACAAGTGTAAATTTCTGTCTTAGGGATCCTTACAACTACTGATAAAGGGCACAGGCTGTTGTCTTTATATGTTCTAAAACAATAGTTCCTTTTTTAGCAGTACTCTTCAAATCAGTTTTTAGCTGGACACCTCCGATTGAAGAAGGAGTTGCCTACGAATCGAAATTTTTATTGCAGATGTATCTTTTATAATTGCAGGTCAGGGTACTGTTTGTAATTATTGTATCACTAATTACACTTGAGCACTTGATATTTGAAGGGGATACTTTGTAGAGAATTATCTTTTCGACCTCATTCGATTAGTTTGGCAAAGCAATATTTTGTCTGAAGATTTTTGTAAGTGCGTCTTTTCTTTTAAATGATCGGAATAACCGAAAATTATCATAGGCGTTTGTAACGTTTTCCTTAATTTCATCCATTGGTCCACGATAAAATACTACGTTTTGCTTCCTTTTCGCGATCCACTCGCGCTCCCAACACTTTCACCATATTGGTGTTGGTTAACAGCTGGATTGTCTCTATATTCACATGTTGCTGGAGTTTTTTTTCGTGTTTTCTTGCATTTGTTTTAAATTTCAATTGAAACGGGGTCCACTTTAAGGTTTCTATGTAGATCACTATTCCTGACGTACCATGGTGCATCGACGATGTTCCTTAGTACCCTGTTCTGAAACCTTTGAATGATATTGATGTTGCTGGGTTTTGTACCACCCGAAAGTTCAATACCATAAGTATATATTGGTTTCAGTATTTGCTTATAAAGTAGCAGCTTATATTTTAGTTTTAGTTCTTCATTTTTCTTTTTGACGTGGACCTTCCATCTAAGTTTAGCATCCAGGGTCATGCCTAGATACTGCAGTTGTGTTCGAATACGATATTATTTCTCGATTTATTGAAACAGTTATATGTTCAACTCCTTTGTTGGTAAAATTTATGTGAACTGATTTAGTTTCATTTAGCTTAACTCGCCATCTTTTAGCCCATTGTAATTTTTGTGTTGATTCTTCGTTGCTTTTTCCAACAGCTAGGATCGCAGTGTCATCAGCAAAAGTCGCCACTGTGTTGTTTTCTAATTCAGGTAGATCATACGTGTAAAGTAAATATAAAATCGGTCCTAATACACTGCCCTGCGGTACACCTGCTTTTATTTTTTTTAATTCAGAATAAGTTTCAGCAAATTTAATTCTAAGGAATCTATCTTTCAAGTATGATTCCAGTATTTTAGCGAATTGCATTGGTAAGAGGTTTCTTAACTTATGATTAAGTCCTTCATGCCAAGCCTTAACAAAAGCTTGCACCACGTCTAAAAATATCGTGGAGCAGACATTTTTCCCTTCAAGTGCTTTTTCAATTACATTGATTACTCTGTTTACTTGTTGTATTGTTGAGTGTTGACGACGAAATCCGAACTGATGGTTTGAGATTAAGTTATTCCTTTCGATTATCGGATTTAACCTTTTAATCAGTAGTTTTTCAAAGAGTTTAGACATAACTGGCATAAAATGTAAAATGACATAAAATGTAAAATGAGCACGCCGCTTTAACAGCCATTATATAAGCGCTCTTTCTGCGTTAAATTACGTTCAAAATCAGCAAATTACTTGTGGATCAATTAACTTTTGTAGAACGCTATTTATTAGTAAAAGGGCATATTAAAAAGCGATTTGTAAAGTTCTTCTCAAAAAGAAGATATGAGGCGGAGTATCTTGAAGATACATTTCTATATTTATTTGCAAAATTTGCAAGTATATGAAGAATTTATGAACAAGTACAATGGTCTACATCAAGCAAGCACATAACAAAATGCAACTTAACTTAGTTGGTAAAAGTTGCTACAGGGAGTTGTAGTATTTTGGTTTTTGGGAGCCATGTTAGAATAAAGAGTTATTATGTCTCGTGAGATATCGTAAATAATAAGAAAAAAGTTGCATGCTTACCGTCTGTTACGTACTAGAGCTCATTTGCCAGTCATCTATCCGAGTTTGAAATAATGCTTGCAAGTATTTTCACTTTTTTATAGGCCAGTTTCGACATCAATTATTTTATCTTCACATTCATGCAGTTTTAAAGAGCTTTATTATTTTAATTTCAAGGAACAACAAATTTTAAAGCGCATGCTTGAAATTTATAGCAATAAAGATACCGTTATGATGGTTTTCCTCTAATTTTTTTAAGAACTGTGGAAAATGTTTGGGTACTCCTATTGCTTTCATATTCAATGAAAGCCCACATAGAGTTATATTTCCATGTAAAAGAAACTTTTTGAATCAATAGCCGGTCAGGTTCATAGTTACAAATCTTGATTTTGTCATAGCTTATTCAACTGTTTTTACAGTGATTTTGTGACGGCATTCGCAGATAAAATTCAAAAAATTTAGACTGCCAATTCATTCCCTTAGAGTGGCTGCTTTCGAACTTGTCTGACCGCTTAGTAAATAGCAAGGCTTAAATATCGTTCGTTCCACTATTTCGTGTGACATCATTTATCAACGATGTCACCGTCCACTTTAAGTTCGCCGATTGTTAAATTTAAGATTTCTTGTATTCTTCTATGTAAGCCGATGAGGCGATGTGTTTAAAATTGACTTTTTCGTTACAGCTGCGCTGGAAATAAAAATGGAAACGTGTACATTTTTTTGTTGATTTTATCATCACCTCAAGTACCAATTAATTATGAGTTTTTTTACTAAGCTAATATAAAAATACTTCTTACCGTTCTCCTAGAATTATTTATTCTATTTTTAGGTCTAGTTTTCTTTTTTTACGTTTGGATCTCGTGTTCCTAAATACTTTACTTTTAAAATCAGGCATTTAAATTCCTTTTGAACCTCAGATTACCGTTGCCATCACATTTTTAGCAATTATTGCCGGGACTTTTCATTTTTTGGTTAATTCGATCATGTTTTTGACCCACTGAATGAACTTTTGTTTTGATGCTGGATCATTAAGATGAACCCACACTTTATTTCTATCTATAGACTTATCTTACTTGTGTTATTTTATTATCATTGAGTAATTTTGTATGTAACCACGTGATACTTATTTTAGTTGCAGCTATTCCTGGTGGATTCAATAGGACTGTTTGATGAAACCAACAATACTCCTCGGGTTGAATCTTAATTAGGTTTTAAAATTCAAAATCTGCATATTTTGCGAACATGGGCGCTTTAATATACCAGTTGATCCTGATTTCAGCCGTTCAAACGTCGACTCAATCAACTTTCTGTAGCTACAAGCTTGCTTCTATATATGCATTGGGTATCCAGTAACTGACGATCCAGTCAGTAAGTCTACATATATAACGCGTCCCTTAACCTACAAGGTTTCATGAAACCTTTTTTGTGTGAGTTTGCCTGGTCCTTAAAGCATATAATAGCAATAAAAGATGCCGACGCTGTGCCGTATGTTACTGTGTTTAACTGTGTATTGATGGATTTTATGATCTCTGTCTCGCTATTTGATCACAATTCCATGAGATTATGGTTAAACGATACTTGAAGACGGGTCAAAAACTTCGAACAATTTGGCTTTATGATGCTTCATTTGAGTACTCTGCGATGTGTCAAGACGTTAACCCCTAGGATTTCAGACGTCCCTTACATAAAAATTTGGCTATGAATTCCACTGTTAACTTGATAAAATCCTATGTACTATCCAGCTCCTGCAATTTCACCGTGGTAGATCTCATTTCTGAACCATGGATGCGGTTATGAATCAAGCTTGGAAACCCTTATCTAACACTACATACCAAAATGTTCCGGAATTTGTCATTGCAAAATGCTTTTGCAACTACATTCTTATTGTGGATGATAAGGGTAATCTGAGGTAGCAGTTTCCTTTGAATTACTAACTGTATTGTCTACAATTGTATTTGACGATACTTGTAACAAAAATATGATGTAGGTCCCTACATCGATTTTTGTACTAGTTAAACATATTTTAACGACTATGAATGCTATAACTTTGTTAGACATATCACATACCTTGGAAGCAGAATTCATATAGTGTACATTTTGCAAGGTGCACCGCTGTGGCCATAATCAGCATATTTACATTTGTGCATGTTTGTGTGTAAGCAGCGATATATCATCAGCGTAATCAGGATTATTGAGTTCGTCTGTTAATCCGCACTGAATGCCGTTATACGGTATGCTATCTAGTTTTTACATGACACTATCCAATACGATCATGAACATAGCATTGACAAGAGTTAGCATTCTTGCCTTACTTCTCCAGTTGTGAAAAATATTTCACATTGTTTGCCTTTGTTTTGACGTCGATTTCAAGCATCCCGATACATTTCTTGTATCAGTTCAATTAATTTCTTTAGGGACCCCATTTCACAAAATATCGCTGTTATATTGCGCTTCTATTTGTTGTGTCGAAAAAAATGAAGGTATGATTCAGATTGAGTTGATGTAATCAGTGAAACATCTTCCTGGTTTGAAACCAGCTTGTTCGCTTGTTAATTTGGCAATAATCCCAGTTGAGATTCTGTCAAGTTTGATCATTACGAGTCTTTTTATATTTATTTGTGTTAATGAGAGATATAGCTTGCCTGCTCTTGCACTCCCGGCAGCTGTGTTGTTTTTTAGATTCTCTATGACATCTTTAACTTTCCGTTCCGTTGTTGGTGCCCGTGTAGCTCGTGTAATGCTCGCATGTTTTGATTTGCTGCATCTGACACATGTAGTTCTTCTTTGCTCATATTTACAAAGTATTTTGCATAGTTGCAACCGAAAATCAGTTTAATCTAAGATTTATTTTGGGTCAGCGTTGTGCTTCGATTGAACTCTTTTATAGATAAGCCAGGAATTAACAACGGACATATCTAATAAATGAAAGAATATTCTCATGTACCACTTTTTTGATCTGAGTAGTACTTTATGCCTGCCGATGTAACTATCGAGTAGATCTACATCTCCCATGTATTTGTTGTATTCTTTTATAATGTTTGGACATTCAATTTCAATTCGTTTTTTTTTGCTTTTTTATCATACCTCTCAGAAGACCGTATTGGATTGCGAACAGTGGAATTTGAAATCAATGTCACTAAATGGTTATCCTTCCACACTACTATCGTTAACTCAATGTTATTAATTTCGGCGGTGTATTCAAATGAAGCTCCTCTTTTCTCCTTTTTCATCTCGTTCTCTGTGGGCAGCTTGTAGTTAGGAATCCTATTCCTTCTAATCTTGTCTAGGCACAGAATGCCTTTTTTTGACCAATGGTACTGATGAGTAGTAATTGTCAAAGTATATCCTATAGTTTAGACTTCTCGGTACATATCTTAGCATTTGAATTACTACGTTGGTACTGGCTCCCAAATCTTTTACAAACGGCAATCGCTTACGGGAATCATTTTCTTCTCCCGTAAATACTTCAAAATTGTATGAAAAGACGGAGATTCCTGAGAGCACGAAAAGTTTGAATCCCCATTTATGCGGTTTATTCGGTAAATATTGTTTTATTGTCATTGAAATGCAATGATGACTTGATCCTTTCGAAGTTGGGTAATGACATTGTTTCCTGAATTAACTGGTTACCTGCGATGGGAGACCAGTAGCGGCGGTAATTCGTATAACCGACATCAATATACAAACTTCTAAAAATTTCCTCAGTTCTAGCTCAGATAAGCATTTCGTATTATTTATATTCTTTTGACAAATATACGAATTTGATTCGCTGGTCATCAAATTTAATAAATACTCATCAAAAAAAAATTTGAAGCAAGAATACGGCATACATAGGTCAGGAAAATCTTTAGGTAGTTATTCGTCACCTTGAAATTGTATCTTTTCTGGATCTTTAATAAAATCTCGGCATCACTATAATATTTTATCTGTAGAAGCCGTTATAGGATTTGTTTGGTCTATCGCTTCGACTTGAACGGTAGTATCAACCAAATCAAATGGCATATTTGATATATCAAAAAGTTCATCTGCCGTAGCCTGATTAATACAATTGTCCTCCTCGTATATTCTTTGAACTTTATACCTATAAGTCTGAAACTCACCATTATCGTCTTCGTTATCCTCAAAAAATCATTTTCACTGTCTTGGACAGACACCTCAATGATATCTAAAATTTCAGCATCAGTTAGTTTTTTTCTAGAGTTCATTCTAGCAGTTTATTCTAAATTAGTATAAAAACAGTTAGTTACAAAAGCCAAAAATCAGTTTATTGCAAATATGCAACACAAAGTAACAACGGCCATCAAATAATTCAATCAACATTATCTTAGTATTGCATATATGCAAGTAGTGCATAAATGTTTCATATCTGAAATTTCACTTCGTATTGCATATTTGCAATATACATATTTAAATGTATTTTTTCCATCAATACATGTAAATAATGATATAATAACAATTTACAAACATATAGCACATATTTATAAATAAAAATAATTCTTACTTCGTAATATTTGATTTGTTTTCTGGCTAAAACACAAAAAAATATAAAATTAGTTATAACTAACGTTTTGGCACTTAAATTGACAATAAAATAAATATATTCCCTATGAACAAAATCAAGAGAGTATTATAAAGACACAGAAATCGTAGTAAAATTTCATGAGAACGCACTATTTTAAAATTTTATAGTATACTTTTTTCGACATTGCTTATATGCAATATGAAGAGACGAAGGGTTATTGTTGTTCCTAAGCGATCATCCAAAATGGTATTTTCCTCTCATATGGTTGCTTGACCTTATTGTGCTTGGCACCTCAACACAGCTGTTTGATAAAATCAAACAATCGTTACCGATTTATTCCCCACCGCTTCTAAATATTGGAGTTGATTTCATTATGCCATTTAAACGTACATTTCAAACTACCATCAATCTTACCTAGTTTGTACCCTCGAAAACACTAAACGAAAACCACACAAACATTGTTAAATTATTTTTAATTTATTTTCCTTCAATTTTTTTTTTACCATTTTTATTTAATTATATTTACATAAATAATAATTAAAATAAAAATTAAAAATAATTTTCTTGAAAGCTTAACCATTTTTCTTACAAAAAAACACAAACAACAAAAAAAAACCGAGTTTTTTTTTTAAATTTGCTCTAACTTGTAATTAAATTTTTTATTTTTCACCGGTGTACTGCTACTGCTCGGTGAAAACCTCTTCATAAAAAAAAAAATTATATTATTTATAATTTTTAACTAAAAATAAAAAAAGTGTTGCCTCCTTTTTTTTTTTTGTTCAATTAATAAAAAACTAAAAATTCACAAAATATAATTAACTATAACAATAATAATAATAATAATAATTAATAAACAATAAATAATTAATTTTGTATATTTTGATTACATTTTTTTACAAATATCAACAAAAGTGTTCAATCGAAAAAAAGATAAAAAATTATTATATGACAGTGATTATGAAAATTTTTGTGTCTAAATTTTCATCCAAATTTCCCCCCTTCCAAATTCACAATTTACAACATACACAACGAATTTTTAATGTTTGTTTCTATTATCTGCTAATTTAATTCAAAGGCCGTTTAAATTATTTGATACTGAGGATGAAGATGATGTTGATGTGGATGTAAGCGCGGGTTGTGATCTTATTGGTGAATTTGGATCGACGACACCGCCACTTGGGCCGTTAAATGATGTAAATGATACATCGGCTTGATTATTGATCACCACATTATCATTACTAGTTATATTCTTATCATTACTATCGTTATGATTATTACTATTAGTTTTATTTATAACTAAATGACTACTATCACTATTATCACTAGTGGAACTATGTTTAAACGGATTATTATCTTCTATTTGATAAAATTTCGATTTAACCTTTTCATTGTCGACTACATCGGTAATCGAACTACCCGATTCCCGATGCTCTACAATTGGTTGTGGTGCCGGTAATGTATTTGTATCACCGCCTTCGACCACAACAGTTGATGGAAAAATAAAATTATTTTCCTCGTAGTTTCGTTGATAATTACTACGCGTATCGTTTAACGTGGTACTTTCACTTGCTTCACCATGATCCGTTTCAATATTAGGCTCTACAGTTACCACATTTGTTTCATTGTCGTTTGGTGGAGGCACCATACCTATTGTTGGTTCCGGTTCAACATTCGTCTCGGGCGTTACCTGTGGCGTTACCGTTGGTGTTATGTGTATACGACCAAGATTAATACGCTGTAAATTATTCAAATTAATCATTCGGACACGGCGTATTGTATTTAAATTATTATTATTAAGGTTATTATTGATGTTATTATTATTGTTGTTATTATTATTATTATTAAGGATACCCACACCAAAGATTGTATTTGATAGAAAATTACGAAAATTAGTCATCATATTGTATGTGTTATTAATTACATCGAGATACGATGGAATTTCACCAATACCGCCAACTAAACCACCGCCAATGCCCCCATCAGCACCACCGCCACGTTGATTTAATAGATATCGGGCATAAACAAATATATTATTATTCGGTGGCTGTGGTCGATTCGCTTGTTGATTCGTATTATTATTATTATTATTATTTTGTGGTTGTTGTGCTCTTACATTTTCACCCTCTCCACCATTATTTAAATTTGTACCATCTCGATTATTTGCCTCATTGGTAGCCGCTGTCGCCGCCGCATCATCTGCATTATTATTCGTATTATTATTATTCATGTTATTGTTATTATTGTTGTTGTTATTTGTCCCTTGAGCATTTTGTTGCTGTCGGGTGTGTAAAAGTTGACGCAACTGTGCTTGCTGCATTATAACCGGCAGTTCATAGTGATGGAAAAAATAAATCATCGAGTGCTGAAAATAAAAATTTAAAATGTTATTAGATATTTGACGGAAGATAGACATTATGTGTGTTGCCTAAAAATAGCCTAACTTTTGAAAGTTTATTTCATTTAGCCATAAAATCAGACTCGTCGTAAAACAAACCATCAAGTATTTATCGAACTTTGCGAAAATTCGATTTAAACTCCAGGCAACAATAACATTTTTACAATTCTTAAAACAAGGTTCAAATCTTTGGTACCCTCGAGCTGCCAAGAGTTAAAGCAGGCCCCCTAATACTATACGGACAGCCATAATATCATTAACAACGAATGAAAGCAAATGCATGTTCTTTAGAGCATTAATCAATCAACAGGCTCACAGGTTCAGCTCAATGCAAAGAAGATACAGATCAATATTAAAATATTTGGAATGGGTGGGAATGAAGCTAGAACTTACAAGATATCATGATTAATAGACCAACGGTCCAAAGTAACCTAACCGAAATTTTGAGATCATGGAAGCATAAATTTGTACTAACTGCACACGTAGAAAAAAAGTTTCACCAAATTTAAGTGGATCAAGACCACCAGAACTTTGTAGCAGTATATATTTTGAAGAAAAGAGCACTAAACAAATTAAAGAATATAAATTAAAGACGGCTACTTTTGGAGCGACTTCAGGTGCGTACCTCACTATAAGAACTAATGCAGTTAGCATCGGATGAAAAGAAAAACTATCCAGTAGCAGCAAAAATCATGAGGTCTGATTTTTACGTAAAGGATCTCCTGACAGATGGAGACACTATTGAAGAGGTGAAAACCAATCAACGGAGTCTGATTCGTTTAATTTTGATATGACAAGACTTAAATTCTCTAATGAGAAGCCTATATGGTAGGCCATTTAAAAGTTTGTTTTTAAAAATCAATATTTTTAGGGAATTCTATATTTTTTTTGCAAAGGTTGGAGTCACCAAATTGTATTTGAAAATTAGCACGGTTTCGGCTACACAACCGTTACTTTGAAAAAAGTTTTTAAGATTTCGAAACGCTCATCAAGCGAAAACATGATTGTTTCGTGCCATCAGACTAAGGAGCTGTCAAAATTTCAATCGTTGTCATATTCCATGATTTAAAAACCAACCAATAGATGGCTTACCCATTTCGTCATTTGATCGGAGGGAGTTATCACTAATAGCAATAACAGTAACACTGCTAATGAAAGAAACATGGCGAGCCAATAAACAATTGAATGATATGTTTGAAGAAATTGGTCTGAGATGGACAAGTATAATGTGAATTAGGCAAAATAAGGATGCAACAACCAAAGGCATTTCGGACAAGCTAATGCCGCCGTGGTGTGTGTAAGAGCCAAATAAAATTAAAACAAATAACAACTAGCTTGTTGTTTCCAAAACCAGGGTGGCTCCAATCAAGAAGGCCCTAACAATTCTAAAGTTAGAGTTAAATGCAGCATTTCTTGTAACAAAGCTGAATCCACAATAACCCTAAGTTAGGTAGGAAGTTATACAGTTAAAACCCTTTGTAGCAAATCCAGTATCACAAATCAGTATCACAAATTAGCTTGATATGTTAGGGAGATGTCCGTTCCAGAGCTTAAATTTGGGAAAGTACAGATAATTAACATAGAACAAAAATAATACTTTCTTAAAGAATTCCTGGCTGTAAGGAAAGAAACAACTTTGGACAAGAAATCCAAACTGTTAGCAAATAAATTCTAGGTTATTGGTGGCACAAATCTAACACGATAAGTTTTACATAAATGTGTTACATGTTTTAGATTTATAAAACCTTGAAAAACCTTAACCAAATAATAGGAAATCTACTGGCCTGTAGAGGCTTCTTCGCGGCCATTCGTTGACCATTCCACTACACCGGATTTATTCAACTGAAGAACGGGATAGGTATATCCTCACCAATTACAAAGGATACATTGCGGTATTCTTATACTATTCCGGAATCCTGGTTCAAGACGATAGAGATATTGTTCGACGCGAACAAAGTCACGAGCGACAAACAAAAGTTCGCACAAGCGATCAGTTGTTTGTCGGCCAACAAGCGGTGATGATCGACGACGTTCTGCAAGAACCTCCTGCAAACGATAGGTACAACTACTTTAAAACTGTCCTGATCGAGCGGACAACGCTCTCAGACAGAAAGAAACTGGAGGCGCTGCTGGAGAAGACAGAGATGGGGGACCAACGCCCATTCGAAGTTTTACGGCGAATTAAGACACTGGCCACCGGCCGATTTAATGCGCCTCTTATCAACCAGCTGTGGATCAGGAAACTACTTGAATTTATTTAGATAGCACTGATACCACAGCAAGATAAGGAAGCATACGCTTTGGCCAGCATAGCCGACCGGCTACACGAAGCAATGCCATCCGCACACTTGGTGGGCGCTGTTCACCACGTGTCACGGTCACGCGACACGGAGAAAGCTGACCTTGTGCCAACTAGGTATCATGGGAATACTACGACAAGTAGTACGAGCACCAACAAGCAACTAGCTCGTACGCTCGACAGACTCAACGCCAGACTAGATAGACTCGAACTTCGAGCATCTAGTTCAACCAATAACTGACAAACAAGGCCTCGTTCTCCTTCCACTGGAAGGAGATTCAATACGGAAAGACTCCAAGTCCGCCAGCAACCAGCTTGGTGTTATTACCATACAAAATTCGGACACAAAGCCGAAAATTGTATGTCACCGTGTGATTTCCCTAATACACAGGTAAAAACAACCGGAAAACAACATTTCCATGATAAAAAAGTGATTTTAAGGAATAACAATTCCCCAAACTAGTAGGTCTATCGGGTGGCGCGGCTGACCATAGACCGAATTACACTGGCTGCCTCTTTATAAGGGACTATCAGAACAAATTAACGTTTTTGATAGACACTAGCGCTGACATAAGCGTCATTCTCTATACAACATGTATATACCACAAAACCCGAGTCAACAACGACTTAGTTTTATCAGCCGCCAATGGTACCACTATTAATACCTACGGAAGAAAATTGCTGCAAGTATAGATATTGGTCTAAAACGGAACTTTCCGGATGCATTCACAATCGCAAACGTGAATCGCCTTATCATTGGTGCCGACTTTCTTAAAAAATGCGGCTTACTAGTCGACCTTAAGAATAGGAAGCTGATTCAGTCACAGACACAAGCGAACACACCTTTGCCCAGGAACTTCCTGATTGTCAACGGGTACGGCAAACTATTAAAAAAATGTCCTTCCTTAACAGCTCCGCCGAATTACAACGCGCCCGTTAAGCATAATGTAGTACACCACATAGTGACTACAGGACATATACCGGTGTCCAGTCCAAGAAGATTGGATCCGATCTGACACAAAGCGGCCACAACGGAATTCCAACACATGATACAACTAGGAATATGTCGGCCATCGGTACCACTAGTATCAGATCCACTTTACTTGGTCAAAAAGAAGAACCAAGACTAGAGACCACGGGGGGGGACTACGGCAGGCTGAACTTGGCAACGGTACCTGACCGTTACCCTATTCTTTACATGCAAAACTTCATGCACCTACAAGGTTGCGAGATATTCTCGAAGATCAACTTGGTCCGAGCTTACATCTTATTCCAGTTGCACCTGAGGATATTCACAAGACGGCAATCACTACTCCATTTGGTTTATTCGGGTTTACTCGAATACCATTTGGACAACGCCGCACAATCATTCCAACGGTTCATCAACGAAACCGTCAATGATCTCAACTTTGTGTTTGTCTACATTGATGACATACTTGTAGCCTCAACTTCGGAGGAACAACACATGTTTCACCTGGAAACATTGTTTCAGAAACTTTCTGAATACGAGGTGAGCAACAATAGTGCGAAATGCGTTTTCGGCAGTAGCTCCCTCGACTTCCTCAGTCACAAGATTATCCAGAATGGTATTCTGCCGTCCACTGAACGAATTAACACCATTCGGGAATTTCCAGCTCCACAAACTATCAGGCATATATAGCAATTTATCGGTATGATAAATTACTACCACAGGTTCATGCCTAGGATAGCGGGAACCTTAGCCCCTATTCTCACCCATTTGGTTTATTTTCGAAAAAACTTTCGAATGCAGAAAAAAAATATTCCGCATTCGATAAAGATCTGTCTACCAAGCGATCAAACATTTTCGATACTATGTCGAAGGTCGAGATTTTACAGTCTACACCGACCACAAACCGCTCACTCGAGCGATTCAGCCCAAGGCTGAGCGCAACCAGCGACAAATTCGCCACTTGGATTTTGTGTCTCAGTTTACTACTGACATACAACACATCCAAGGCAAGGATAACGTGGTTGCCGATACACTGTTTCGAGCATCAAACCACGAAACTTCATCTGTCGAGACTCACTTCGACATGAAACAAATTGCTAAATCACAAGAAGCTGACGCATAACTTCAGGATATTCTTTCTGGTTCCTTAAAACAATCAAATTCCACTTGGAAAGTTATAAATTAGCTGACTTAGCGATTTACTGCGAAACTTCAACGGGCAACAACCGTCCGTATATCGGAACCACTGCGACATACCATTTTTAATGCACTGCATAATATATCGCATCCAAGCATCCGAGCCTTATTCCGTATGAATAAGGATGTAGCTCACTGGGCGAAATCCTGTTTATCCTGCCAAAGATGCAAGGTCACAAGACATACTAAGTCCCAACATGGGCATTTCAGCGTTCCATCGGGACGTTTTGAACATATCCATTTAGATATAGTGGGACCACTTCCACCTTCTAATGGATACACATACTTACTCACCTGTGTCGATCGTTTCACACGATGGCCAGAAGCGTACTGCATAAGAGACATTTCTACAGTTACGATTGTCCGAACATTTGTTGAGAACTACATCTCCAGATTCGGAGTATCGGCCAACATCACGACCTATCGAGGTACACAGTTTGAACCCAAACTCTTTGGTGAGCTAATTAAGTTTCTCGGTTCCAACCGGATCCGAACCACCTCATTATAATTTATTTCATTATAATTATATTGTACATAAATAGTGAGTAGTTTTTTATTCCCCTTAAACTGCGGGAAGTTTTATTGCTATACATTTAATACTTATTGATAAGTTAGAGAAAATAAAATATCCATTAGCTTTTTTCGTTCACCATCCGAGGTTCTTTAAGGTACCCACATAGGGCGATTTTAATGATGGTAGTCTAAATCTAGTCTAGGAGACTAGATGGTGAATCCTAAGCGAATGCTTTAAAACTTGAAAAAATAAATCTCATCACCCAATAGAATGACATACCATTGGTAAGAAAGTCCTTCCAAACGAACCCAAATTTAAATCAATTTTATATAAACATCATCATCAGAATCATTTAAAAAACCATCATCCATGACTTTTCCATTTATAAAATAAATATCTCAGTTACCGACTCATCGACCGTATCCATTATAAATTTAAAAATTCACAAAAAAGAAAAAAGAAATAAATATTTAAAACGGGCACAAAAAGGGACATAATAAATTTCATTTATTCTTTGTGTTTGATTTTGTCCTAAACACAACATTAAATCAAATACATTTCCATATGAGTAATTCTAACTTAGTCAAAATTATATTTTAAATCGTTTAAACCACAGTAAATTATCTAAACATTAAAAAGGATACCAACATCACACCGCACCGAACCATTAACAAAAAAATAAAAACAAAAAAGTTCTATATTTTTTGGTATTAGTTGTAAATCCCTCATCCTGTTAATTTAACTTTTTGATCATCATATCATCATCATCATCAAATGTAAAAAATAAATTTAGGGAAAATGGAAAAATTACATTTCTATATTATGTGTACGTATTCGTCCGTAAAATACGAGTATGTTGTGGATAATTCAACTACCCATGGATATTGTTTTAACCAAATATTTTTTATCAAAATTTTATCTTCCCGAATTTTTTTGAATTATCTATAGTTACATATTCCATCTATTTAGAATATTCAACACAAACATTGGATTTGTACATAGGAATAAATGAGATTTTGTTTGTTAAAAGGTTGAACTGAATTTTCATGTTGATAAAATAAACATGTCGATTTTTGCCATAATTAACTTTAAAAATAAACAAATAAGTTGCGTGTATTAATATAGTTGTTAACAAATTTGATTTATGTATATATACAGGGTGATCCATTTATTTACTTGGAGTAAAAAATTGTAATACTAATTCACTAATTATTAAAAATTACTTTGCGGTTTTGCGAGGCATCGTTTTTGCGATGCAAAGATGTTTTTCTTGAACACCGAATTAACTGTAATCTATCAAATTATAAATATTATCTATATACGTAATATTAAAGGTAATTCGTCGAAATCACATATCTGCATAAAATCATAAAACATAAGTTAATCCCATAACACTTAAATAATAAAATTATGTAGAAACCGATATCATTTTTACAAAATATAATCAGCTTATCAACCATTTTACCGTTATTTTGTTGTTGTTGTTGTTGAGTAAATTCTACTCTAATTTAAAGCTCGTTCGGTTGTTGTTGTTTTGTTTATTTTTAACTTAAATTATTATATTTAAATTTTCGTCTTATATTATTTAAATTCTCATATGTATATGTAATATGCTTATATTAGTATACATATGTGTACCCTCGTTTATATATGTACATATTATTATGATATCTTGATAAACCAAATAAAAGTCTTTAAAAACTACTTCATAATCGTTTTTATAATGTGTGTGTGTTGTTATCCTAATTATATATATATATATATATATATATATATATATATATATATATATATATATATATATATATATATATATATATATTTATATATATATATATATATATATATATATATATATATACATATATATATATATATATATATATATATATATATATATATATATATATATATATATATATATATATATATATATATATATATATATATATATATATATATATAAGTGATTCCATGCGAAACCGATCACGAGTTGTCCTGACCCCTTTAGATTTTGATGAAACTTTTCAAAAATGTTCTCTATGTTTAAAAAACATGAAAAATGATTTTTTTTTTGTGGCACTGTACCTTTTGACAGTGGCGCACGGCGTTTTACGTTTTTCTTGATTTTTCTTAAAAATGCTAATAAGAGGACTTCAACTCTTTCTCAAAAACCACTTAACCGATTTGAATGTCTCAAATGAAAGGAAATGAATGGATCTAATAAATAACGGTACAATAACAATTTTAAAAAAAAATTGTTTATTAAAGAAAAACTGTGTTTTTTTGACAAATGTCATTTCCCGTTATTTTCGACCCCAACGAGTTATCAATTTTTTTATTTTTTTTAAAGCTTATTCATTTATCAAACAAATAAAAAAATAAAAAAAGTAGTGTTATCTTTCATTTTTAAAATATAATTTTTTGAATATTTCAGGATCTGAATATTTTAAACCAAAAATCAAAAAAAAATCTATCAAACTTTTTCTTTGAACTTTTTCAAGAACAGACAATTTGCAAAAAATTCTATTTGGTGATTTATAAAAGTAAATCAAGTGGTGATAATGAAGAAGGACCCTTTGGTTCACAAGATCATAGATTGGATCGAGAATGTTCACCTGCTTTTTCTGTAAGTTCATCAAATGGGGAGTAATACATTCATCTGGATATTTCATCAATCAACGATACTTTAAAATCAATGCAAAGTTCTCCTTTATTACATAAGAAAATAAGAAGTGAAAATTATAAACAACAAAAACATCAAGAAGTTTCAGCGAAAATTTCTGAGGAAATATTTATGCTTCCGTGCAGTTCCGGGCATGTCGATAATGACAAAACAGGCGACCAAAGAACACCAAAGTGGGATCAACAACCCTTAATCAATAAATAGCATTGTTGGTGCAGAAAATTTAAGAAGATGACGAAATAAGTCTAGTATGTGCTGGAAAACGAGATTTCGAGACAATGTCATCAGAAGGAGTTATTATTACAAATCAGCGTAGATTGGTTCTTTGTAATTTGAAGGGAGCTCATCAAATATTTAAAAAAACCTATCCAAATACAAAAATTGGATTTTCTAGTTTTGCTGCACTTCGTCCAGGGCACTGCGTATTAGCGAACTCTAGCGCCACAGATACTATTTGCGTCTGCATATACCATCAAAACATTAAACTTATGTTTAATAAAATCAAATCTATGAACTTTTTTATCACACGAAGTGGGAAATTATCAAGATCTTATTTCGCAGATTATTTGCGCTACTCCAAGTACATTATGCTATTTAAACGAATGTTCAACCTGCCCGGGAATCGATAATATTCTTAAAGGTTTATCTGCAAAATTTTTACAAAATTGTATAGATGAAATAACATTCAAGCAGAGGCAGAAGGTAGATTAATACACCATGGAAACAGTAACCGTATCATCATTGGCTTTCACAGATAAACTGGGTGAACAACTACACAACATAGTACCACATTCGTTTATTGCAAAACAACAAGCAAATTACCTGAAATATAGAATATTAATGCAGCAACTGATGAATGTATAGTTTTATGTGACTTTTCTGAAAACTATTCATTTGTAGTTCAAGATGCGGTTCAAGGATTCTATTGGGAAACTGGTCATACGAGGGAAAACGATAGTAGTTTGGAATTCACAAGCTTGATAGCTATATCTGAGGCACCAAAACATAATCATGTAGCTGTGAGATTGTTTATTACCGGCCTAGTTAAATTTAGAAAGGAAAAATTACGGCACGTTACGAAAATTTGTTTTTTTTTGCGGTGGATCTGGGGCTCAGTACAAAAACAAAATGAATTTCTACAATCTATGTAATTTCAAGGAGGACTTCGATATGGAACTTGCAACGGAAAAGGACCTTGTGATGCATTAGGAGGAGTTCTGAAGAGGAATGCTGCTAGAGCGAGTTTACAAAGACCATTTGAAAACTAAATAACTACCCCACTTGAACTCTATATGGGCTGTGGAAAAAGAACCAAAAGTAAACTATTTATTTTTTACTAATAAAGTTAAACAAATAGCAGGTACTCATAAATATCATAGATTTTGTCCAATTAATAAGACATCTTTAGATATTAGAAAATTTTCATTTTGCTCAAAGCAAAAACTTTTTGATATTGAATAATAAAGGTTATATTTAGAACCAATTTAGGGTTTTATTGCATTGTCAAAAGTGTCAGTTAGTGAACAATTCAAGAAAAATTATCAAAGAAAAAGTTTGATAGATTTTTTTTGATTTTTGGTTTAAAATATTCAGATCCTGAAATATTCAAAAAATTATATTTTAAAAATGAAAAATAACACTACTTTTTTTATTTTTTTATTTGTTTGATAAATAAATAAGCTTTAAAAAAAATAAAAAAATTGGTAACTCGTTGGGGTCGAAAATAACGGGAAATGACAGTTTTTCTTTAATAAACAATTTTTAAAAAATTGTAACTGTACCGTTATTTATGAGATTCATTTCCTTTCATTTGAGATATAAAACATTCAAATCGGTTAAGTGGTTTTTGAGAAAGTTGACTTCAAAAATTAGCATTTTTAAGAAAAATCAAAAAAAACGTAAAACGCCGTGCGCCACTGTCAAAAAGTACTCTGCCGCAAAAAAAAATCATTTTTCATGTTTTTTAAACATAGAGAACATTTTTGAAAAGTTTCATCAAAATCTAAAGGGGTCAGGACAAAATTTCCGTTTTTTTGATCGGTTTCGTATGGAATCGCTGTATATATATATATATATATATATATATATATATATATATATATATATATATATATATATATATACATATATATATATATATATATATATATATATATATATATATATATATATATAAATATATATATATATATATATATATATATATATATATATATATATATATATATATATATATATATATATAGTTGTTAATTTATAAAATAAATCTAGAATTATCTAGAAATAACTGTAGAAATAAACCTAAAATAATCTAAAATTATCTAGGAACAGAAACTTTACCAATCTGTTTATCATCATCTTCCACAGTTACGCCGAAATCATCATCAACAAAAGATTCTGAAATAAGTTCAATTAGAAGTGATAGTGAAGAACGCCAAATACGAAATGCCAGCGCTCTTGAAAAAATCAATGAGATATTACCAGAAATTGGATGGTCTCCCATATATGCTAGTAAACTAGTAACCAGGTAACAGCATCAACAACAAAAATTAATCGAATTAGCTGCAATAGTACCATCAACATCATCATTTTTGATTCCTGGAATCGAGCCCCTTATGTGAATCAATCAATGGAGAACGAAAGAAGGCATCATATTTATATGATGAATTAATAGAGCAACTAAAAAGCAAATTCAAAAACTTGGAGAAAAATTGTGATAAGATACAGCTGCTGACTACACTGCCGATGTCACTAACCATACAATAAATTCAACAGGAGTTCAATTTAATAGCACACTTGGTGCGTGTAGAGCTAAATCTATTCAGCGCTGGGAAACGAATCAGCGATGCACTAAAACAATCGGTAATAGATTATTATAACGAACATGAAGTCAGTAGGATAATGCCTGGAAAACACGCTTGCGTACCTATTGAAAAAGTTAAAGTTCAAAAATGTTTAATGATGAGTACATTAAAAGAATGATACGAGGGTTACAAAATCAGGATGATAAGTAAAAAAAAATTGAGTTTTCCAAATTTTGCTTGCTCCATCGTAAAAACTGTGTGCAGCCAAGAAGCAGTGGAACGCCTACAGTGTGTGTTTGTACTATACACCAGAATGTTAAATTAATTATTTCTGGAACCAAGATAGAAACTATTACAAATGGAGAGATATCGAAATACCAAGAATGCATTTCATTTATATTATGTCCAGAGCCTAAGTCGATATGTTATTTTCTAAAATACAAGAACTGTCCAGGATTAAACTTATTTCGAGAATATTTCAAAACGCTTTCCAGGAAAAGGACTATGAGGATGCTGATTTATCATTCAGTCAGTGAATTTCAACTGACAGATGCAATTTGTAAAAGTATGCAAAACCGTTAGAAGAATTTTTGGATTACTCCATAAAGAAGTTGAAAATTCTGATTCCCCGTTATTCATTTCACTTCAACAATCTAGCTTCGTAAAAGATTGGTTTCATGTGATGAATTCGATGGTATCATAACAAATGTAACACAGGTATTCAAATGGACTAAAACTTTAAGGACTGATATGGTTTTTGAGTTTTTTTTTGATATTGAATATAACTCCAAAAAAATTAGACTTGCAAGTAGGTTTGAAAAACTGAAATCCATAAATGAACCTCCAGTTATGCAGTTATTCCTTCAGGAGAAGGTTACTTAAATTTTAAGAAATATTCTAATGGTGAATATTATGTTAAATTTAAGATGTAATTATTTAACTTTATATTTAGTAATATATTTTTTACCAATAATTTTTATCTTAAATTTAATTTTACCTATATATAAAAAGTTGGTGATTTTATTTAGTCGGATTTTGCTAAAAATGATATTTTGGAGTGAAAATAAATGTAAAAACAGTAAACATAAATTGATTTTGATTAATTTAAAATTAAAAATTAAATAAAGGTTCACATTTTATTTTTATATACAAAAATAGAGTAGGCCATGATATTAAAACACGTTTTGCAAAAAACAACAAAAAATACCCTCAATTTTTTTGTTATGTTTTATAGAATTAAACGATGAAGAAGATAAAAATAAAAAAAAAAAAAAAATACTAATTTCCAGAAAATTGAGAAAAACTAGTTTGGTGGCGATTTGAAAATGAAAAACTTAATGATGGTACTATTTTTATAATATTTTCTTAATCCTTTTTTTTACCTTAAAAATGAGCCCTACTTCATATTTTTCGGATAACTACTTTTCTTTATATTTGCATAAACGTACAACCATATTCAACAAATTTAAAATTGTTTGACCAACTGTATCTTATGCAACAACAACAATAAAAAAAATCAAATTCTAGAGAATTTTTTTTTACCCAGCACACATTCAAAACATAAAAATAACAAAATTAAAACATGATTTCCAAAAATTTCCGATTTGACGAATTTATATATATATATATATATATATATATATATATATATATATATATATATATATATATATATATGTATATATATATATATATATATATATTTATATATATATATATATAAATACATATATATATATATATATATATACATATATATATATATATATACATATATATATATATATATATATATTTATATATATGTATATATATATATATATATATATATATATATATATATATATATAAATATATATATATATATATATATATATATTATATATATATAGTATATATATATATATATATAATATATATATATATATATATATATATATTATATATATATATATATATATATATATATATCAAAACAAGACCACTAGATAAGAAAATAATACTTGAGTTCTTTCATCTCAAATATCCATCCATATATTTCACTAAGTCTTTTCTTCTGCTCATTGTTTCTTCCCAGGCTAAATGAATAGGTGGGAAGAATATTTGCTTAACCAAACATTTAACATGTTCAACATGTACATGAAAGAGAGAAATAATAGTAACATTTTTATGTTTAAAAAAACAAATATAAAAATCAAATCCGCAGAAAAAGGAAAATTTGTTAACTTTTCCATATGGAAATCTTTTATTTATATTTTATATACATATACATATTGATCTACCCATGACGAATGTTTTAATTGCTTACTAATTAACTTAATTCCGTTTATATTTTTTTATTTTTTATTTTTCCATAAAAACTGAAAGTTTAAAATGTTTTACGTATTGTGTTGTTTTAATATTTTCGCAGTCTGTTAAACGATTATTTCAGTGGAATAATTTACCGAGCGAGTGAGTAAATAAACTTGATACAAATTAATTCATTTATTACAATATGTTGGCTGGGGTGTAAACATTTGTGCGTTCTCGTTTTGACAAACAAAAATATCGAACGATAAATCATTTAGACTTTTAGAATCTTTTTTTTGTTAATCTAGCTCAAACTAGCTCAAATTTCTTGAATTGTAACTTTAAATTGAAACTTTTTTGTATATAGTCATCGTTAATTGGTTCTATTAGATTCTGTTATTCAAAACTAGTTATTACTACTATGTAAATGAAAGAAATCAAAGTCGTCTTTATAACAAAGCTGCAATGATCAAAATCGAACTTAAAATAGAGGTGGAAGAAAGACGAAAAAACTCTACTTTTCATACAAATCGTATGAAAAAAAGTGTTGTCTTTAAAACGTATTCCAAACATAAAAATGGCCGTAAAATCGTTTTTAAACGCACAGACATTTAAAGTAACAGTTAAATTATGAATGATTAAAAATTCAATAAATAAAATCCGTTTTATATATCATTAATTAATGTTTTAATATACGGGTCATAAAAAACCTCTATTTACAAACACAACTATAGTCCGTGACGCGCAAAACATGAAAATATAAAAACAAAAATGAAAAAAAAAAAAAAAAATTTCAAAAACAAACTTTGAGTATGATCGAAATATCATACGTCATCGATATTTTATTATTTTGTTTTCTATTACATTTACTACTATATTCTACCAAAATTTCACATATACATACGTACAAAATTATTAAAAAATGAAATTGTAATCCCATTTCAATTTAAAAATATTGATATAATTACTAAATATAAGTGATTGAGATTTATATATGATATATTTAAAGATTTGATTTAAACATAGATATACAAAAAATTGAGGTTATGAATGACCTTCAATCCGACAATGCGAATCATAAAAACTATATTTTACATGTGTTCTTATGGAATATCGTAAAATGTATGACCCTTATATTAGGCTCTGTTAAAAATTTGTCCGGTCATTGCGGCTTTGTTATATAGGAGGCTCTGTGGAAAACAATAATGGATCTTGTATTTTAAACAGCCTGTTAAAACTGAAATGGAAAATTGTAGCAAGTTAAATAGCTCACTCGAAATATATATATATATATATATATATATATATATATATATATATATATATATATATATATATATATATATATGTATATATATATATATATATATATATATATATACATATATATATATATATATATATATATATATATATATATATATATATATATATGTATATATATATATATATATATATATATACATATATATATATATATATATATATATATATATATATATATATATATATATATATATATATATGTATATGTATATATATATATATATATATATATATATATATATATATATATATATATATGTATATGTATATATATATATATATATATATATATATATATATATATATATATATATATATATATATATATATATATATATATATATATATATATATAAATATACAAATACATATATGCAAAGTAGTTATATAGATTTTAGGGACAACTATGAGGAATGGGTATCATTATAGAAATTTAGGGTATTATGTCAGTATGGGGTGAGCTTTAATTGCAAATAAATATGAGGTATTATGTAAATAACCATAAACTTTCAGCCACATTTTGTTTGGTTGATTGTTTTGAAATCCAAAAACGAACGTTAATAGATATGGTTGTTTATATAAAATACAAGCTTTGTAAGTCATATTTACTTTAGCTATTTACTAGGTGTATGCGTCTACTTCGCCGGGCGAATCTAAAATTAAACTTTTTGCTTTATTTGTTGTTAATTTTTTTTTGTGTAGTTTGCGATCTATATTTTTAGTCATGTCTTCTTTTCAGTTAAGTTTCATATTTCTTGAAATGGCAATGTCTGCTGCAAGCAGATTATTCCATACGCGGAAACCAAAGCTCAGCTTTTTCTGCAAATAAACTATCGATAGGTACATAAAACTATACTTTAACTTTGGAAATCAAAGCCTCTAAATGGCTTCTTGTTCATTGATGTAGCGCAATCCATATACATTAAAAATGCACCGTGATTATTCTTTTAGAATACTGAAAGTCCTCGGTTTGTAATTTTAAGTCATCATCAAGAATGGAGAAAATATAGGCATGTGCCAATCTTTGCTTTTAAAATTACAGTTCTTAAAAAGGATATTTTCAGAATGTCTGATTTTACATTTTTTTTTGGCTGAATATTTCCTACAATTTGTGTCCATTTCGGATTGCAGGTGATCTGATTTTCTTACTTTAAAATAGTTGTCATATAATAGTTGCCATGAGATGATAACACTACAGATTTTTGACGCAACAAAAGGATAATTGCTATCTAACCAACAAAACATAAGAAAAATATTCCTTTATATAAACATGGGATCGTTGATGTTCCTCGTTTTTTTAAAGTAACAAAAATGATCTGTGATCGGCACGGTAATGTATGGCTTTAGTTTTCCATCTTGACATTCAATCGGTAGGTTCGGTTCTTTAACCGTAACATTGCTAACAATATCTCTATCAAACATTAGTGCTGATTGCTGATAGTAAGCTAAATTCCCCATGATCATTACTGAGCTTGTTCTATGGAGCTTCATTCGTTAGGAGACTGCATCATCAGTGTCCATCATAAACATGTTATTTAAATTAAGAGCTCTTTGGCAAATAAGCTCAGTCATTTTGTTTGTTTACCATATTGCTCAATGCTGAAACTCCATCAGAAAAAACAATATTCGGTAACAGGTCATTTGTGTTCAAACGAAAGAATTCCTTTACTTCATCCAGACATTTTTTTTCTGTTTAGATGGCTTAGCTCTCAAACAATTTAAGCTTGCGGGCTTTACAGCCAAATATAGCGCAAAAACAATGTTGCGTTTGATATGAATTTATTATTTTCGTTTTAACTTAGGTGCAAATGTTTCAACCGACAAAAAAGCAAAAAAAAAAAACCTGTTCTTAGAATAATTTTGAGCACTCTGTCATGGCTGCTTTGACAGATATATATATTTGGTGTGAAGTTTGTTGAAATTTGGTTAAGCAGCCCGGTGATGTGAATAATGTTTGAACAGTAATAATGTAACAAGCAAAGGATGTGAATGATGTTTGAAAATAGTGTGAATAATGATGTGAATAGTTAGTATTAGAGTTTTAGTTGGAACTAATTTTTGGCTCGATAGTCTTAGCGCACGTTGCGACACACGACTGCTCTGAGCTGGCCAAAGTTCTTAGTTCTCAACGCGCGGTAGAAGTGTTAGTAGCGGAATTTGTAAATACTTACCAATACCCGTAAATTGTGCGTTCTCCAATTTAAATTTGAAATTACCGTTTTGTCCAATTGGTATTATAGAACTCTTTTATTGTTTTTAAAAAATGAACTTAAATACTAAAATTGTATATTACAAACAACAACACTTTTTGTGTTCGAATTAATTGCTGATTTTGAAAATTATTAATTTTTATTAAATTGTTAAATTTGCGATTATTGTTGTCGCGTGTATCGTTGTTTGTAATTTCGAACTCGATTGAACTTATGAAACATATTGGTTCAACTGAGTTCGTTAAGTTTTATTTAATTTTTATTAAGGTGGATTCACAACACCGGTAGAATCCTGCATTTTAAAACGCAAGTTAAGTCACAAGTACTGATTTTGTCATTCATGTATCTCTGCAAATGGCTTGGACGAATTTTACTCATGCTAATATCCTAGCTGATGTCAACGGTCTAACTATATTCGTGCGGATTTTCTATCAAAAAGTAATGTTCTCGTCGATATATAGAATAACACGCTGATGGAGCCCTCCTAAAATGATTTTCAAGACTTAAGGAGCCATTGAATTATTATCCACCTGTTAAGCAGGTATAGCTTTCATTGACTCAGCCTCGTAGACTAGACACAATTCTTCATAAAGAAGCGTAACAGGAATTACTACACAAAGTAGAACTAGGTATCAACCATCGTGTTTAGGAGAGAGTTGTAATCATAACGAAATTTTCAGTACCTACACCTATTCGGCAAATTCAACAGTTCTTTAATATGGTTAAACTAATGTATGCTCACATATCACATTCTAATAAAGAAACCAAACACTTTACCTGGACGCTGCACAAGTATAACGTCGTAGAAAACAGATTGTCACGCATAACAGAAAATAAAGCCACCAGCATCAAGAAAACCTTACATCTTAAAACAATTTCGAAATTACAAAGGCATAACGAGGATCTTCAAAATTTGATTTCTGGTGCCACTCATCTCACAAGTTCATCTTATAAAGCGTTTCTCAACTCGTTATTTTTTTTTTTATAATACATATTTGGCCTTTTACATTTGATAAGAAACTCTCGATGACGCCAAATATTAAGATATGTCTACCTTAATGAGAAATATTTTTGCATATATGTTTATGCATTATCCACGACTGAATTTTCGGTTGATTTGGAATGTAAATAAGAATTTACTCCAGTGTTTCACCGATACCCAATGTTGTAAACGGATTTATTTATAAAAACCCATTAGGTTCCAAGAAGAGAATGAGATTGCCAAAAATATGATTTCCTCTTTTAACCGTATGCACAATTCACAAAATTGTTGATACAACCAAAGATGAAACCACAAAATCAAAATGATATTTTCAGGGTGGTTTTGGAGGTAGCGTAACAACTTATTTGTATGAGACACTGAGTCTACCTCATATATGATATAACCTCATTCACTTGCGCGATGAACTTTAATGATATACTGGAAAAATAATGATATATCTAGATACGTATTCCGAAAGTCTAGGACATGTACGAATATGTAATCCAGCATGAATTGAAGTTATCGATTGACTTCTAACGGGAAATTCATGAGAAATCCGCAGTTAGATATATTCGATAGAACGGTAAAAATGAAACTCAAATTGCGTCAGCTGAACCAGCTGAGTAAATTAACTCTTAAAAAGATCTGGTGTATTTTTAAATCATAGTACAAATGTTATTCAGGACCATTGAACCCAAAATTACTTTAAATGAAAGATACGAAAAATATCCACGATAGATATATCAGGAAACACAATATGATTAATGCTGAAATTCCAGACCATGAATTAACGCCCTATATTTCTGTAATTAACCATTTATGGTTTAAGGAAATTTTCTAAAGGGTTTTTAAAAGAAAAGCTCCACTTTAAGTCCCGTAAAGTTTTTAAATTGAAATGTCAATGGAATGTGCTAGATTCACAAAGTGGAATGAATACCTACGTATCCATTATATAACTTGAAATTTGTATTTTAGTCCAGTCTGAATTTAGTTCACGGACTGTCATACTTATACTTTACTAACGCATAAAACCTATACATACTTACAGTTAAATTGTTGATAGTCAAGTTCTTTATAATCTTAATGTAAAATAATTTAATATGCAAATATAAATTTCTTAAGAATTTTGTCATTTTTATTTTTGTAGGTCGATAAACTTAGAAACAAGTTTTATTTAATACTCTGTAAATTCTATTTTTATATTGATTCTATTAACGATAGAAGACCAGTTTCTCAAAGCTGTGCAATAATTTCGTTTAACTACCATCAAAATACAACACAAAATATTTTCTTAATTTTTTGTGGGAATAACCTATGACGTGTCAAAATGTGTAATGCTAAGATTCTTAATTTTCGTTTTTTATTTTTATTTTAAACTTTTAAACACGTATAGTTACGATGTCCATCGTTTTTACAATGTATACTAAAATGTTCGATAATGTATAAGCAGAACGTACCGTTATTCGTTATTTGTTAAGCAGCAGTTTATATTGAAATTTGTGACAGTGATCGCCAATTTGGTCACTACAATGATATACGAAGATGAGAAAGCACAATACCAGAATATTGTGAGCAGCAGCTTTATTAAAACCTACAACCGTTCTGATAATGTGAACGCTCTATGGGAGGTATGGAAAACTTCAGTTTTTGGTACCACTTAGTCATCTTTAGGTATCGACAAATGGAAGCCTCCGAGTTAACATCAATGCAGTGCTCGACACTTGAAAGCAGCATTTCTCTGATTTACTTAATGTTTAACAAGTGTCAAATGCTGTATTTAAAAGTGGTTAAATGCATACTGCGAAGATGTGCATAGAGAACCCATTTACGAGGAATTCACACTGGCCGTGCAGAGACTAAATAGATAATATTCCCCTGGAGTTGCGATTGTATTAATTTCGTGCTCTTGATATTCGAAGGGACTATTTGTAGAACTATCTTTTCGACCTTATTCCATGAGTATGGCAAACCGTAGTTATGCCTAATGAATGAAAAGTGGCTGCTTTCCTTTTTTAAAGATTTCCGGTCGCATACAGTTTTTCAAAATAGCATCCTTCTCCAACCTTCACCTAAACGATATTGAAATACTAGTAGAGCTATAGTTTAATTACGAGTTGAGTTATTGAGTGTTTCTTAAATGTCTCGGCTACTTAAAATAAAGATAACTCAGTTAAGATCTCGATATCCACAAAATTTCGGAGGTGTTTAGGAAAACAAAACACCGTCTCTCAACATTAGGTAAAGTTTGGAATATAGAGAAACAAGTTATGAACACAAGATGTGAAGTTTCCTGAAAATTGAGTACTTATAGCCAATAGGTTCAAACGATGAGAGTATGATCAAATGCCGAGTATTACATATAATCGTTTTGAAAATGTAAATAGCGAGTTTTAACCATACACTTCTCAAATGAAAGAACAACTTCAAAAACGAATTACTCAAGAAGTGGTGAAGAATAAGCCAATTAATGAGGTTTTAGTTCAGTGAAATGCTTCTTATCATTTGAGGAAGGATGATATAAAACGTTTAAACAATAAACTATTTAATCAATGTCCGTTATATAAAAATCAACTTGCACCACAACTAGTAAGATATTACACATACTTATTTAACTCAAATTTAAAAACAAATTTGCAGGTACGAGGTAAAAATAACAAAAAGAGGAAATCGTAGAAAATTATCGCAGAGAATTCGTAGTCCATATTAATCTGAGTTGCACGAAGTAATTAAATCCAGACAAAATTGTGCATGAGAGAATAAAACAAACCAGCGTTCAGCCAATGATCATTTTTTCTGGTGATATATAAATAGCGTTGAACCTAGGCTTGCCACTTTTGGAAATGCCAGAGGAGAACAGTTAAACTTTTGCTTTTGGAAATAAAGACAACCTTTCCGTCGATATGTGCCGAAAAATTTCTTTAAATTCAATTTCCGAGTAGTTCAAAATTCAATCTATTTTTGTCGACGTTAAAAACGTCGTAGGGGCGGTAAAAACGTTTCATAAAAATAAACTTTCATTAAAAATCTACCCTTCGTCCCTCGTGATAGTTCTATAACGACGGTGGTTGACGTCATTATTTTAATTTTTCAGAATTTGAATGTTGTGCAAAGCAAAGCTCAGTTTCGATCTGATGAGGAATCGTAAATAATTTTGTTAAAAATTATTTGTCATCTCATCAGGCCATGGCGACCGAGTGCTATGTGTAATAGTTACTTTTACGCTCTATATATATTTATGTACAGTGTACATGTAGCGTTAGCGAATTATATGGAATTGCACGAAATATCTGAATAATTTTGATTGTGTGTGTAGCGATGGTCGCTACAGTTCCATATCACTCTCTTTATAGTTCCTTGGTTTCCGGTGTTTATACTATCGAACATCTTTTTAACCGCAGCTCGATTCATTTTCTTAACAGCGATTTCTTTTATTCATTGAATTTAGCAATTGGATTTTTGCTGTAAAGGCGCGAGTAATAATTTGTTTTTCAATATACTCATTGGGTTTTAATGACCTTTTAATTTGTCATTCTTTCTCTCGGCGTTGTGGTTGCGTTTAGCACATCCTTTATGTTTTAGCACATCCTTTGGAACAACTTACACGTATAAGCGTATAAGGAAATGGTTCAAACTAAACATTTTCATATCGTCATGATTTAGTTAGGCGAATCTTCACTTGATCAATCTAGGAATGGCTCATTTATGCGTAAGGCTTACAAACAAGTTGGCATTTATTCGCCAAATAATCGTGGAGTATCTGTCATTAATCTGCAATTTGATGTGGTCGTTTCAACGTAAAAAATATTTTCCTAAGATCTTTGTTCAATAGGTGCATACTATCAAGCTCATCGTGTTCCCATTAGTCCTTTTATAAATATCTGAACTGGCCGGATCAGTTCTTCTGAACCAAGCTCCGAGCTGAGTTTTCCAGCTCAGCACCCCCACATGCTTCATTTGTACTCCTGGCCGATATTCCATGAAAAATCGTAATCTGCAAATTTTAGCCACGAGATTGAAATTTTTGGTATTAAATTTTTTTTTGATAAACAACTTTGTATAACGATGAAGGCTAAGGCTTTCCATTCGTATGAATGGTACTTTTCTTCACATTGGGTGGTCTGTCTATTTAAATAGGCCACAGGTCGTCTTTTTTATACTGATAGACTTACAACAAAATTCCAACTAACCATTTCGATCAAGCATCGGTAACCACTTCATGTTTTAAGTTAGGGTCATATATTGCTAACGTTTTGCGATTCACTCATTTAGAATATGAACACGGTACCGCGCTTCCAAAGTTCTTCAACAATATTAAAGTTTTTCATGAACTTTCGAAAGAATCTCGCCAATCTCATAAAATGTAGTCGTATCTGAGTTCTGTTCTTCGGCTGTATGGAATTTACATCGGCATCTGGTTTTGATCTTCCGGGTCTAACTCGTGATCCGGACTCTTCATGTCTTCTACCTTGCGTTTGAATAAATTACTATTTTTCAGGTTAAGCAATAGACCATGTCACATTATTACATCTAACAACCGCTCTATTTTTCTCATTCCCTTTACGATCATCTTACTTGGGATTATTATATCATCTAGATATAGCACTATTTCCTCATTAGTCTCGTCAACTAATCAATTTAAAATTTAACATTAGCAGTAACAAAAGCGGTTATGGGAATTGACTCTGAAGTATTCGTGACTCATTGCTACCTGGTAATAATTTGATAATAGATCTAAAACGGTGAAATAATTAGCCCCAGATACTGTCGTTATTTTCCAGTGCTTCTCTTTGATATTTACATTACAGTGAGGGTCGCACCCTACAAAATATGGTATTTATTTTTCTGGTGGAGGACATTTTTATGTTCGTGGAGGATGGAGGAAACTTCTTACAAAAGGAAGACTGTCCTCCACAAAGGAAGACGGGTGGCAAGCCTAGTTGAACCCCAAATATATTTATTAATTTTATATCTTGGTGTGATTTGAGACATTTCAGAGTTTGGTTAAGCCAAATGAAAATTCTAATTTGGTCATTTACCAGTGAGTATTGAAAACAAAATTGCAAACTTAATTGTCCCTTTTCATCATTTCTTCAAAAAGAAAAAAGAATAGTTAGAAAGTCCTATTACGTTTTCTTTTCATAACGAATTGGTCTTAGAAGGAAAGAATATAACATGCTATTTTATGTCTCTCAAATTTCAAATGAAAAATTTTTTGAAAAAAATGATTTGTTGCAAAAAACGATTGAAATTACAAATGATTTAAAATCGAAAAACGGCTACTGCAATTTTGGTAATGGTGAAACATTTAAATTAAAAACATCATATTTAGGGAAAGATAAACTTATCCTTCCAATATTTTTTTGGACGATTTCGAAATCAACAATCCTCTTGGCAGTATTTCCTCTGTGTGTGGTATCCACTATTCCTTCCCATTTTTGCCATCCAAGTTAGAAAACATTTTCGTTGCTTGTTTTATTAAAAGTAAGGGTATGAAATCGGTAGGGCGTGATTCTGAATTGTACTTGTATGAAAACGTACTTGTCTACTTTATTCTCGGTGCAATATTAGGAAATAATTTTGGATTAAATAACCTAGGATTTACGAAGGCGTTTATTTCAGTTCGATTTTGTCGTGCATGTAAAAGAAATAAAAAAGATACCCAATCCAACTCCTGTGAAATTGCTGATGCAATGAGATCTAAATTAGAGTACGACCAAAATTTTATAGATAAAAACCTTACAGTTGGAGTTAAACAAAAATGCGCATTTAATGAAATTCCTGAGTATATATGATTTTTGTCATATTCTACTATTTTACATTTATTCTAAAGTATTCACTCTGAAAACCCTAAATTATCGAAAAAGATGTTTTAATTATGGTGACAACTGAAATTGAAAACTTATCAGTACCAATAACATTAAATTGATTGAAAACTATAATAATTTAAAATTGTTTGCAAGAGAAAGCATGAATTTTATACATCTTTTCTCTCTTATGGTGACTTGGTACCGAGAAATTGCAAAATATCGGAATTGTTTACTTATTTATTAAAAATTATAGATATTTGCCTATTCCCTGTGATGAACGAAGTAGAATTAAGAAATTTAGAATATTATATTAAAATGCATAACAAATTGTTTAATGTACTCTTTAATGAACCACTTAAACCGAAACTGGAAAAAAATTAGAAAAATTCTAAAGAAACTTTTCCATTTTGGAGACTTTTTTTCGATTTTGGTAAGAAATCAAGTTACTGTATTATTTTTTGTCAGAAAGCACAACATTTACAAATAGATAAAATTATACTATTTTGTCTGGCAGTAAAATTTCTATCCCGTATTATTTTATGGTACTTGTATACATACATTACCAACCCTTGTTCATCTATTCGTTACAAAAATTTTAATCCAAAAACAAAAATTATCCACGTGAGTTCTATAAATTTCCCTATATTCTATATATATATATATATATATATATATATATATATATATATATATATATATATATATATATATATATATATATATATATATATATATATATATATATATATATTTATATATATTTATATATATATTTATATATATATTTATATATATATATATATATATATATATATATATATATATAAATATATATATAAACATTATATTATTATTATTATTTTATAAGTAGAAAACAAACAAAGAGAGGTACTCTTTGCAATGTATTTTTTCCGTATCCACGTGAATTTTTTGATTGATTCACGTGACTCGAAATGAACAAAAAAAAAATGGAAAATATTGTTATTACAACATTTTATGCTATTTTATTTCAAGACAACAATAAAAAAATGAAAAGAAAAATTATAGAGCAGAAAATGAGAAGCAAAAAAATTCATTGTGATTTTCTTCTTATAATTTTTTATTATTATGTACTGTGCATATACATGTACGAGTACTCGTATATGTTGTTATATACACATAGTTTTGTGATAAAATAAAAAATAAAATATTTAATGGGGTTTCAGGTGAATTGAGAGTTCATATACAGAAATTTGAAAAAATTGCTGAAATATAATGTATATCGTAAATATTATGTACATAGTTATAGTAATACAAAATAATTATTTATTATTACAACTTGTATATACTATATTTATGGTTATGTAAGATGGTAAATATTTTTATTTTCACAATTTGAAAAACTTCAAAACCAATGAAGATAATCAATTAATATTCAAATACAGATTATTGATTACAAAAAAAAATTCTCAATCGAAATTATTGAAGGATCATTTTTGCGATTACCCAAGAAAAAGTTTCCCGCTTTTTCTCACTAATCAAATAAAATATGAACGTAAATTAGTTTATAAGTCAGTTTCATAAACATTACAATGGGAAATTGTTTTAAATTTTTTTGACAGACCTACAGATCTAAATTTCTATAGGCTTTATATATATATATATATATATATATATATATATATATATATATATATATATATATATATATATATATATATATATATATATATATATATATAATTGGTATTTCAGTTGTGATCCTAATCGTAAAGATGTGATCCTAATCGTAAAGACTGTTTGAAAATTATTATAGAGGAATAATTGCTACCCGAGACTGAACTTTCTTAGAAATATAAATTACGTAAAAAGCTGAGTGAATCACAGACTAACACTAACACTAATCAAAATCACCGTCTCCTTAAAAAAATCAAAAAAAAAGTTGTTAAAGTTATATTCGGGATGAAATAAAGTACTATGTCAGTGAATCAATACCAGAGAATTATTAGCGAATCGTGCAAAAATTCTGGTGTTGTGTACTTCAGAATTACACTAGATGATGGTTCTATCTAAGTAAATTTGGTTAGTAGCAAAACTAAAGTAACATACCAGAAACCAAAAAATATAATCCATATATAAAAAAAGATCCAAAATTGACGGGTTCCAATCCGGGTGCTAAGCAATTATATAAAATTCACTGATACATATACATACAAACTCTACACAGTATTTCATATATAGCATGGGTATATGCAAACAATATGGCTTGTAATATAGATGGGTTTGACCCGCAACGATGATTGAAACCCGATAAAAAGATTGGAACCCGGAACTAAATTTTGGATGTTTTTTTATATATCCCTTTATATTATTTGGTTTCTGATCATACCTATAAAACAGATTTTGATACGTTTCGATCATAGACGTATAATAGATATAGACTTGTCACAAATATTTTTTCCATAGTAAATCTTCTATTTCACGTGTAATCGGTTGGAGAGGGCCGGATATTTAAAAAATTGTATGTCTTATTCAACAATTTGAATATAAAAAATAAAAAATTTTTTTTTTCGTACAAAGACAAAACATTTAATAAAAAAGTAGCAAGATGTATCCAGAAGGAATTAGGAAATTTGCGTTAAATTTAAACTATAATTTCCCAAAAGCGTATGATTATGGTCGTAAGCAATTTAAAAATTCTTTACCCCATGCCCGAACATTTGCTAACTGGTATAAAGTGGTTGATGGCCTACCAGGTTTTACATCTGAATCGTTTCATACGGTCGAACTACTTGTCCGTTCGAAAAAGGAAAAAGGTGAGCACGTTATAGGAAACGTATGTATTGATGAAATGTACATCCATCCTAAGTATGAATACGATTTCAATAAAAAGAAATATGGGGTTGTATAGAGTTTAAAGGTAGTGACCCAAACAATCACACTTTAGCTACTCAAGTGATTGTGTTTATGCTTGTTTGCTGTAATAGTTCTTGGAAAATCTCCATTGGCTATTTTCCTGTTTGTAGTTTAACCTCTCAACAAAAAAAAAATGTCATTGAATGTTGCTTGCGTTTACTTCATGATGTTAGGGTTGTAACTGTTGGAGTATCATTTGATGGTTTGCCAACAAACTTTACTGTAGCAAAATAATTAGGTTGTGATATTTCTACTTCAAACATGAAACTTGCTTTTCATTTACCCGAAATATCTCATCAATTTATAATTTTTTTTTTATCCCTGTCATATGTTTAAATTAGTGAGGAATGTTTTAGCTAGTAAAAGGCCCATTTATAGTTAGAGAAGGCAAAATAATTTCATGGCATTTTTAGGAAGAACTCCATAAACTTCAGACCCAGGAAGGTTTTCATCTGGAAAATAAATTACGGAAGGCTCACATCTATTTTACTAACCAAAAAATAAAAGTTAGATTGGCTGTTCAAACATTAAGTAATTCCGTAGCAAGTGCTTTAGAATCTTGTGATAGTATCCTCAAATTAGCTCAATTTAAAGGATGCAGCGGAACTATCAAATTTATTAGAATAATAAATAATTCATTTGATATTTTAAATAGCAAAAAATTTCAAGACTACGGTTTTAAAAAGCAAGTATCAGTAATAATTGTATATTTGTTCTAAATACTAATAAAACAATAGAATATTTATCTGAACTAAAATTTTTATCCGATGAAAATTATAAATTATAGAAATAGAACTGGATTTTTTGGAATAATTGGTTGTCTTAATAATATCCAAGCCCTTCACGACAACTACTTAAAAACTCATGTCCTAAAATATATCTCTTATTACAAATTTAGCCAAGACCACGTGGAACTTTTTTTCTCAGTAATACGTTCACGATTAGGAAGAAATACTAATCCCACTTTAATGCAATTTATTACTGCTTACAAACGAATTTTAACTCATGTCCAACTTATATAGGGCAGACTGTAGGCAATTGCATTCCACAAACTGAAATTTCCATTTTAAACGTTTCAAATTTTAATTCTGATATGCTCATTAATTCTTCAATAAATAGGTTGGCTATGGTGCAATCTTCTTCATCACCTGGTGATGTTCAACTTGATCCCGAAAACCCCGATAGTGATAGTGTTTATAATACAGATAACTTTCTTGGGTATTCAATAATTTTGAGTGAGTTTACCATTAATGCCATTGAATACATTGGAGGGTTCGTAGTTCGCTTTCTTTTTAAAAAACTTCATTGTTAGGACTGTTGTAAATTCAAGAACTTCATTGATAAATTTGAAAAATAATGGTGGCCTTTTCACACCTTTGCCATCAGTATTAAAAATATGCAAATATTCTAAAGCAATAATCAAACGGGAACTCAAAATCGCAGATTATAGAAATATCACCCAAATCCATTCAAGCTTAAAATTATTTAAAAAGATATGTTATAATGTTCATCATAATCTTCTAGATGAAAATATTTTTACCGACTGTTCAGAATTTCAATATAGCCATTCTCAAGAACATTTACTTTTATTATCTCATCCCATTATAGAAAAATATTACGATATTCGCTTAAATTTCTTTTGCAACGACAAATCTGCAAAGCTCTCAAAAAGGAACAAATTTGTCTCATTACTCCATTTCCATGGCATGTAGGCTAAAATCTCAAGTTTCCCTTTTTTCTAGTTTTAATCTAAGTGGATTAGACCTACTGGGGATACCACTCTAAAAAAATGAGCTAAGTTCTCTTCCTTTTGGGGAGTGTGGAAATGAGTACACTCAAGTAAACTAATGTCCTAAAAAGAAACCTTAAAGCTTTTTTGAAGATTAAAATACATATATCTACTAAAATATTTAATTGCCATAATACTTCAAAAAAAAAAAAAAGAATTATTAAATTTATTTTTTATTTAGCAACCAACTTCATATAATAAAATAGTAAATTTCTAATTGCGGCCCTGGTTTTATTAAAGCCTTTCACTTTTACCCTTGAAAATTTCCTTACTTGACGTTTGATTGTTTCTTGTCTAAGGTTTTAATGTTTGTTTTGATATACAACGGTCGATATATTCGGTCCAGCAAATTTTGCGTCTCGTGGTTTGTGTGTGAAACAATTAAAACACTTCTATCTTTGGTGGAAAGGACCTAATTGATTACGTTTTGAATGATTAAAAAAAAATTATTGAAAGATATTGATCATTCCACAAATTAACTAGAGTAATTACGTATGTGCACAGATTTTTTAGTAATTGCAGAACACCAATACAAAAGAGAAGAACGCAGCCAGTAGATTGAGTAGTGATGAACTCACCCATTTTGGCTCAAAAATTTTACCAAAAGCAGGAAAATCAAGTGATTGACTCTTTTCACCGACAAACATGTCGTGCTACGAGTAGGTGGACGGCTTCTTAATTCAAATGTGAGTTATGGTGCTAAACGTCCGATTATATTGCCATACCAATTTATTTTATCTACGCGAATATTTGACGAAGCTCACTTAGACAACAAATATGATGGTTTATCACTTTAGGCAACATTTTTGAATACTGAGGGTAACGAATAATTCGACAAATTATTTTATCATGTTTCACTTACCAGCAGCAAGGTGGGGATTTATTTTTTTCTAGAAAATTACATGGCGTTCCATCTCTCTAGTGCTCCTAGTTTTGGCAGAATTTGGGAACAATCAGATTCACGAAACACCATCTCAAGAGAACTATTGGGTACCATATAATTATCACAGCTGAAATAACAACGATTTTAGTAGAGGTTGAGGCCATAATAAACTCATAACCATGATTTGGAGTTCTTAACACCCTCACATTTTTGAATAGGTCATTCAATTAATAAAATCTCAAGACAATGTATCAGTTAATGAGATCAATTTCAACAAAAGAAGGCAACATGTTCAACGAATACCGCAACAAATCCACAAACGATGTCATGTCGAGTATACTTAACATCAGTACAACAGCGAGTTAAATGGCAAACCATAAAAATAATGTTAAAGTAGGGGATGTTGTATTAATTAAAGAAGGTAATGTACCATCAATTCACTGGAGGTTGGGAAAGATTGTGACAGTACTTTTGCGATTATCGTTTATGATAATTAGTATTGCATTATAAAAGTTTCGTATGACTAAAAGCGGACAAAATGGTCGCAATTGATAAATAATACGCAGAAAACTATAGTTATCCGCTCTTTATCGTATTACCGAAATTTACCGGTATTACTGGATTCGGTAATTCCAAACCGGCCACAAACATCGAGCAATATTTAGCATGATTATCTTTAAATAAAGCGGCAAGTTAGTTCCCTTTAATGCAAACAACATATTGTTTATGCTTCCTTCGACCCAGCTTACGCAAATTACAGCACCTCAACATATGTGCCTTAAACGCCAATGTTTACTAATTTTGTATATTTTAGCCGATACATGTCGACTACAGTCTGCATTGGCAATTTATCAAATGCTCCAATATTTAATTTGACGCACCAGAACTAATAAACCAATCACAAAAAGATTTATATTTTTTTTATTTTATTATCTCTGGTGGAATGTTCTGTCTTATCGCACGAATTCATTAATTTTCTATACAACATTACAGTACATTGACGAAGCCATACTAATATTTTCAGTAATATACAAGTAAAAAAATTAAAATGTCAACTAATTAATACTTCTTTCTTTTCTGGGGGACATCTACTTATGAGCCTTGTTAACTACTTCACAAATTAAACTGAATTTAAGAAGATCAAGCCACATTTTTTGATTGGTAAGAAGTTGTGCATTTCTTAAATTTTGACATTTCTGGACGAAATTTAATTTTAGATGCTAAAAACTAAACCCAGTTAGTTTGAAAATAGGAGTAATATTATCATAAAACCGCCGGAAACAACATAATAAGAATTAACTTATAGTTAGAAGCCACGCACTGTTTAAATCTGAGTTTAATTTTTGTGTGCACACAAGAGTTACTTTTTCGAAACCATAGGATGTATGGACCTTATTTAATAGAGTGAATGATAAACATTTTAATGGTAGCAATGTGGTGTGTGAGAACCGAGAAAATGGAATGAATTTCTTAGAATGATATTGAATGTATGTAATGATTTAAATGTGATAAATGGAATTGAAATAATAGTTGCAAATGAAGTACTAGATCGAAGATATGAATGGAATGAGTTCCTTGGAGTGTTAGTAATTGTAAATCTACCACTCCAGAAATGAATCGCGTAAGCTTTAATGTTTCAGTTGTTGAGTGAAACAGCGAAACATAATTTGCTTGAAACACTCAACAAAGTATGGACGAGTTCAATAATACTAGATAAATGGAAAGAAAGCAGGGTGGTTCCCATTCCTAAACGGGTATTCTGCAATCGAGTTTGTGGAAAAGTTTGTATGGGAAGTAAGAAAGGATAATGTGAAGGTAGTTATAGTATTTTTGGACATTGAGAGGGCTTATGATTATTTGGTTCCGATTCCTTGAAAATTACAACAACTACCTTCGAAGTTTGGATTTTCACGGAAAATATGATAAAAGATTTTATGAGTGAAAGAAGAATTATTTTAAATGGGAATGGATATAGGTTGGAGAGAGTAACGAATATTGGGCAAGGAAGGAAAATATCGCCAATTCTGTTCAACCTATATACGAGCGAGATATACTGCATCAATACTAAAAATCCTATCGTTTTGCAGTTTGCAGACGATTTTATGATAATTGGAAAAGATAACAGAATTGAACATGTCAAAGGTACAAGTACTTATAGGTATATGGATTGATAGGCGCATGAATTTTGGAAAGCACATGAAAATTATGGCAGATAACTGCAAGGAATAATTCTTAATTCAACCCCGATGCATACTCTCTGATCTGAAATGGGTGATTCACCTCTTGAATATAAAAGAGAGTGGATCACAGTGAGAGAGACAGTGCGAATGATCACACGGAAAAATGAGTTGTGAAATCAAATGGTTGTTAGGCTTCAAAGTAGTGCTTTGTATAAAACAACATATAAAGCTAGCGTTGCACTCGAAAATATGAATATATTTTTAAGTATAGGTAATGTCCGTAAACCGTTTCTAACAACCTTACGGTATGCTTGCATATGGAGAAATTCAATAAGGAAATGAATGAAGTTATTGCTAAAATTATGTTTGGGAAAATGAGTCGGCGGTATTTACACTATTACATCGTTTATACAGATGCTAGTATCAGTGTCGATGGAGTAGGTGTTGGTATTTTAGGAGATGAAAGCACCTGTATAATGAACGCCGAACTTATTGGAATATTTGAAGGTATTAAACTGACTGTGAATGTGAATAGGAAGATAGTAGAATTTTCAGATTCCATGAGTGGGTTATGTTTGATTAAATGTGAAGGTCACAGGCAAGACAACGCGTATGTGGATATGTTTTTCCAATATATTCGTGTCTGTCAATGTGAGATGACCATACAATGGGACACATCGGCAGATCGAAGGGAATGAAAGCGCTGATATGTTAGCGAAAAAGGATACATAGAATGAGGTGGTTCAGCGGTATGATGTCAATCTGTGGAGAAAGTGGACTGAAGTACAGAGAGCTATGCCGTGCCCCTTTGAGAAACACTTTTTATAAGGAACTCAAAGCTGATACACTAATGTTAAGAACAATCGAGCGAATCTGACTGAACCATGAGAATTAGAAAGAATGCTTGTGGGAACGTCGATTGAGTGAGGACAAGAATTGTGAGTTGTGTGAAAGTGTTGAGGATGTTGAACAACTCATATTGGTCTGCCTAAGATATAGCTATTATAGAGCTAATTGCAACACTCTTAGAAATGCAAGGGATTTAATAATAGTAATGAATGAGGGAGGTTTGGTTTACAAGGAAATGTATGATTTTGTTAGATTGAGTGGTATAATAATTTGATATAAAAGAAATAATGTAAGTAGGGGTGTCCGTTTCCGTTAAGGTATAAATAAATATGTATAAATAAAACTGTATAAATAAAATTGTAATAGATAAATTCTGGCAATATGACTGTTTATCTTGAAGCCAAGCCTAATAATAAAAAAAAAATTGAATTAACCGTTTTATGCCCAATACTAATATTTCATTGTAAATAATGATCAAATATTTAAGTTTTAATTGCAAAATCCTAGACAAATCCAGATAGAGCCCATGCACAATATAAATGTACGTACTTATACGTAAACTAATTTATTATGTATATAGCAAAAACTATTTTTTGGGAAAGTGAGTTTCTAAATTACATAATTTTTTCCATCTAAACATAACCTAAAAACTCTTTGTTCATTTGAATATATGAAAATGTTTTTCAATTACAGCTTATGTAATTGTGCTAATGTGGATCCGTATCTACAGCATAACATAATAATCATAACTATTTAGCAAAAGTATAATATATTTATATTTATTTACCGAGAAAATAAATTAATTTAAATTGTATTATGAAAATATACAAAAACAATAGACAGTCTGTATTTATTTTTTCGAGTTTTCCCTACGGTTACCAAGGTACTGAAAAATATTTTTTTACTTGTTAGACGTGCTATTAAATAAATTGAGCATTTTTTTTAGAAACTACTACAAGTGGCGAACGCTAGATTGATTCACTGTAATGAGGACTTGGCATCAATATAAAAATTGATAATTCTCTTAAGAAAAACATAATTTGATGGAAACCAATTAATAGCAAAATAATAATGTCAAGTATGTTAGAGTAGCCTTAAAAAGCTAAAGAATATCAATGCTATTGGAACTTAAATCATACCGGCTGAAATATTCAAAGGTGGCATATCTAAAACTTCAATTCCAAAGAAATTTGGAAATACAACAAATTTGGAACTCTGTTAAATACTTTGTAGATAGAACGACGTGCTGCCCCAGGAACTACGATTCCTCATAAGGGTGATCTAAATGATTGCAAATATTGGTGAAATAATTTTAAAATCTCACCTGCGATGATCAATTGAAAAATCATTTGGAATATGTTTTCACTTCAGAATAGCAATAACAGGTAGAACTGAAGAAGAGACCAACAAACAAATATGCCAAGCCAAAACAATATTTAGCATACTGTATAAAGTCTAGGTTACCTCAGTTTTATCACTTAACACCAAACTGCAAATGTTAAACTCATACATTGACACATATATTAGAAAAAGAAAATGGAGCTAGATGGCCTTACTGTGAGAAAACAGCAAATTAGGTCACCGATGAGAGATATGTTGGTAGGTTCGCGGGTAGCACATAAATTTTCTAGCCTTTGAAAAAACGAATAATTCCTTAAAAAAACTAAAGAGTAGAGGCTTACTGCATTTATTCAGTTAAAGAAGACGCCAAAGGAACTACCATCAACGTGTCATTATAAATAGATGTGTTAATATAAAGGCACCTGCAGGAGAGAATTAACAGTTAAACATTTTGCTGGAGCACTGCTAAATAATAAAAAACCGCAAAATAAACTGAGAAGAGCAGCATCGAGTTAACTACAGCCAAGTAGGGAAAATATTTCTAGCTAATATTACCCTGTCTAAACCAGGTTCAGCCAAATTTTCGTTTTGATTGAAGGAAGGAACAGTTATTTTTGCTTACTTTGTTTGTATTGCCACCGTATCAAACTATAACAATAACTATGCATTTCTATGAACAATAATAGCTTAGTTTTACTGGACTGGCAACAAAAGGTTAAAATAATGGCAATTCTACCACTGGTGTCATTTAAATTTGTTTTTATCCGTGAAACCGTTCTAGCTAAACAACAAATGTTCTAAGTTCTTGAGTAAGAAGATAGTACGCTCCGTCACGCTAATTCATTACAGAATTGTTCACATAAATTGTGAAATTGTTTCATTAACCCTGATATTAAGTTCTCAAAATATTTACCGAAGCTCAGACACTAAATATCGCAAAGAAAAATGTTATAACTTGACAATTTAAGAATTCTACCCTAGTCCTAAGGTCAAAGCTAATTACAGTTGTTAAAAGGTTTCTAAGATGAGAAGGTTTACACGCAAAAAAGATATCTAAAAATTACATTTTTAAACAGTAAGTCAATAATTATGTCAACAGTTTTTTTGACTCTCCTTCTTATAACGTAATCACAAAGAAAGTCGATAAATAAAAAGCGAAGTTCCGTGTAACGGTGAAAAACCCCTTCTTCCAGATAAGGCTCCTATCGATTAAGCAGAATGTTGGCAAACACATCTCAACTGTAACGCTACTTCTATATAATGGCTTCTAACAGAGCCTGTTAGTCAAGCAGTGCTAAAGTTGAAAAATTCTAATAAAATCTAAAATATCTCTCTGTAACAGGAAATCGCATGTCTAAATAACTCTATCAGTGTTTTTGAAATCATATTTCAAGATTATCCAGTGAACTAAAGGTCACAATTAGTTAGCATCATTCGGCTATGCAATTTGTACATAACAATCAAACATTTATCAGGCACTGTGCAATTCGTCCGTCGGATCTCGAACGAAATGAAATTTTTATCGAACAAAAGAAAATAATTCAAGCATTTTTCCATCATAAATTAATTTCCTAAGTGAAAAACAACAGACAAAGAAAAAGTAACATACCTTTAATTAAATAACCGTAAATAATAGTTATAAAAGTAATATATACAGTTAAATTTACGATTTGATCATAATTAAAATGAAAACATTTTTTTCATTTTCCACTTAAATTTTTGGGGAAAAATTTGATACAATTACAATGCAAAAAGTACAGTAAAACATAACTCGTTGTATTGTTTTGTTGCTCTAGTGTTATTGTCTTCTATTTCGACTTGTTTATGACCAATAAAAATAAAAATTAAATATGGCTTTTATTGGGTTATATATAGGAAAATTATGATATATACAGTTATGATGGGAAATATGCTAATAACAATATGACACTCCTACAATTTTCAAAAAAAAAAAGAAAACACATAAATAAATTTGAACAAAGCACAACGTTTATGGAAATTATATATCGATTTGCGTGTCGCGTGAGACTACCCTAACCTGGTAATATACACTAAGGTATTTTTACGCATATAGCAACCTTCATATTTAGCAAGTCATATCATACGAGTAACATAAATTTGTATCTATATATGTTTGGTATATAAAAATTTATAATTTATAATCAACTCACCTGAATGAATAGCCACGATGTTACCAACGCCAAACTGTTGTATTGCCCATTAAAACGGTAATGATACGCATAAAATGAGAAGTGATACAAGTAGAAAAATCTAAAACGAAAAAAATGAGGAAAACAGCTTTATTAAAAAGATGAGTACCTTAGACATAAATTAATTTATTATATTATATATCACAGGAAATTTTTAGGATCCTTTTTTCACTTAACAATTTTCTTTTGTTCGAATAAAATTGAAAACGCGAGGAAATAAAACAACAAACCATATTATACTCTTTTAAACAACAGCAAATTTTCCGATTTATACACACACACACACAATACAAACAAAAAAGTTTCCACTTTTCTTTTTGGTATAAGCATATTTAACCATCGCAGAATAAACCAACGCAAAAATACAAGAAAAGTTCGGAGCGAAACAAGAGCTCAAAACCGCAGAAGAAAACAAAAAAATAAAACAACAACATGCACACATAATTTGGAGAACGAACCTAAATGAAGAAACAAAAAATTAAAAGAAAATGAAAATAATAAACTTTTCTATCCATCTTCCATTGTAGACTTTATTGATTACCATTCAAAATTTATGACTTCTTTAAGAAAAGTTTTAAATACAATTTTTCTTCTTGGGGTTAAAAAGAACTCGATGTACATAGGGCGTTAGGAACGGATAATAGGTGGCGGAACTCGTAGTAAAGTAAAACATATTTTTGTGAGGCCATAAAGAATACACAAAAATTTATATATATAAATAAAAAGTTTTCATTTTCCTGCTGCTTTTCATGGTGTTGTGTACTCAACAACAACAACAAACAAATTAAAAAACGGAAATTATGAATATTCTCATCAACATGGAAATTGGTTGGTTGTTCACTTTCTTTGCTAAACGCAAAAATATAAATAAATTAAAATGCAAATGACCCACATATTTTTCTTGCGCGCCGCATCGCATCTTCATCCGGAATACATTATTTAAGATGAGCGAAAAATTTGTACTTTATGGCAAAAGTTTTTCCTTTTGTTTTTTTTTTTTGGTTGTTTAACTTATTTGTCTTGCGGCGTTCGCCATAAATTGCTTGTATTTTGTGGTGAAATCATTATTAAGTAATAATAATAATAAATGAGCGCGAGAGGGTGCGTGCTTGCTTAATATAATAGTTTATGATTGGTGAATATTAAATCTTTATGAGTTATTTAAGTTTACCCTCGTTTTTTGCCGGATATCAGAAATATTTGGAGTAATAACGGGTAATTTGGAGCAACAACGTTCATAGAAGTATACAATTCAATTGATTTGACAGATGACAGACAATTCAGATGAGGTCATCAGTGGTCTAAGAGTATTGGGTTCCAAGGCCGAGACCAGAGATTTGTGGCTTGTTCATATACTATTGAACAAATTATTTTCAGATACCAAGGAAGCATGGGCTAATGGAACAGCTAACATTGACATTCCTACCTGGGATTGTTTCTTCAAATTTCTGAATAACCGAAGTGACGAAAGCCTCAATATCAAACCGATGAAGACAATGAAACTCAGAATCATTAATTTGTTGCATTCACAACCACTTGCGGTCAAGTATATTATGGACTCAACAGAAAATTATTTATCACATTGCGAAGACTAAGTTTAGATCTCGATAAAAAAAAATAAATTGTTTTTTTTGGGTGCAGATAAATTCTTCAATGTCATCAGAGATGGGCAGAAGCTTGTGTCCGGAAATTCATGTATACTGCAACGGACTATGTAATAGAGAAAAATCAGTACATCTAGTGACACTACTAAATTGAGGATCGTTTTTTGACAGTTTTTGCCAATCCACTTCGGGAATATCCATCAACGACAGAATGTTAGTAAGACCAACCGTTCTACCTACCTTATTCAGTGCGTTGCTGAGATTTAGAACGTATCGCATTGCATTAACAGCAGATATTAAGAAAATGTATGGGCAGATTGCAGGGGTGGATGAATATATCAACTATTAAAGGGTTTTGTGGAGAAGTGTATTCGGAGAAATTAAGCATTACCAACTCACAAGGGTGACATTTGCATTGGCAAGTTCGGCATTTCTCGGGATCAGAACCCTACAACAACTAGCACAAGAATATTAAAAACAGTTTCCTGATATTGCTAACAGAGTAAGCGAACACTTTTATGTCAACGATTTTATATCTGGATGTCAAACAGTCAATGAAGCGCGCCTTTTAAAACAAGATCTTAGCAAAAAATGGATGGAGATTTCGAGCTTAGAAAATGGAGGTCCAACTGCCCAGAATTGAATGGCATTGAAAGGTTAAACGCACAATTACCATTTGGAGAGTTGGAAGGAATGAAGGTGCTTGGATATAAATTTATAAGTGTATATAAATTAGATTTTCTGCGATTATGTGACGTATTTGTCATAAAACGGTTAATTCAATTGATTTATAATGTTAAATCATTTATTTTAAAATCTAATTTATATTAATTTGTATTTTCAGGAGAAAATTAATTCAATTTATTACAGCCTATGCCTAAGAGCCATTATTTCATTGATAGATTGGTTTTCAGGGAACCTTTGCAGATTACCGATGAATGATGGCACACTGGAGTTGCTAATAAGGGATTGAAGGATGCAGAATGCAGTTCAGTAAAATTGTGATTGTGATATGCTAACAGTAGTTTAAATATTGACTACCGGGAAACCGGACCAATTTTGTCATTACCACCAAGATATCTATGGTATCTATGGTATCCTGGTGGTCTATTGGCCACCAAGGTATCTTTAATCGGGTCGATCTCAATAATTTAACTAGTATCCTGCCTTATCCTTCCAGGTTTATGTAAAAATGGATGTACGGAGGGCCCGTCGCTTTCCGGGATAACCTGCTTAATGCTTGGCCGTACATGCTAAATCAATCAATTTCTATTCTTGGGTAATTCGTGTTGGGATATACTAGATAAAAGTTTTAGCATGTCCAGTACTTTGTTTTTTCATAAAACTCCAAGAATATAGGGTACTAAATGGTAAAGTTTAATGCTATAATGAAAACTCATATCGTCCAATTTACTCCCGACACTCTTAGAGCTATTCGAAAAAAATGCTCCTTCAGATGCTTAAACCAATTCTATATAAGAAAAAAAAATCCCGGATCATCAATTTGGATTTAGAGAAGAACATGGAACCGCAGAGCAAATTCATAGGGTCGTATCTGAATTCAGAAACGCCCTAGTACAAAGGATACCACATGTTAATCAAGCCCAAAGCATGCAGTTGTGGCGTTAAAAAGTTTTCAATCATATCACGATATCGCTCCTCATTCACAGTTACCGTTACGCCATTTTGATTTTCAAAGAAGTAAGGTCCAATGATTCCTTCTGACCAAATTGCACACCAGACGGTCACTTTTAATGGATTTAAAGGTGACTGATGAATAATTTGAGGGTTCTCCATTGACCAGAACCGACTATTTTGTTTATTCACATATCTATTTAAATGAAAATGTGCCTTGTCACTCATTATGATTTTTTTCATGAAAATCGGGGTTGTCATGGGCGAGCTGTAACATTCTATTGGCATATGTACGGCGGCGTAAATGGTCTTGTGGAAGAAGCTCTTGTGTCAACTGAATCTTAAATGGAAACAAATGCAAATCCATGTGCAAAATTGTGGCCAAACTTGTTCTTTGAAGACCAAGCTCCTGAGCACGGCGTCGAATTGAGGCTGATCTTGCAGTACGTTGTGGCCCATGCTTGGGCCTATCACTTACAGACCCTCTTTCTTCGAAATCATTCACTACACGATAATAATAGTGTGTTTTGTTGGCACGTTGTTTCTCCCAAAAATTTCACGTAACTTTCTCATCGTCACAGTAATCGATGATTGATTTTGATAAAATGTTTTAACGATTAAAACACGTTGGTTTATCGAATATTTTTCCATAATAAATTTGCCACGTGTCTACTTCACGACTGCCAAATATGAACTGTCAATACTAACGTTTACCAAAATGGCGGCAAAACAAAGTAGTATACCTTCCCGGCGGACACCCTGTATTTGATCTATACTGTAGACCTACCAACTTCAAATAACGTAAACGTTTCAACATTTGCGGATTATACCGCAATTCTAGCTACACATCAAAATCCAAAGCTAGCTTCAAGAAATCGGCGCACATTACATTCACACTCCGCAAACTTACCTGTCCATCTCTGAGATTAAATAATACAGTGCTATCTCGGCCTACATTTAAAAAGAAGGCTCACTGGGAAAAAACATATCGAAACTAAACGTCAATAAATCAAGTTTAGGTGTATCAAAATAAACTGGTAAAGAGGCAAACTTTTAAACTTAAGCCTGGAGTGTAAAGTTATGCTGTATAAAATGGAACTCATACATATTTGGACATATGGCAATCAACTGTGGATCCGCCTGTGCTTCTAATATAATAAAATTGGAACGAATGCAGTCAAAAATACTAAGAACAATTCTAAATGCACCTTTACTATACTTCGGGATCTACGCATCGAAACAATAGCAGATACAATCAAGCAGTACAGCAAAAAATGCCAGTTGCAATTAGAACAACATCACAAAGCTTTAGCTAGGGAGATCTTAAAAAGGCCCACATATTGGCGACTTAAAAAAAGATCTTTTAGATCTAGCTAGCAAATTCAGGAATAAAGCTAATGGCAGTTAAAAAAAGTATATAAGGTCTTACTTTTACGCCGTCGCTAGCCAAATCGAGGACTTATGAGTATAGGTTCGCTTTAAATATTCATTGGCACATTGCAATTTTCCAGCCAGCCTGTACTGGCATGGACGATGGTTCGGCCCATGAATTCTGCACTCCAACAGAGGATCATAGTTGTGTTCATAGTCATCACAGATCTCAGTCAAGTGTTGAAAAATTCCTTTTTAAACCTCTCGCGTTGGCGTTTGAGAACCTGGTACCTCACGACCTGTTTGAGTGTTTGCCGCAGCTTTAACCACTGTTGAAACTAATTGAATTTTGGTTCAACAGAATAGTGTCTAACTTACAAGTTAGACAGAATTTTGTTTGCCAGGTAAACTCATCCAAGTTAGTCAGTTGTCCAAGTTAAAAAGGTGCCCAACTCAATATAGGTTTGACTATATATGGAAATCGCCAAATGTAATTCCAATTTGCTATAAGGTGGTAACAGATCTACAGGTAATAACTACGTGGCTAATCAATATTGTCAACTATCCGAAAGAGTTTGAGTGCATGGTTCTAGTTGGTTACTGGTTAAGTAATTATTTTTACTATCGACAGATTGTTTCAAACCCATTTAAAAAATACCGGATAAAAAATACCGGATAATTATCGAGATGCATTGCAGATGAAATTACATTATACCAATCCACATTATACCAGTATTATCAAATGATCTTCTGTGACAAGGGCAAGGACAATTTCTGAATTGGTGGTGCTTAAGAATTTTTCGTACAACCCGAAGAATAGAGTGAATAATTTTTTATGCGAACCGCAATCAATTTTGATTCACAATGATAGCAATAGATATAAGTATACAGATGTCAGCTTAGCCGCAACAGCAATCATAATGTCGAAATTGTCTTCTAATATATTTGTCTATCTTAGTTTTTGATTTAGAACGTCTGGATTCATTGTCCTCGGGATCGTCATGGATAAAAGCGTAACTGTTATTTGGCACATTAACAAAGTTATCTATAAAGCTTACCCAATAATTCAATTTTTTTTTTAAACTTCTGAAGATTTCAAGGATGTGGCTATACAGATGGAGTATTTTCCATTATCTGGGAAGTACGTCAGTCACATTAACGGATTTATTCAAATGATTTATGAATTAATAACAAAATCAGTTTACAAAGTACATATACATTCGAGTAACCAATAATAAAAATCGACATGGCCATATTAGCAGTGTTACTACTTTAAATTTGTGTTTTTTTGCATAAAACTTATTATGTAAATTTAAAACCAGCATATAAATTTCAAATTATTCAACACAAAAAAAAAAAAAAAAAAAAATTTAAAAAAACAACAAACCGAATAAAAAATTATCTAAATTTTTTCGTTCCTCCATGTCTTCATACCTCTGTGCTTGTCTTAAAAATAATGGAAATAAATAATTTATTGATTTTGCTTCCAAACATCTGAAGAAGAAGACGAAAACGAAAAGGAAAAAGCACCCGAAAAAGGAAATAATTTTTTTTTGACTAATTTTCGGTTTTTTCTTAAAATTTTTATTTAAATACAATTTTCCAGTTGCAGAGCAGACTTATGATGATTTTTTTTGTGTGTGGATGAGAGACGACGACGATGATAAAAAAAAGAGCAACAAAAATTTGAATTTTTAAGAAAATTTAAATTTTATTATTTTGGAAATGTTTAATTATATTCTTGGGAAAAAATAACATTGAAAACATCTTCAAATCATCATATAATTGTTATCATTATAAAATAATCGTTAACATGGATAAAAATAAAACATAGGAAAAATCATGATAATTGTTATCATAATTTTTCATTATATAGAATGAGGTTAGGTATCTATATACCATCACTATGGCAATGTAGATACGTAAAATATTCAACAGTCAACTAAAACGTGTCACTATGTGATTGATGTTGTCCAAATTAAGTCTGAAACCGAAGATTAATTTTTATCCGTTCGTCTTTCGAGTTTTTTTTTGTGTATCGTATATACCAAAAAACTAATAAATTTCCACAACATGCATCCATTTTATTATTTTTATTATTTTTTGGACATTTATTTAATTATTTTCTTTAAATTAAAAATTACGTCTTGGATTAGTTTTTAATTCATTTAACAATAAACATTTCGAAAGGATTAAGTTTTAACTATTTCTAAGTCATTTGAGAATTTTAATGAAATTTAAATAGAGAAAAATAATATTGAAAAATTGTGTATATGGGGAAAATTAATTTCCATATAAACAATAAAAATACAAATGCCATAAGAGGAAAGTAATTTAAATGTAACCGATATAATCAATTGATACGATTGGAAAGGATATAATAAATTTGCTTAACCCTATTAAATTTTGTACGTTGGAACTGTTATTTGTATTTTTGGAATTTGTATTGGGTGTTTTTTTTATCGGACATTTTAATGAAGGTCTTAATTCGTGGGATGTGTTAGAATTTATTGGAAATAATTTAATTTAGTTTTTACTTGTTGAAAAATTATAATAAAGATAATTCTTATATACCGAGCAATTCGCGCGGTGATTAAAGCTGCGGTGTTTGGGTCGGGAGGTAACGAGCTCGAATCTCAAAGGGAGAGGGTTGAAAAAGGGATTTTTTATCACTTGATTACGATCGGTGATGACGATGAACACAACTATGACCCCCAGTGGCAGTGCAGACTCTATGGGCCGAACTATCGTCCATGTCAATACAGACTGGCATGGAGCCTCAATTCGTGCGTTCTCGATTTGGCCTCGTTGGCGTAAAGTAGGACGTTAAAATAACCGTGAAAGGGTGAGCTTCGGCCCCAGAAAAGATTGTAGAGATAAAAAAAAAAAAAGATTTTTGTCATTTGACTTTTTATGACGGTTCGTCTACTTTTCAGAGCCTCTATTACAATTTTTTTTTCGGTTTAAAAATGACTAGCCAAGTTTTCATGCATGTGGTAACTTTTCATGGACAGTATAATTTACTTTTATTTCAGTGACTATGGTGATCTATTTGTGATGGTGATTTAACGATCTGCATTGGTGGTGATACTAGATTCATAGAAAGTAGGCAAAAGTGCCAAACTATGATAATAGAACCCAGAGTACATGAATTGAATTTAAACTAAATTGCAACCATTATCAGGAACAAATAGAAAATGAAAAATAAGTCGTGACACCTCATATGGCCCAAGATATTTTTCTGTTGCTGTCCTATAGCATTATTGAACTGTGTTCTCTGGATGTCCAAAATATCTTCAATATTATGTTTCGATGACCTCCTTTATCTGACGATCATATCCCTTTCCAGGAAGGACTTTCACGCTTACGTTTTCATATTAGATGCTAACGGTCAAATCCTGCTGACGTTTTGAATTATACACCACAGATTCTGTACGATCAAACACCTTCAGGAATGCAACATCAAATTTTTACACTTACATAATCATGTCGCTTCCCAAGAAATTAACTTTATAACGGAACGCGTTTGATGATCAAATCGTTGCAAAACCACTTTATCACAGCGGAAATTGTATCGGAATGCAATGGTGGCGATAATCAACATGGCTTTGGAACAACAATCCCCAAGGAAAAGCTTTCGTGTTAGTATTAACCTGTAAATAAAATAAATGATTCGCACAAAATATAATACACCGAGAAATATTTCAAAGTAAGTGATAGATTAAGTGGATTTATTACTCAGGTGTTTGGCGGCCAGGGTTTCTCCTAGTTTAAAGTAATTATGCAGTATCTGCAAGTCATAATGTTACCGGAGCAGCTGGAACAAAAACGACACCGACAAGCGTTAAACATAAGGACCAGAGTAGACTGAAAGGGAGCGACAAAGAGATCGTGAACGGTATGCAAATATGGCTCCAGAACATAATCTTACGCAATTTTGAGAAAACATGCGCAGATTTTGGATTGCGACCTCAAGACCGTCGACAAAAACAGTATTGATGACATTATTTTAAACGAACATGTGCTGAATCAGTTTACTCACTCCTCGATAAAAATCAAAACAATGCTTTCGACATAATTTTAGATTCAAGAAGTAGAAATCAGGAGTACTTCTTTCTATATCTGGAGCTGGTGGTTCAGGAAATACGTTTTTATATTAAGCTGTGATTGAAGCCATTATTTCACAAAGGGGATCGAGTGAAATCTGTTGCTCCTACTGAACTTGCTGCCATTTTTTTAAAGAACGGACAAACAATAAATTCTGGTTTTTTGCGGTTCCACTCTATATACAATAGGGGTCTGATGACTGGAAAATATTACTGAACACAAAGCTGATTATTTAGAATGCGATTTTCATGTGTAATGCTTAGATTTTTGGCGCTGTTGATAGAAGTTTGAAGGACTTATTCAACTTCTAGAAGCTACATAATTCAATAACCATTTTTGTTAGAAGTGATTTTAGACAACATGCTCCAGCTGTTGTCTTGTCCAGAAATTGCGTTAAGGTAGTCGAAACTTCAGTTAAGACCACCAGATTATGGGGATATTTTCAAGAAATTAAATTGATTAGGAACATGTTTGTAAATGTGGAAGAACTTGAATTCATAGTGTGACTCTTAAAAATTGGGCCTGGGCTTGATGGTCAATAGTCAGAGTTTCTCGAATTACTCGAAGATATATTATCACAAGATATCGTTGCTTCGGTATTTAGTAACATTATAGAAAGCATCTCCAAAGATGACCTTGAATCCCGAGCTACTCTTTGCTCTAAGAATGATGTTATAATTAGGATTAATGACTGCGCCAAAATCTTGCCAAAACTTTTTGGAAAAGAGCAATCATTCTATAGCTTCGATTCAATTACTAATTGTGAAAACTGAAGAAAAACGGAAGCAGTACTCTGTTGAGTTTTTAAACTCATTGATATACCTATGGAAATGCCACCTAGCAAATTGAGCATGGAAGTCGGATGCTGCGTCATGTTATTGAGAAATATGAATCCAAAACGTGGAATTTAAAAACCACTAGATTAATTGAGGTAGAACTACGTACGAACCTTATGGTAAAATTTTATCCCAAGAACGATTCTGGATATGCCAAATGTTATCCGATAGACGGCCTTCGAGCTTACTCTATCAGACCAATCAATTAGTTAGGCCATCGAACTCCATTTATCGTTTGTCTAACTGAATACTTATACTTTATACATATTACTTTAAAATTATCCCAATTTTCTGATACACAACTTTAAAAATTTTACTAAAACAATTAAGGAAGGAAACCAAGTACATATGCATTTGAAAAGGAAATTTTTGCTCAAAATAAAAATGGTTATCTTCTTTTTGTTTGATAAAAAAAAAAACTTTACTATATCATCAACATCATCATCACGATTATATGACTTGCTTTATATATGTGCTTAAAATTTAATTGTTTTGTAATTTATCTTAAAGTATGTTTATATATAATAGATACCAAGAAGGAAATAATCATTTGGAAAATTAGTAGATTTCCCCATTTGAATTCGACGTAACATTAATCACAGTATACCCTTTTGTGCACGTTTTAGCACTGTAATCACCGTAAAGTTATCTAAATAGATATTTATGAATTTAATGATCCCATTGGACAACTTGTCAAGTGAAAATTAGTCTTTAAAAACTACCTTATTCATATATATATATATATATGTATGCAACTTAAACATCTCACAGGAATTCAAAAGAGTTGTACTATAAAAGTTTTATCTGATCTACACATATCCGTTTAGTATAATGTACTAACAAAACGTTTATGTTATAGGAAAATAAAAACATATTTTCCAAGATTTTTATAAAAGATATGTATTAGGAAAAAAGAAAAATTAGGATAAAACTTTTTCATATTCTGAAATATTCTGTTTCACGAAGTCTAGACAATTTTGGTTATTTATTGTATTATTTGATATATATATATATATATATATATATATATATATATATATATATATATATATATATATATATATACATATATATATATAAGAATTTTATGCTTTGTATTAAAAGGTCTGTCTTAAAAATAAATAAATTTTTGTCATTAAGCTATAAAAAAAAGCTGGACATTTTCCTCTTTCACATTATAAACCGTCTTATGTTTGAAAACGCAGAGATATACTTTAAAAATTGCTTGGTAACTTCTATTTATATTTTATTTTGTAAACAAAAGAAAAAAAGTTTAAACCTTAAGGAGAAATCATATTTTTGTTTTTTAACCCAATATTAATTACCAAATTGATTCCCGAAAAAAATAAAGCTTTACCATCTTCTCGGAATTTTAAGAGCGTATATACTATATACATTAGAAATTTTATATCAAAAACAACAAACCATAATACCAAAAATAGTAACCGCATTTTTCAATCATTTTTACAACCTTTAAACCATTTTCAATATAAAAAAAGAAGTATCCTCATCCTTCTAAGGATCACACAATTTTAGTATTATATATTTTAATTATTTCAATATTTATACTAAATATAATGTAATATAATAAATAATATTATATATTTCCAAATAAATTAGAAAACTTGGTTGTTTCGATCCCTAAGTTGTTGAAAATATTTTATTCTTTTATTTTGGTTTACTCGCTAAGCCACTTTATTTCCAGAGTGATTATCAATTTAGAAAAATTTCGAGTATATAATATATCAAAATATATATACATAGGTATATATAATATATAAAGAATCAATCACAGTGACAGCTGTGGTCTACTAATATCAAAAATATAAATTACACGTTTTAAGTTTCTTCTTTTGGTAATCAACCTTGTGAACAAGTATTTTTGTAAAGTTCAAAATGTATTTTTGTTGTTGTTTATTATTTAATCGAAAATAACAAGAAAAAGAATTTATAAGAAAATAGGGAGAGCGGCACCCTTAATTTTATGTTCCTTTGTAAACGACAGTCTATATAGATATCCACTAAAACAAAGTGTTAACAAAGCATCATAAAAAAGAGGTTAGGAAATTTTTTGTTTGGGTGACAAAACCTTTCAAAAAAATATTTGAGTATAATACATATATAGAAATATGTTGATAAAAACCGAATCGAATTAGATCGATAATAAACTTATATTAGATGTATAATAAAACTACTTTATTTCAGTTAATTTGGCTATTTTTAACACAATTAAGTTTTAACTACTTGCCCATCCCTAAATAATATTTTGTTTTATGTACATAGTTAATTTTTATGGTTCAAATTTTTTGATACATTTTATATGGATATAATGTCATGTTTATTTTTAGTGATGTCGGAGGTGGCGTTTATACGGCTATATCTTTGCAATATAAAATTATTGGTCACTATAGTTTTATATATGTACGCGGTGTGGGACTATTATTTATATATTTTGTGGTTGTTATGGTAAATTTATTTATTAGTTATTTCTATATTATTAAATAATCACGATGTCATTGTACGTTTGCTAATTAAATCGAAAATAAACCAACTCTAAAGCGAAAAACCGTAAATAATATTAACGGTATAACAAAAATCTCCAATGGTGTTTTAAATATAGGAACTTTCACTATCTATTGGTTAGAGCAGTGTCACAGACCCTCCTAAAATCTTTGATGTTTCTTAGAATTATTAAAACTAGTTTGCTGGCCACTCTGCGATTAGTTCCATTATTAGTTGTTCCCTGTTTTAGCAGGCGGAAGTTCCAACTTATAGCTGTATTACCAATCAGTCATTCTGTTGAAATACTAGTCCTTGAAGTTTATCATCCATGGTCTTATTGAAGACTATTGATGTACCATTGAAAGCACCCTTTTGGTCACATTCTCTTAACGTGTGCAATATTTAGTGACTACAGTTGCAAATCTTTCAGAGAAATAAATGTTTATGATTGAATAAAGGTATGCTAGACTGCTTATCTCTGTAACTCATTCATAATACTAGGCCACCGCAGAATATCGAAAGCACCAGACACGTCAACGAATACTCAGAAAGTTACAAGAGTAACTTACCCAAAACTGATAGTAGCATCATCGACCTATACGATTTTTGAGTGAGTCGGATGGAGATCTCGTTCGACTTGGTTCTTAATGATAATTATTTTGCTTTTTTTCCAAGCTTTTGGGAAAACTCCGAATTGTCTACATAGACAACCATTTAGGAAGGCGCGATGACAGGCCCTATTTTAGGTCACATATATTATCAAGGCCAGGTGTTATTTATAGCCGCATTGTTGTAAAGTCCTTCTCTTTTTCATGTACTTTGCGCATCTTGAAAATGTTGCCCTTTTAAGTGGTTTTTGTGAGCATATTTTCGTGGAATGACTTATTATATTATTATATTAATATTATATATATATATATATATATATATATATATATATATATATATATATATATATATATATATATATAATATTAATATATATATATATATATATATATATATATATATATATATATATATATATATATATATATTAATATATATATATATATATATATATATATATATATATATATATATATATATATATATATATATATATATATATATAATTTGTATTTCAGACGAAAATTAATTCAATTTATTAAAGCCTACGGCTAGAAGAAACTAGTCTATTAAGTTTTTTTCAGAGAAACATTGCAGATCCCAAATAAATGATAATAGACTTTCGGTCAGGAGATGATGATAAGAGATGGCAGAATTATTATAAATGTGATTGTTTTTGTGATAATAATAGTTTAAATATTGTTTACCGGAAACCCGGACCAATTTTTTCGTTATTGACTACCTTTTTTTTCCTTCCCTAAAGAACAAAAAACTAGCTATTGATCGCTTAGGTGTCTGTAATCGGGTCGAGTCTGTCATAACTAACAATCCTATCCGATCCTGCGGCCTTTTTATATGCAACATAGGTGTACGGTGGCATCTGGCAAACCCGAGAGTTTTTGGTTAATCATTGAACGTACCATTTGAAGGAGATGTCATATTCAAGTTTTTGGGTTTTAATTGATCATTTTAAGTTTTTTTTTTCGCGATCAATCTTGGTGAGAGTTAATATTTCTCTTTAACAGTGGCAAAATGTTTTAGAAAACTTACATATGGGTCTACTGCAAACTAAACAACTAAAGTGAATAATTTACCCTATATAAATGCTTCGAATTATCTTTTCCAATAATTTTTCAATTTATCTTTCCCAATTTTTAAAATTTAACATTGATATTGGAAATAAAAAAAAAGTTTCAAATAAAATGAAAACAGTGCAGATTTTACAAACAATTACAAAACAAAATGTTAAAGCATTTTGGTCGAAAAGTTATTCTTAAATCAAAAATAAAAACCAAAGTATATTATAAATATTTCATGATGTTTGATGTTTGGAAAATGCCTTAAAGCTGTTAGGAAAATTCAATTTTACTTTGAAACTTGTTTTGTTTATCCTGGTGTACTTATTTGTTATATATAATCGTATCATACAGTTCGCGTAAAAAAACAAAGATTTGTAATGTACTTTTTTTTTTAATATTTTATATAATTTATAAAGCGATAATGCCGCCCGCCACCACTTAGCGTAACAATTTTTATTTTGCCTGATGCACACAATTTGTGTACAAATGGAATAAAAATCGAAAATCAACAAACTTTAATATCATTTTTAATTTTGTGCCTGTATGTATGTGGCATGCTTGTTAAACTCTCCGCACATTGAAAATGTAAACAAAAGTGAAAATTTATAAAATAAATAAAAAACAAAACAAAAGATTAAAAACAAAAACGAAAAAATTAGTTGAAAATTCAAACCATTATTTGTGGAAATTTTTTAAGTAATTTTTGTTTTATTTATTTTTTGGCTTTATTGAAAAGTTTAAAAAGCATGTTAGTTACTTTTTACAATGTCGGCAACATATAAAAGTGAATCATATTTTATTAAGGCTTTTTCGTATTTAAAAATAAAATCGCTTCTTCTCGGTTAAATTTTCTTCTTCACCGAAGAATAATTTAGAATGTGCATATTATATATATATATATATATATATATATATATATATATATATATATATATATATATATATATATATATATATACATATATATATTTATACATATATATATATATATATATATATATATATATATATATATATATATATATATATATATATATATATATACATATATATATATATATATATATATATATATATATATATATATATATATATATATACATATTTATATATATATATATATATATATATATATATATATAGATATAGATATATATATATATATATATATATATATATATATATATATATATATATATATATATAACATATCTGGGATCAAATTACAACAGAAATCTCGAGAATTCCATGCTCAAGGATTTTTAGGAAATGATACCCTACAACGATGGAAAGACTCATATTGCCTTAATTTAAAATTTTTCATTATTCCTCGACATTAAGTCTATTTGATTGAAAATTGTACTTTGCACAAATAATTTTTAAATTTTCTTTTACTTTTTTGAGTACTAAAAATTTCAAGTTCCTCGAGCGATTTGTTAAATGTTTGCTATGCACAAATAATGTTGGTAAGGACTGTATATGTAATCATGCGTCCTCAATTTGGCTGGCAATGTGCAAAGTAGGATTATCAGGTGCTACAACGAAAAAAGTGCTTCTGTATGTGTTTTTTGGAGGAACTTCGGCCCACAATGCATTGCAATGATTAAAACCAAATAAAAAAAAGAAAACAATTTCCATACTCGATATTTTTTTAATTTTTTAGTTAAAATTCGGGAACCCATCTTGCAACTAAGTTTTGACAGTTAAAATGATTATGCAAAATGGTTGCCGATACATACCACCCAACAATTTTTATAATTGGGTGATGCAAATCGTTAAAAAGGCACGCGCAAAGTTGATTTTATTGATTGACAAAATTGTTCACCCACATGTGCAGAGCACAAAAACTGCTAAAGAAGTGTGGGATGAATTGGAGAAGCTTTCTCCAATTCATCCCACGCTTCTTTAGAAGTTTTTCCAAGGCGCTGGTTTGAGCAGCGGAGTTTACTAAGGAGTTTAATATCAACGAAATTGATTGCAGTTCAGTAGAGGAAGACATGAATAAAGTGGTTACATATGCTTACAAGTTGAATTGGCCGTGACGGATGAATGAAGATGTCAAGAGTGCATCCATGACAAATAATGCAGCATGAATGAAGATGTCAAGAGTGAATCCATGACAAATAATGCAGCATTGGTTACGAAGAAAGTTAAATTAAAAAGTCAGGACAAGAAGTTTATTCGATGTTACAATTGTAACAAATTTGGTCATTATGTGGCTAATTATCCTATAAAGCCTATTATCCTATAGAAACGGCCTATAAAGCCTTAGAATGAAAAAAACTTTGTTTGCATCGTTTCTGACTACAACCGCAAAAAAAATCATCAGAATGGTATATCGATTCAGGAGCTTCAGCGCATATGACATCGCACGGGGATTGGTTCAAAGGAACCACAGAGCTACCACTAATAACGAGGTCATGACTGCGAATGATTATAGTCTGAACATCAGTAGTGTTGGTGGAGGCCGGTGGTGGAAGTGTTGTCAATGTAAATAGGGCGATGTTTGTTTCAGATTAGTGTGCAAACCTTTTCCGCCAGCCACATAGTAAAAAGCGGTAAAAAGGTGGTATTTGACAACAGTGGGTGAAATGTTTATGATCAATCCAACAAAGAAGTCATCACATCAAAACATGAAAATAGTAAGTTTATCCAGAACTGGGCCATCTAGTTCAGATTAAATATTAAGGCATCGGCGAATGGGACATTTAAATTTCAACAGTTTGATGAAGTTGAAATAAGAACGTGCAGTTGGTGTTAATTTTAAAGAGGTTGCATTTCAGGCAAATCAAAGTCTTGATCTAACCCATTCTGATTGATGCGGCTCAACCAAATGTGCTTCGCTTGAAGACTCGTTTTTGTCCACGTATACTTGAGTCAAAACCAGAAGTTGTAAATACTTTTGTGAAATTTAAAAATTTTGTTGAGAACCAGACTGGAAAGACCCTAAAAGTTTTACGTACCGACAATGGCAATGAATATTGCAATGAGCAATTTTTGAAAATCATACGGACGTCGGGTATCCAGCATCAATTAACAGCACCGTATACGCCAGAACAAAACGGAGTTGCAGAACGCATGAGCCGAACTATAGTAGAACGTGCGCGATGCATGTGATGCGAACTTAGGTAAACAATTTTGGGCAGAAGCAGTGTCTACCGCGGCGTTTATACAATTAATCGTTCACCGTGTAGTCATTATTGTAATTGAAGAATTTGTCGCGGTTTCTAGTGTTCGGTTTCATATGTTGGGTGCTTATCCCAAAAACAAAATAGAAAAAAAATTGACGCAAAGTCGAAGATGGGAATTTTCGTTGGTTATAGTGAAGTACCGAAGGCCTACAGGGTGTACCACCCCGATACAAAGCGGATTAAAGTTAGTCGGGATATAGATTTTTACGAGAGCCGGCGTGTTGAAGACCAGATATTGTTGTAGAATAGTCGGTTCCTCTTATTTAGATATTTTCCCGGAAGCATCGATAATGATGACATCAGAGATTTGTTACAGACCACAACCAATGATCCAGATCTCAATGAATCTGCATCATCTGATGGAGTGACCAACGACGATACATTAAACATAACCAGTGAACAAGAAACTGAGAATGAAACTCTTCAAGTAATGGCTGATGACTATGTGTCTCCTGAAACAGTCAATTTTAATATTAGTGAAGGCGAAGCTAGGCGTTCTTCTAGACAACTTAGGCCGCCAGTAAAATGTAATGACTACATAATTTACAACGTGCATTTAATTGAAATGAATGATCCAAGATTTGAATCGTGCCGATAGTGGCAAATTGAAAGAGGTCATGTGTAACGAATACAGTTCGTTGCAAGAAAACAGCACTTGAAGTTTTTTTGATCTTTGATCGAATCGAAATCCGATAAACTGTAAAAAGGTTTTCAAAACCAAGAGGGACATGACTGGAAAGATCATAAGGTATAAAGACAAGAGTTGTTGTCAAGAGAAGGGCATTAATTACGCAGATCCGTGCATCCGTGCATATTACCAACTTAGTGAAAGTGAAATGATATTTATTGCCATTTATGTGGATGACCTGATAATATTCACGTACGACAAATAAATGAAAAGGATCCTAAAAGACAACCTGATGTCAACATTCAAGATTTATGATTTGGGTGAAGCGAGTTATGTATTATTTCTACAACAAACACGCGATCGCAAGAATGGACTAATATGGATTGACCAAGAACAATATATCAACGAGATGCTGTCACGTTATAATATGCTAATGGCAATCCGGTATCGACGCCTATAGACATCAAACAAAAACTGTCAGCGGAGTTTTGCCCAAATACAAAAAAAGAACGATGTGTGTTAACAGATGTGTGTTATGCTGTGAACAGCTGTTAAACGAATTTTGCGTTATTTAAAGGGAAGCACAACGTATTGGAATTCAGGAAAAATGGTGGCAACCGTTTGTTTGTTTTTTCTGATGCTAATATTGGGCGAGCGATTGGGACCGCAAAGACGATCAACTATAGGATATGTTTATCATACATATTAAAACGGTCCGATATCTTGGAATTCCAAAAAACAACCCACAGTAGCACTGTGGGTTTCATAGGAGGCGATTTGGTTAAACGGATTACAGCGGGAGTTATTTGCCGAAACTTAAAAGTGTGTAAAGTTTTTTTGCGATGACAGGAGGGCTATTAATCTAGCTACTACTACCAGTTACCATCCCAGAACAAAACACATTGATGAAAGACATCACTTTATTTGTGACATGGTAAACGACCAACGTATCGAACTTGTGTACGTTTCGAACGACAACATGTTAGCAGATGTATTGATCAAGGGACTCAACACTGCCAAATACCAGAAGTTCGCCAATGCAATGGGGCTTTGCGCTGTGAAAATATAGAATTCTAGTGGGGTATTGAAATGAGAATTATATTTGATTTATTTTATCAGTTGGTAACCTTGGTTATATTGTTTTGTGATTATGTGTAACTTCACTGCAAATAAATAATTCTATAACGACGGAGGATGTTGTAATTACTACTTTACGTTCTATATATATTTATGTACAATGTACATGTAGTGTTAGCGAATTATATGAATGTGTACGAAATATCTGAATATTTAATTGTATGTGTAGTGATGGTCGCTACACTTCCGCCAATCAACTTGAATAGAAAAGACGTGCATTTCTTTTATTAGGCGTCGGGTCATATCTATGTAAACTTGATCAACGGTAAATGTATTCAGTTGCAATATTAATGAATAATAAAAAAATAAAAATAAAAAAAATTGTGGAACATTAGTGCAAAAAGGGAAAAGTTATCTGTTTAAATATTATATCGGTTCAAATATTATATAGCAACGTAAAGTTTATCTATAATTAATTAATGAACTGTTTATTCTGATGCCAAGCCATGGGCAGCAGTACCTTAAATAACTTTCTTAAAATAGCGAGATTTTTTTTAATTAGCATACTGTGTCACAATTTCCCCGGAGAAATAAAGATCGGACCATGATTAAACCTATATATACAGGCGCTATTTGCACATATAATAATTTCATCGTCATCATCTTCACGTTAATTTTAAAATATTTATAAATATAAATATACATAGGCACATAGATATTACAGTCAATCATAACAGTTGGAAATTTTTTGGTCCCTTTTATTTTGCATTAAAAAAATATTTATGTTTCTGATCGGGATTGTTTACAATAATAATAGAGTTGAATAAAAAAAGCAAGCACAAAAAAATAAAATTATTCAAATTATTCAAAACGACCGAACGAAAATAAAAATCTGTTTTTCATCTTAAGAAAATTATGAAAAATCAAACAGAATAAAAAAAAAACTGAATATCATATAATTGATTTGAGATAAAATTCAATGTAGGATTAAAAAATAAATTTATATTTATTTATACAATAAAAATAATAATATAATTAGGGTGGTTTGGCTGTTTTTCTATTTGAATTAGATTTTCCTATACACATATATTTATACCATATTTATACATAATTTCCCGTTTTAACGAAAATCTGTCTTTAATTTACTGTAATAAGTATTACTCTTAGTATTATTTTAATTTTTTCATGATTTGTTTTTTTTTTTGTTCTGTTTGTTTGAAAATTGAATTTCCTACTGCTGTGAAAAATAATATAATAATATTGAAAATGGAAATGAAAACGAGCAAAAATATTATGAATATTAAACAACAACAAAAAAAAAAAAAATAGAAGATGATTATTGGAATGAAAATTGGAAAATTTGATACAGCTTATTCAATTATATGACAAAAACAATTTTAGTAATGATAACAACAATTTTACGAAACTACATTATATATATATATATATATATATATATATATATATATATATATATATATATATATATATATATATATATATATATATATATATCGGTGAAAGTTGTAATTGGTATATGTAATTTTTTTTTCAATTTTTTGTTATTTTTATTGTTGATATCCTGCTGAACCCTGTAGCATCATGATTATATTATTGGTATTATTATCGAAACACGTTTTTATACATTTTTGTCTAATTAAGTTTGATGATTTGGAAATGAATATGGGTAATATTATATTTGGAGTTTTACACGTTTCCATCTCCACCCCGTTGCTATATTGGAATGGATTTATTTTAGCTTTTTTAGGGGACACATATTTACCGGATATAATTAATTAATTAATAAATCGATTTTTATAAAACTTACATTCTTTAATTTTTGGAATCCGGTTAATTGTAAAATTTGGTAAAACTTACGAGAGCAAATTATTAAGAACCCACATGCCTACTTAATATTTTAACACTTATCCTAGGAGGTAATTAAAATAAATTTTGAACACTGTACTAACTACCGGATCCTTAAAAAACCATTGTTACAAAAAATAAACAAAAAAAACTAAATATCACTAAAATGTAACAATATATTGAGCAATTCTCTACTAAATCATATTGGAAATCGGAGATAGGGACACTACTTTCGAAATGTTTCATTAAATGAAAATTTACTATAAATTCCATTTATCATTTTGTCTAAAATTGACAGCAATGCAACTGGATGATTATTGGATAGAATTTGAATATTTTTTTTATCTTATTTAAATAAGAAATGTTAAAACCTCTCCTGGGAACAAGTTGAATATAAGCTAATTTTCATAAAATTATAAAATACCGCAGTATCAACAACAAGTGGATTAATTTGCTAAGTAGTTTGACAAAGTATAGCACTAGAAATTTTACAAAACAATTGAGTGGTTTTTAAATATTAAAGGAAACCCAAACCAAAATAAAAAAATAAAAATAAATGTTGTAAATAGGCGAAATTATGATTGGACTATTAAAGTGAAATGTTCAATTTATTTTAAAATTGACAAGCCTGTAATTAGCTTCATGAGTCAATAAATGTTGTTTTTCTATTTGTACATATTAAAAAATATCCGTTCAAATAAGTAACAATATTTAGATACTTATTTGGACCAATATTTTGTTATGATAATTAACTCCATTGGCCAATGTTTATTCTTATAAGTCAGGATATTTTTTTTAACCCGAGAGACTAAATCGGTCTGAAATTTGTTTTTCGATTATTCTGGATTTTCTCGTAATGTGGTTGGCATCAGTTTTCACCTAAAACTGCTTTTAAATTTTGCTGGTGGCTATCTATTGAGCGCCACAACAGTAATGCATTCCTGTTATACTATACATAAACGTTTTAGTATGGTGGGCTTAGTACTATTCCTAGATTTCATGTTGTTACTATTCCTAGATTTCATGTTGCAAAGTCTACATGGATATTTCTATCACATCTTTATTCTGTTTTTGTTCTATCATACAGCGATTTTGGATGACATTCATTTCGGTCATTTACTATATATGCTCGTCGTAACATAAAATACTTTGCCTTACATTGTCGTTCGTGTAGGTTTTACACTCTGATTTACGCTGACGTTATAACCTCTCAGATTTATGTTTTTTTTTCGCTGCCTTCTGACCAGAAAGAAATACAGTTGCAGATACATTTTACCTGCTAAATAAACAGTTAAATAAACAAAAGTTAAAGAAAAATACAGGAAAGACAGTTCTGACCAAAATTCAAATTGAGACTTATTTTAAAACAGGAACTCAATTGACAATTGACAAACTGTCTATCTGTATGCATTTACAGGAGGAAGTAGTCATCAGTAATCCTGCGTAAATTGTATGCAATCAACCGTTATATAGTCTTTATGCCCCTTGTTTGCTATGTAAACAATGTAACAAATGTCAAGAAGCTGTTAAAGTAATATCATGTGTCATAGCACATATGACATTTTAGATCTAGTATGTATTTTGAAAGTGTTTCGAATTTTTTCTTTTCCGGGAATATAAAATGATGTTTGAATGGTAGAGAAATGTTAATTTTTGCATGGTTTGAGCATGACTCTTTTCGCAATATTGACAAGGAATAGCCGAATATTTAATTTTACACCGGAGAACACCAATTGTTGCTGCTATACAGTTATAAGAAAGCAGTTACTGAAAATAGATCATCATGGGCATCTATAGGAGGTAGCAAACATAAAAAGTCTTAAGAAGCAAAATGTATATATGGTGGCCTAAAATAAAAAGGATTACGTAAACAAAAATGGTTACAGTTTAGAAACGTCTATCTATATTGGAGTGAAATAATTGTTGATTTTTGTTGTATTCTTCCTTTAGAATAAAGAAACAGCCGATTTATTGAATTAATAAACATAAAAAAAAATCACTGCTAAAGAAACGGTTACGTACTGGCTCCTATAGTTAAGCGGCAAAATCGGTCAATTTTAAAAATATTTTGAATTATTGCAAATTTATAAATTTAATTGACATTTTTGATGTAACAACCATAAATAAAAGTTTGAGAACATTAATGTACTGGTATATAAGCACGACCAATTTTTTGCAGAGCTGTTTCTTTCAGATAATTCATTTTTGGTTTTCCCTAAGAATAGGAATGAGAATAAGGAATTTTTACATGAGTTTTGATCTTTTGCAGGAATATTTTTCCTATTTACTGCTATTTTTTAATTTAATTTGCCATATCGGTTTGAAGTATGGGAAATCTTTCCTATAATTTAAAAAGAACTTAAATAATACAATTTAAATGACAATTAACAAAAGTTCCAATATAATTTCCTAACTAATTGTGTGCCAGTCTAATTATTATTTTAAACTTTTTGTGGAGTCAACACAAATTTGGCAGCAGCTTTAAATGAAAATAAACCACTTTCCAATGCCAAGATACGAGTCGAGTAGCCAAGATACGAGTTAAGTATCGTCGAGTTGATAAAATGGCTCGTCTAACTCATAATATAGTTTCCATGAATTCTAAGAAAAGTGGGAAATGTGTTGAATTAAAAAAATGGAATAAGGATGGTTACAGTTATATAACTTGATTGATTGATTGGTTTAGAATGTACGGCCAAGCATATGTACGGGCCCATCGTACACCCGTTTTTACATAAACTTGGAAGGATAAGGTAGGATATTAGTTAAATTATTGAGATCGACCCGGTTACAGACACTTTGGCGGCCAATAGTTAGTAAATTTGTATGGGTGGGAAAAGAAAAGGTATGTCAGTAATGACAGAATTCCGGTTTTCCGGTAGCCAATTTTTAAACTATTGTTAGCATAAGACAATCATAATTTTACTGAACTGATCTGCATTCTGTCATCTCTTATCAGCAACTCCATTGTGCCACCATTTATCTGTAATTTGCAAAGGTTCGCTGAAAAATCTGTTAATGAGCTAATTGCTCTTAGCCGTAGGCTATAATAGATTGAATTAATCTAAATCTGTAATTACAAATCAATTAATTCTTAATATAATAACATAATTATACAATAATATAATTCCTGCAAGCCATAGGCTGTAATAAATCGGATTAATTTTCGCCTGAAAATACAAATTTATTAATTTGTCCCAATGAAGCTAAAAATTATTCTATGTAATAATAACATAATAATACAATAATAAAAAATATGAAAATATAAAATCAAATCAAAAAAAAAATATTAAAAATAAAAATATAATAATGTAATAACAATACAATTATATAACAATATAATAATAAAATAATCAAGTAACAAACAAATACCCGCACGAAAATCTAACTAATCTCACTTTATTTGACACAACACTTTAAAATTAATACAAATTAGATTTAAAAAAAATTTATTAAACATTACAAATCAATTGAATTAACCGTTTTATAACCAATAAGTCACGTAATCGACGAAAATCTAATTTATATACTCTTAATTTGACACAAAACTTTAAATTTAATACTACATACATACAACCTACATTTTTATTTATTGCTTTTAAAAGTAGCTAGACTTAAAGCAACTAAAAGAGAATCACACAAAATACCAAGCCTAACTTAGTCTTACCGCCGACGGAAAAAAATAATTTCGAAATCTTCATGGAAACGAAAAAGTGCAAAAGTTGAATATAATTATTTAGTAAGATACAATTAGCAAAACCAGTATCCACCATCTCACTTGTCAATTTCCACAATTTGGAGAGAATACCAGATAAAAAATCCAGAAAATATAAATAAGTGAGTGTGATTTAGCAAGTCTAGTACTTACATTTTTTTTTATGAATTAATAATTAAAAATAGTAAATATTGTTTAAAATAAGTGAAAATTTATAAT